>JANRFK010004893.1:20767518-20786084 GCA_030068395.1 Apalone spinifera | reverse complement strand
GGGGGAAGCAGTAGGAAGAGAGAAAGAGAGAGAGAGACAGAGCGAGAGAGCTCAGCAGACAAGATCTGAAAATCCCATCTTATGACGGGCTAATTGGCTAGTTTCAAAATAATGCTAATTATCTCAAAACAATGATGCAGTGTAGAGGCACCCTTAGAATAGAAGAAAAAACATCCTACTATCAGTATTAACACAGATCTTGTGATGAGGGTGGGGTGGCACTACCTCACCCCAATACAAAAGGAATTAACTCCAGTTTCCCTTTCCTCTCTCCTTACAAAAGATGTACCCGGGAGGGAGAATAAAAAGAGCTGCTGGATAGTCATGAAGTGGGATTCTTGAGCTGACTTTTAGGGCTAAGTTGATCCCTAGACTGGCAATGTTTGTTGTTTCTTACTCTCTTTGCCAATGTACCTTGTTTAGAATGTATAGGTTCTCTCTCCTGCTGAACAGGCCTTGCTGCCTGGTCTGTTTTTACTTTCCACTATCATCCCTCCAGCTTACAAAGCCATCTCTTGTTTTTGTTGGACCCTGTGCAAAAAATCAGTACAGGGCCACATCCATCTCCTACCCATGTAACCCCCAAATTTCCATGGCCTGTGGGCACTCTCCCTTCACCTCTTTTTGAAGCTCTGCAGGTTGGAAAAGAGATGAAAGGAGAGGGACAGAACAGGAAAAAAAATCAGTATTTCACAGATGTTTTTTCTATCATTTTGTTCTTTGTTGTCTCTCTGGCTTCATTCCCTTCATGATCTTTTGTCATTTCTCCTTATGTTCTTTGTCTAACTGAGACAGCAAACTCCTTGGACTTGTCTGTAAAGTGTCATGGGGACGCATATGAATAATACACCATGCATGCTTATAAATAGCCATGCATGGTATATCAATGCAGGTTAGCAGAAAGGTATGTGCACTACATAAACTATGCAGGCTGTGTACTAATGCTGGGAAAGGTGTATGTAGAATGGCACTTCTAAGCTACTTCTGAGCATAAGTGCAAGACATTACACAGACCCAGACAGCCAATGCCAATACTATGGCATTGGGGCAGGGCAACATAACAGAATATTTTCAGGGAGCAAAATATGAGAGACACTCTCAGCAACAGGGGTACAAGAAAAGATGATGTGGGCAACAAAAACAAGGTGCTGTGGCTGTAGCTAAATCACTCTGCACTGGCTGAGGTATTGACAAGCTGCTTGTCCTCACCAGTGGCCATTTTACACACACCTATGAGTAACACTTGCTGCACAAGAACTGCCAGGGTGCACAAGTCAACTAGTGGGCATGCAAACAGGCAAAGATGAGGAAAGGACAAAGTAGCTTGAGCTATCTTGCTGTCAGCCTTGATACTAGGGCCCCAAAGGCTGCATTAATTAGCTAGGTACCAGTGTATTGGCTCTGACATGGGCAGAGCTATAGTCCATTCCCCTCTTGTCACCAGGGATGTTTCAAATGTGGAGTGAGAGGAGCAACTAGCATAGAGTGGTATTAGGCTGTCTACTGCTCAGGTGCGTAAATTGATCCTAAATTACCCTTTCAGGCTAGCACTTTCAGGGCATGCCTACACAGCAGCATGTAGTCGTTATTCTGAAATAACATAGTCCACGTCTACACATCAAGCAATTATTTCAACATAATGTCAAGCTGGAGGACTTCTTACTCCATCATCCCCTGTAACTCTCATTTTACAAGGAGTAAGGGAAGTCAGAGGAAGAGTGCTCTAGCTCAGACTTCCTGATGTCTAGACAGAAAGCTGAAATAAGCTATTCCGACTTAAACTACACAATTGATGTAACTCAAGTTATGTAGCTTATTTCGGCTTTAGCCCTGCTGTGCAGCTGTACTCACAGTGTTCAACACTGGATCAGGGGCTAAGCATTGAGCTGATCATGTTTAACTTGGATGAAAGTTACTAAAACGAAATTCATGTGCAGAAGACTAGAAAATAAATCTGACATCAGTTGCAAAGCAGGATTAATTAGATATTATTGCAAATAATGATTCCTGGTCCATTCTCATGTGCTCAGTTGGCAAATGCACTACTCTAATCAGGTTTTTTGGAACAAGATATTTTGTTATACTCATGCATTCTTTTAAGACTTTTATTAGTTACATCAGACTGTATTCGTTTATCAGTTAGACTATTTCACAACCATTTAAACAGCACTTACATTCCATGCGAAAGAATGACATTTAAAAAATATGAAGACTGAAAAGTGAAACATTTGATTTTAAAATTATAAAATGCCAGAATTAGTGCTACCGTAATTTGACCCCTTTGTGTATGTATACATTAAGATGCAGTCTTACATTATATAATCTCATGCTATTTTTTCCACCGGACCCTTGTCTCATTCTGTGCACAGTATGATTGGTGCTCAAGGAATGAGACAGATGTTCAATATTTTTTTCTATCCTCATCCATCAGCGTGTGGTACCATGCTTTATTAGCTGCATATTTCCAAAACATGCAGAGAATAATGGAATTCTTAATGGACTTTTCTATGGAGCTGCTCACTGAAGGATCTCAGTGCCTTATACTAACAGGAACAAACCTCTCCTCTAAGTGCCTTTTGAGGTAGAAAGGTGTTATCTCCAATTCTCAGAAAGTCTTCATGTGTCTCAGCACCTAAAGCCCAGATTTGCAAAAATGTCCCCTGACTTTTGGTGCTATAATTGAGCAGTGAAGTGCCTAATTTTTGAGAAGTACTTAGCACACATCGCTTCTATGGACCTCATTTGGAGCTGAGCGCTCAGTACTTCTGAGGCTATGTCTAGACTGCAGTGCTGTGTCCAAGGAACGCATCCACTTTTCTGAAAAAAAAAAATTGGAAAAGCAGACGCATTTTTTCACCATTCCTGTAAACCTCGTTTTACAAAGAAGAAGGGATGGCTCAAAAGTGCAGGTGTAGACGCGCCAAATTTCAGAAAAGCCTCTTTTGAAAGAAAAGAGGAAATAGATACACAAATTGTGGTTTACAATTTCCGTATCTTTTTCCGACTTTTCTTTATAGTCTAGACATAGCCTGAAACTCAAACACTAGGCATCTGAAGATGGGCATCCAAAAAATAAGACACAAACAAGCAGAAGTCACCTTCATAAACTGTTGCTGAAATGACTGGTCCAGCATCACATAGGAAGTGTGTAACGAAGCTAGGAGAATATACTAGATCACATTTATCCTAGTTCAGAGCTGTATTCCCTTTCTCTTCATGTAGCTCCCATGTTATTCACCACACAGCCATGCCTTATTCACTATCCATCCTCTGCGCTGAGTACCACGGGGTTTGGTGGAATAAGATGTGATAATGTAATTAAACACTACATTATAACACAAACACACACAAGGAGACAGACTTTAGGTGTCATGGCCTGCTGTAAGTCTGGCACTTACTAATTTCTGCAACTTTTATAGAGTTCTTTTATTGTAATATTTTTGGACAAAAATTTCAATATCTTTTTAAGAGAAAAATGGAGGAGAAAGCCCAGTTTCATCATGTGACAGTATGTGCTATTGACTTTTTAAGGCCACAGCCATTCCTAACCACAGGGATTTCCCCTTTTGCTTCTCCAGATGTTAGTGAGAATGTTGCCATTGAATTCTTTTGGTTCATGTACAGCTCCTTCCTGTGCAGAGCCCAAAGCTGTCTTACAGCCACACTGCCACTGGCTGAGTCCCACTCTGGCTTCTCAGAAGGAACCTAGAGGGAGTGATACAGTTCTTCTAACTAGGATTTTGTTCATGGGCAAGTGCAGATCAGAAAACAGTGTGACAGAGAGCATTGTCCATCTTGTTTCACACCCGTCCCCTAAATCCCAAACCACCCCTAAATCCACTTGAAGTGGCAGCCATGGTAACCCCAATTAGAGATGCTTCTGCATGAAGTAGGTGAGTGGGCAAAATACTGACTGAAGCAGCACGCCCCTATTCCGCACAGAACAAAGAGATCCACACATATAGGGCTCTTTTGCTACATGCATATACCTGGGGATGCTCTCAGGGCAACAGTCACAATTTAAGGCAACAGTAACGGAAAAGCAAAATATCCTGTGTCTGGGCTGTGGAAGCCCCTACTACAGAAAACAGGACTTAGGGCTGTGCTGTGTGCAATTCTGTTATATTTTTCTCAATAAATGCAACCTATTTCCACAGTTTTATGGATAGCCAATAACTTATATTGCTTAACTTTGGGCAAAATTCTGTCCTGATTGCTACACATGAGTCCATGGCATCAGTGAGGGTATCTCTACATTGCATTCCTCTTGTCTACATTGCGTTCCTCCTTCAAGAGAGGAATGCAAATGCAGACAAGCTAATGAAGTTTAAGGGTTATTTTCAAGGAAGGATTTCTTTTCGAAATAACCCCACGTGGACCACGTTTGTTTTCTTGAAATATGTTATTTCGGAAAAGCGGCCAGCCGCAATTATGAAAATGAAGCACAGGACATTCAAATCTACACTTCGTTTGCAATTTTGCTTGTCTGCATTTGCATTCCTCTCTTGAAGGAGGAACGCAATGTAGACATACCCAGAGGTAACTGATGTGAGAATGACCAATTGAGCATAACAGAAGGAAAAAATTGGCTCAATAATTTTTAAATTATAGCAAGGGATGGGTAAAATATTATTCTACTTTTCACTCATTCCTTACTTATCATATCATAGATCTATACTCCAAACTACAGGCTCAAGTCTTTTAGGGTTAATTGCTCTAAGTGTTCCAGTTTATGTGCCCAGTCCTGCTCCAATAAAATGAGTGGACATTGTCATTTGCACCAGTGACAATAAGATTTGTTCCTATATGTACTACACTATACAGTTATAGTTAAGGTAAATATTATTTAGACTATAAGCTCTTAGGAACAATGAGAGCTTTTTGCCCTATGTTTGTAGAGTGCATACCATAATGGGGTCCTGATTCATGACTGGGGTTTTTAGTCACCATGCAGTACAAATAAATGATAGTAATACTATGATCCTCAAATATTTGCTAGACCAAAAGCATCACAGCTGATCAAAATATATGTCCCTTTGAGTATCAGACATGAAACAAAGTGCTTTGAATAGAATAAATTTTTCTCTGACAACTGTCTAGTAGTTATTTAATCCCTCTAAAAAATTTTGCCCTGGTATCTTTGATATCTTCATTGCCATTGTGAAGATTTACTCTGACTACGTATTGCATCTCTCTTAAAAGAAATGATACTTGGAGATACCCATTTTTCAGGGAATTAATATGCATGTCACTAACATTTTTTACTATTACTTTGATCATTTCGGTTTGTGGTGTAAAATATGGGAAATCTCACTTATTCTAAAAGGTTATATTTAACACAGAGAAATTTCATTCATATACAAGTAAGGATGTGACAAGCCATGAAATGTGTAAAATTACAAATAATGCAAAATGAACTTATCAGTCAATGGAGTAAATGTTTCAAAGTTCATGATACCTTTCCTTCCCTCCAAGGTGATGTAGCAGCTCTGAATTCAGTTTGCTTTGCCATAGGTAAAAGATTTATTTCTTTTTATTCTCTCTGTGGAAAATTATCTTCAATGGTATTGTAATGCTGTGCAAGTATCAAGTTTATTCTTAGCAGCATGTCTCTCAAGTCGTGTTGTGAAAGTAATTGTAACTAAGGGAGTATAAAATGTATTATTAGTAATAATAGCATCTTACATTTATCCAGAGCCTTTCATCCAGAAGGATTCCAAACCATTCTTGCAAACCTAACCATTGGCAACATTTTGTTCTCAGACCCTTAAGGTAGCTCTCAACTCCAATATTCTTCTGTTACTGCATGTGCAGAGCTTGTGTTGAGAATAATGGGAGTTAAGTACATGCAGAGAAAGCAGAAATTGAAAATAAGATTCTTTGTGTGCACTGGAGATAA
Organism: Apalone spinifera; assembly: GCA_030068395.1. Lineage (NCBI taxonomy): Eukaryota > Metazoa > Chordata > Testudines > Trionychidae > Apalone > Apalone spinifera. The sequence continues at coordinate 20,780,185 of JANRFK010004893.1, read as the reverse complement.
GATTTCCGAGTATCTCTTCTCCATGGGAACAGTTTTACCTGCCATCATACATGTCTCCTGCAGGCTTTTAGGGGGTGGGGAGATTTTTCAAGCCTTTAGAGCTGTCTCCACAATCGTGTGACTGTTGGAGTTTCTGTGACTAGCACGTTGGTTGTGGGTAACATACAGGTTTTCCTATGAATGGCTGCTGCAGTTATGAAGGTGACACTAAAGTAGGCTGTCTAGAGGCAAAAGAGACCCGGGTCCTGTCTAGACAACCCTAAAGAAGATAATTCTTACCTCTGGCTGGATTCACTTGAAGGGATATATTGTTTTTCTGGTTTTAAAAATAACATGCTTTCAAGTCAGTTATTTTTCCTATGGAAGATAGAAATTTGGGCATAATAATGCAGACAGCAATCCTGCTGGGTGGATTGCTCAAAAGCAATATATCTGGCTTTTCAATTTTCCATAGTATATGGTTATATCCACACTGATATCTGTTTATCTCCAAGGTGGAATGTGGTGACTATATCTTGGAGCAAAGCAATATTATAGGTTAATTTAGGACAAAAGATTAAAATACTGGATCCCATTAAAATTCTTGCAAATTTCAAGCAGGATATTTCAAATATCCAAATGGCGTCTTCTGAGGAATCCTTATTAAAATACAATGGTCCATGCAGTTTTTTTCTCCCCCAAATATGGTGCCTCCAGCATTAGCACTAGATTGGGGGGCTGATTCAACACTGATTTAAAAGAGAGTGACACCCCTGAATCAAAAGTACCACTTTCTGCAGTACCTTCTGTTTGGCAGTGAGTCATGTGTTCAACATGAATTTTAGTTATGAAAAGTTCTGTGTATTTCCAGTTGTGTTTTTGTATCAAATTTGTTCAGCTATTCAATTTCATGTTTCAGTCTGCTCCCCTGCATGTGGCCAGGTGCCCCCTTAAGTCTGTGAAAGATTTTGGAAAAACATTTATAATAGCAAAGAACCAGCACATAAAAGTGTTAAATCTCTTGATGAAGAAGGACAGAAGAGGCCATCAGATCTAACACAGTCAAAGTGTTCTGAGCAGGCTAAGAGAAGTCCCCTGGAGCAGAATAAAAAGGATAGAGAAAAAACACACTATTTTGGGAGAAATAAGCTACTGTGGCACAAAGGAAAGGAAGACAATTTTGAACTGACAAATGACAATGAAAAGCAAGGAAAATGTGGATGTGTGTTTTGACATTTCATCCGCAATACAGCTGACATTATCTTGGAGAAGTGGCTAGGCTTCTGTACTAGAAGATGCATGTCTTCCTTACCTGCAGTTTTTGCTCATTCATTCAGGTTTCTAGCTGAAAACAAATGATTTGGTCACAACAGGTTTTCAAGAGAAAAAATAACCTTCATTGTGAGGATGTGAATTTGTATGCACAATACCAAAGTTCAGGTAAAAATCATTTTGCTCAAAACAATTTATATATTTTCATTTATTTTTCTAGCTTAAAATATCACTAGTAAATTAATATAAAATCAGTGTGTTGACTTTGGATCCAAAGTCAAAGGCATCATTTTAACCTAAGCCTTAGACCCTGGCTAATACAACCTTATTAATACCTATTTTGACTAGAAATGGACCTTAACTATAAAGCTAAAATTAATCTCCAGAATTTCCAATAATTAGAGGAGATTCAGATTGAGGCTTATATCTCCTCTGCCTTACACTGCTTTTATACCAGTGTAACTTGAATGGAGTTACTTCTGATTTACCCTGACACAACTAATAGGAGAGTCAGGCTCTTGACATTTGACTCAAATCCATTTATAAAACTTGGCCAAGGCACTAAGCTGGAAATTCTGATCCAGATTCCCAAGTGTTTTGGCCATACTTCTGGTGCCCATCTACTTTTCTAATTTTGATTAAAGAAATGTCCACTGACAAAATAATATGTACATACTGAATTTGAATTTATTATGCCCTGATAAGTGTAGTATGCTTTAACAAAGCAAATTTGTGTGTTCCATGAGGTAATTAAAGTGTAACAATGTTTCTTTTCAGAGTCAGTGAGTTCTGAAGAAACATCTCCCATCTCACTCTATATTTATTCAGCAATGTATCATGCTATTGTACAGCACATCAATAAAACAATACAAAACATGTATATTCCTTAAAATCTGCACAAACTCTAAATGAGTGCAGTGCAAACAATGTACAGTTTGACAGTACAAAGCATGTTTTATGGGATTTGACTATATATACCATTTTCTGTACTTCACGTTACTTTTGAACAAATGTATAGTGTATGAGAGAAAAGTGTACTTGTTCTACACAAAGCTATAATTCCTTGTAGGGACTGAAGTAAGAACACACACAATGATAGTGAAGCTCTAGAGATGTGTTCATATCACCAGAATTTCAAGATAAAATTATACCCATAATATATGTGCATATTGGGAGAAGATAATTTATGGATACATAGTTTAAAAGCTACTCCTGTCCTTCACTAATTGGTCTCTTGTCCTCCTCTTCTCCCTGTTCTATAAACCCTAAACAATAAACTGTCACAATGAATCTATCTTTTTGCTAAATTAAAATTCCTTGGAATTTATAGCTTTGTGATCCCACAGAGGGATTTGACCTCACTGTGTTCCTTTATTCTCTGAGTGAGATTGTAGCTCAAGGGAGTCTTACTACTTGCTAAAAAGCAATTTGGACTATTTGCTAAAACTAACCTAGCCAGAGTGGAAAGCCAGAGTTTAACAGTAATGGTAAATGCACAGTGTTCCTTTACTACTCCTCTTACTTTCATTTTTTTCCTTACCACTTTTTATTGATAAACTAGTAAAAATAAAATGTAATTTATTATAGAACATCAAAAGAACATTCTGCAGATGGTTAAAGCTAGCTAGTCTGTGAATATCTAGGTTGCTCTTTAGCCTGCTTTTGAGAGAACTCCAAATCTGAGGGGACCCTAATCTTTAACTTCACATGATTAACATTTGCAGTGTCCTGGACAAACCAGGCCTCAGAACACAGTCTAAGTCTTTTGCTAGGCTAGGATTTAAAGGTGTGTTCTAATATGTTCTAACAACATATATGTAAATCCTAGCCTAAGCAAGTCTTAGACAGTGTACTGAAAACAAAAGTTTGATGGGTTTCCCCTAGGCCTGGAACTGGGTAACATGAGATAAAATTGAATCTACTATGATCAAGTTCTGGGTTCGTGTTGTTGAGAAGGCAGTGGGGCTATATCACACTACGGGCAAGAACTGGATGTTTTCAGAGGAAGAGCATCCACATTGATGGAGTCTACCTCCATCTCAGAGAGCAAGGAAGCTCACTGGGAGCTTGGCAGGCTGGCCTATACTTCCAGTGTCCGCTGGGTCCAAAAAGCAGCAGCAGGTGCTTATAGGGGCTCCTCTACTCTGCGTCCCACAAGGCACTCCTCTACTTCCTCCTCCTTCACTTGATATAAATGGGCCATAGTGGACATGTGATTTTCTGTGCCCGTGTGGATGCCACAGCACAACGAGCATGGAGCCTGAGGTGCTGCAAAGCAGTGCCATGTTCATGGCTCTCCTGCTGCACCTCATAGTGCAGAACTTCAAGAGCGCCCACATGTTGCTCCACCAGCAACAGAATGAGGATCAGGAGGCCAAGGATAAAGAGGACAAACCTCAGCATGCTCAGGCAAGTCCTGGTGCTCATGCTACTGTGCACGCCAGTCAAACCCCTAACTACAATGGAACACTGCTTCTGGCATCGGGAGATGAGCCTGGGCTGGTGGGACAGCATTGTCATGCATGGATGGGACAATCAATAGTGGCTATACAACTTCTGTATGAGCATGTGAAAGGCCACCCTCCTGGAGCTTTGCAAGTGGCTCCCCTGCCTTGAGGTGACAGGATACCCTCATTCACATTCTTGATCAATTTGCCATTTCTTGTATTTTCCTGCTTATATATTAATCAGTATGTTTACCCAGACGGACTTAAATCAATCCATCCTTCCTTCCTTCCTTTCTTCTAACTTTCTAATACAGTTTCAGGCTAACATAGACTATTTTTTTAAATCACACTTTAAAGCACAATCTCATTTTTGTACCGATATGGGAGGTAAATAAGGTGAGGGAGCTAATGGCAGCCTAAAATCCCTGCGAGGGAAAGGGAAAGATGCCCAGTTGTATTGGCTACCTATCCTGTCTGATTCAATGCACATTTGACAGAGAGGTATAGCAAGCTTTGCCAGCAACTCAAAACCTGGCGAACAACCCTCTGAGCACTCTTAAGCACACTGTGGTTCGCTGACTCACAAGGCGGGGAGGAAAGTATAAACATCTCCTGAAAACTGTGCCACTGAGCAACCAGGAAATTCAGCTTGTTCCAAGAACAGGAGCTGACGCCATAAGGTAACCTTGGAATGAGGTCACAGCATTACTATTTCATTGTGAATAAAACTAGAGCACCAGGAAGGTTGGGAAGGGGTAGGACCTTGGCACTAGAGAATCACTGTTAAGGTTTCTCCTTTGGGGCTCAGAAAGACCTAAGGGAGTGTGGGTTGAACCCTTCAAGGGGCCACTTTTAAGTACGTGTTCACCCTATGGAGAGTTCATATTTATAACATTCACCTCAGGCGAAAGGGCCACAGGAGCCCCAAGCTCAGTCGTAGCTGCTGCACCAGGGTCTGGGCAACTGTGAAGAGGGCATATAGGTGGACACAATGGATGCAGCAGAGATGGGCTCTGAGTTTGGAGTCAGAACAGGTATAAGCCCTGGGCTCCATCTGTAATAACTGACAGCTCTCCCTGCTGGCTGGTTCACTGGGGGTTTAAATTAGGGATCTATTGATCAAGGTGCAGAGCATAAGCCTGTAGTCAGTGGCTGTTGTAGATGTTTACCTTCTATGTGGTCTGGCCATTACAGAGGGGCACTGATGAACGTTATGCTAATGTATGTTAAATGATCTGATCCTTTGTGATCAAGATGGTGATGTTAAATATCACAAGTAAAACTACGTCAGGTTGGGTCAATTTTGCAATGGGAAACACCCCAATCCTCAAGAATAAAGCAAAGCTGCAGGAGCATGTAGTGTTCCCTCTGAAGTAATACTGAATAGAAGACTCAGTCTAGTGCTGAGGGATGCTGTGTGCTAGAAGTGTCTTTTTTTCTTTTCATTTTTTTAAAAAAAGGGGGATAAGAAACAAAGATCCTGGACACAGTGGTCATTAAAGAGCCCATGTCATTTTCTGCATGTGTTTGAGGGGTGTTAAAACAATGGTACCTGAGAAATATTCCATTTGAATCAATTAAATTCCTTCTCAACCTTCAGTCAGATGCAGTATTATTTTTTTGCTCTGTGCCCTAAATTGCTGTGCACTCTTACTGTGTGCTGCTAAAGGAGCTATCATGTTTCATCCCAGAAATAAGTGGTTGTGCCTGCCTTTAGGACGAAAGGTGTTCTATTTATAAAATGACTGGATACTATGAATGCTAATATTGTGAGTATATTTTAATCTTGTTTTTGCAAGTAGTTAGGTAAATTTGTGCAGGGGTTGGAGAATATTTCTAACTGAACCTCTCTGTACGCTTAACCCTCATCTGTTAATAGAGACATTTTGCATTACCTATATTTTCTAGGGCTTCTAAGCAGCACTTAAACTGAGGGTGTGTTTTATTGCTTGTGGTATACAGTGTCTCTTACCCAGTGTCATATTTTGCTACTTTAAAAAGTATTCATTCAAGTGATCAGATATAATTCAAATTGGAAACCAAAACAGAGTGAATTATGGCAACTCCCATGTCACTGGATTTTCCTAACCACCAGTAAGTTTAACATCAGCCTTTCAGTAGTACTGATGTTAAAATGTTCAGTCTCTCCAGTGAATTATCCAGGAAAACTTTTCCTGGGGAATGAAAAATATCACAGTTACTCCTACCTAGGAACATAAAATGAGGAGTATAAATAAGTACTACCCGTACTAATCATACTTTTATATTGTATATTTTTTCAAAGCAAAATTTATTTAATTCTTTATATATTAGTAAGTTATAATAAATACTCTAAAAAGATAAAATATAGAATAAGTTTTCCCCCTGGAATTATAGTTCAGATGTAAAACGGAAGATGAATTTACAACCATTTATCATCATCTTGTTTTATGAAAATTTCCAGTGAAAATATTTTTCTATAAATTAAAAATAGCTAATTCTTTTAAAAATATAGCAGGCCATTATTATTCATCAGTCTTCATGAACCACATTATTAAAATGTATACAGAAAGGGTTGTATGTGTGACAGAATTGCTGATTTAACTTGGTTTTTAATTGAATATTGTGAATTTGTGCAGTAGGCTGCACAGTTATTTGTATTTCAGTTTATCTTAACTATTCCTAACTGATTAGAAGTAAACAAAATATATACTTTTAAACCATAATAAGAGTGTTCATACAGCCTTTGGTGCTAGTTTTATTGTATCTGTTTACATTCATACCTTAACTTAGGGCTACTCAACTTTGGAAGCCCTGGGGGCCACGATGATACTCACAGCACATGCCGAGGGCCACAACTTAAGTGTGGTTGTGTATACATGCAAATATATATGCAAATAGCTTCTTTCACACTGACAGGCATGAATACAAAGATGAAGGCAAGACTATACAACACGTAGGCCCTATTTAAGTCAGTTCTGCTGATATTAATAAAATGCAATAGTTACCCGATTTCCACCCATATGACAGCACTTTTAATGAACAATGAGAATCCAGGAATTTAACTACTAAAACGCATATCAACAGAAGACCATTATATTGACTACTTTTTTGTTTTGGCTTCACAACAGTCCAAGAATTTAACTACTAAAACACATATCAACCCAGACTGCACTGTAAACCATGGGCCGCAAACAAATGGGCCGTGGGCCACATGTGGCCCGCGGGCCACATGTTGAGTAGCCCTACCTTAACTTAACCAAGGCAACTTTTTTTTGTGCAGAGAAGCCTTTAATTTCACGTTACTGTGATGTCACCTTCCCAATTCTCCAAACATTGTCAGAGTTCTTCTGGAAGTAGCTGAATTTCAGGCCCCAAAAAATCTTGGTGTTTATAATGTAGAGAAAATGCGTTAAAAAAAACAAACCTTTCAGAAAAGCTTACCTGTCTGTAATATGTCCTCAAAGTGCATCTCCCCTTCTTTTTCCTTTTCAGACTATCTATCTATCTACTTACCTAGTGGTTTTTGTTATTTATTAGGATAGGTACTGGATAAATGGATGTTTCTGTGCTGAGGAACAGGAGACCATGTTAAAAACAGTAGCCTGAATTTGAGTTTCCTTGCTTTTGTGAATTAATCTGACTCTTCACTTTTAAATCAATTGCAAAAGAGGCAAGAGGAAATGATGTCTAGTGGCTAGAACAGGGGACTGAGAGTTAGGGAGTTAGGGTTTCTGGATTTTATTGGCAGTTCTATCCTTTCTCAAGATGACCATGTGCAAGTCATATGAGCTGTTTGTGGCTCGGTTTACCCAGTTGAAAAATAGAATAATACAGGGGTTCATGAGACAAAATAAATGTCTCTGTGTGTGTGTGAGACAGAGACAGAGAGAATTTAAAAAACATGGTGAGGACAAAAGAGAAGTGTTTGGTGGGCATCGAAGTTTTAGAATTAGTATATTTGCCACATACTCCTTTATTAAAGCATCCAGAAACAAATGTTACCCAGGCTTTGTATACAAGACTTTATTTAAATGACGTAAGAGAAAAAAATAACCTAATGTAGATCCATGTTGGCTTACAGGGAAAGGGGTCATGAAGGTGGGACAGAGTGTGAAGGGTTATGAACAGGAATGCAAGTGAGAATGTTGATTGCAATAGTAACCACTGGAGACTGTGGATACTGACATTTCACATGACAGGGATATTAACCTTTCGCAGCCTTTTGCACATTAGGTACAACGTGCCAAGTCATAGCGCTCTTAACAGCACCCATGTGTGACACACTTTTTTATTACAGTGGCATGGACAGCTCTGATTCCTCTCATTACCCTCACAGGCAATTGACTTCAATGTCCTTTGTCGACATGGAAGGTGAAGCAGGCCCAAGCTCTGTATCAGCATCAGAAAGCCTTCCACGTAGCTTAGCCAAAGCCATGGCTATTCTTAAAATCACTCAAAATTATTTTACTTGCATCCACAGTAGGGTAACCAGATAGCAAGTGTGAAAAAATCAGGACAGAAGACAAAGTCCCAAATGTCAAGACTATAAAATCAGGACATCTGGTCACCCTAATCCAATTCTAAGCCAAAGAAGGTTATGTTTTGCTCGTATATGAGTGGCCACTGTATCGATATTGAAAGCAGGTATGTTGCTGCTTGAACAGAAGAGCAGCAGAGAAATTAGGGCATTGGGAATGTAGTATTGGCAGACAACAGTAATTGATACTGCTCTTACCTGTTGTTTACAAGCTTGCTTACAAGACTGCAAGCAAATCTCGTTGTTATGAAAACAGAGTAGCAGTATGTCAATCCAAGGAGAGGCCTGGGAAGAGGAAGCAACTGCCATGGACTTTCTTCCCCACAGGAAATATGGGGGGATGCTTGATCTCATAAAAGAGATCAAGCATCTGCAACCAGTTGGCCTCATCCAGATAAAGTACCCAGGCAAAAATAACCAAACAGAAAATGTAAATAACAAGGAGCATAGGAATTCTGAGCATTTCATGGAAAAGCATATCTTGCCCTAAAGTCTTATCTACACTGTGCATAATAGCCCGTATCAGTGGATGTCTGTAAGAAAGTTAGATGGGGTGTGTGATCGGTTGGCAAGAGTAAATGGGACAAATGTCCAAGTTTTGTTAAAAAAAAAAAAAAAAAAAAAAAAAAGCCAGGGCGACAAGAACAGGGCTTGAAATAGGAACTGTACGAGCCATACTGGGATGTATGGTCACTTTACCTGTAATGCATTTAAAGTCTGTTAGCAAGTCCCCTCTCAGTCATTTTTTTTCAAGACTAAATTTGCCCAGTTTTTAATCTTTCCTCATAGATCAGGTTTTCTAAAACTATTATTGTCACTCTCCTCCAGACTCTTTAATTTGTCCATGTCTTTCTTGAAGTGTGGAGCCCAGAACTGTGCATACTCAATCTGAGGTCCAATATGACCCCCAGATCCTTTTCAATGGTACTATTATCTAGCCAGTTGTTCCCTATTTAATATTTATGCATTTTATTTTTCTTTTCTAAGTGTATACTTGGCACTTTATTGTACTGAATTTCATCTTGCCGATTTTAGACAAATTCTCCAATTTATCAATGCCCCTTTGAATTGTGTCCTCAAAAATACTTGTCACCTTTGTCCCAGATTTGTGTCATCCACTAATTTTATGAGCATACTTTCCACTATACAAGTTACCAGTGAAAACACTGAATACAGTAGTACTAGACCTGGGGCAGACCCCTAGGTATGTGCTCTCAGCTGGACAGCAAATTAAAGATAACAACTCTTAAACAACTTTTTACCACTAGTACACCAGCCTTATAGTAATTGCATCTAGATCACCTTTCCTTAGTTTGCTTTTGAGATCACATGGGACTGTGTCAAAAGCTTTACTAAAATCAAGCTATAATACCTCTACTGTTTCCCTGTCATGAAGTAGGCCAGTATTCCTGACAAAGAATTAGGAAATAGGATTGGCTTAGCATGAAAATTGTTCTTGATAAATCCATGTTGCTAGGTCCTCACAAACTGATTATTTAAGTATATGTTTCAGTATCCTTTTAGATAGGAGTATCCTTGCAAAATGGGAGAGTTTGCTTGGAAAATTAAATGAAAATGAGCACGGGGGGATCCTTTTAGTTGAAAACTTCCATGGAATACTTTGGCTTCTCAGTGAAAAGTTAAAAACCAAACCATTTCAATTTGGAAATACCACAGTAATGACTTATGAAGGTGGTTGTTCTGTTGCCGCCATTCTTCTCTGTGGGTTGGGTTCTTTGGCCAGACTGTATCTTCTCTTGCAGTCTCTTCTCTTGCAGAGCCACAGAGGTGCATCAGTGGAGTCTCCAGCTATGGTGCCTAATGGAGATACAATCTGGCTGGAAAAGTTTGGTCCATAGTGGAGAATGGAGATGCTAGGCATCAAGACTAAAACTACCAAGAAGCACTGTGACAGCATTTCTAACTTACATTTTTGCAATGTTGTGGGGGAGAGTTGACAAAAAACTGAAATTGTCCATCAAATCTACGCAATATTTTGTTGATGGTCATTTGCATTAGCTGTCTCCTCCATTAGGGAAACATTGCTCTCTTGCATTGCTCTGGGGAGAACATGCTGTGTGTGGTTTGGGAGTAATGAAAGGCTTTATCTGGGGGACAGGGAAAGAATCCCTTTGTTCCTTGAATCCTTTCACAAGGCCTGTGAATTATTGCAACCTGGGGAGGGGCTGGTAGAGACTCATTCTTACTTCACCAGCCCCCTAATTAGAACCAAGCAACAATGGAAAATGCAGTGGTTAGGGAATACACGGGTAGTAGCCTCCTCATTAGTTTCCAGATAGGGGCATTGTCCCAAGAGGTAATAAGAGCCTTGAGGCGAGGAGGAGCCCTTTTACTGAATGAACCCCAATATGAAGGGCAGAAGAGCTAAAACCTGGGGGACAGTCTTTCTTCCCTCCAGAATCTCCTGAAGAAGGCCAGGGAGCAAAGATAGAATAGTTTGAGAATAGGAGAATAGGAGAATAGTTTGTCATAGAGGCAATGAATGGATTTACTCATATGCTGTCAGCTTTTGAAGAAAGAAAATACCCTTTCTTTTTTTCCTCTTACTATAAAAAAAAGTCCAGAGATAATGAATGCAAAAGATATAAATTATGCTGCAATGTGAAACTTAGAAGCAAGGAGCAAGATCAGTAGAATCCCCAAGTTGATGTTTGCAATGAAACATGATGAAGATCATCTCCTAAATGAGAACAAATGACTTCCTGAACAAATCAGTTGTAGAATGTCGTCAGCAGCCGAAGGTGATGCAAGTACAGTATGCTGCAGGAGTGAAAGTTCTAGCTCCTGATGCCATCCGGACCCAGTAGTTTTTTGAAGGACAAAGAACGTGTGCAACCTTGTACCGGTCAGATACCTTCTGCCAGATGGGAATTAGCAGCAATGTTACACTAGGGAGTTAAGCCCGCATTGCTGATTCAGTATTTGTTAGTGTGGTAGGTCATTCCAGCACAGAAGCCAGCAATGACCATGCTTTGCAGTACTGAAAGCAAGACAGAGGAAGAATGAGGGTCATTAAAACATTTGCAGCTGAAAAAAAATATTTTTCAGACTGGCAAGTTTTGAAACCACTCTAGTCAGTGGAAATTCACAAAATAAACCTTACCATAAAATGTATCTTCCAAGAGTTTCCTTTTTATAGCAGGCTTTATTTTTTTAAATTGATATTCAATCTTGGAAGATATTTACAGCTCTTAGGAGCACAGTGATTCCTATCTTTCTTACTGTTTTGATGTTATAGACTGAAGAACACCATTTGACATGCTGATCTTTAATATCAACCAAAGGTAGACTATAAAAGCAAAGGAAAAGTATGATGGGGTGTCTGTCTTTCCCACACTTACCCTTTAAGGGTTAAAATCCAGCCCTGGCAGAGGGCTGGCGCTGTGGAGCTAGCAGCTGCGGCAGACACTTGCCATTTAGGGCCCAGCTGAGGGCAGTATAAATAAAGGCTTGTGGGGGGAGGAAGGAGTAGGAGGGACTTAGCTTCTAGGAAAGCTAAAGGCTTCCTTACTTAGAGCTGGGATGGGGAAAAAGCAGGCAGAGCTGGGGAAGCTCTGGCCAGACAAGCTCCCAGTCTGCAGGGCCTAAAGCAAAGCCTGAGAGTACTAAGGTTGCAGGGAGGCAGTCAGGGCACCAGAAGGCAGCAGGTCCACACCTCCTTGCCAATGATGAGTGTCCATTTCAGACTGCAGTTTGTGCCTGTGGCAGGGGCCAGATGAAGACTGGCAGTGGGTCACTGAGGCAAAATGGACATAGGAGGTTGGGAGTTTCCTGAAGAGGAGGACCCTAGAGTGTGGGGGCACTGCAGCAGGCCAGTACCCAGAGGGGAGGGCACCACAGTCTAGGAGGGACGTGGATCCGAATATTGGCAGAGCCAATAGCAGGTCAGACACCAGCTAGAAGGGGTTCTCCAGGATTGAAGAGCTAATTCCCAGAGTCACCAGCAGGAGGTATTGCAGCGGTGAGTTGTGCCATGTTACAAAAAGACATTGGTTTGCCTGTTGTTTAGGCCACTCATTACAAAATATCAAAGGTGCAGGCACCCAAATTTGCAGATGATGTAAATATGGAGATGTGGGTGTTTAACTCCTCTGAAAATGAAGCTCCTAATACTTTGTATTAATTAATCACACCTGAGATATTGCTAGAGGTCTGTTCTCAGAGATTAAATTCTCTGTACCTGTGAAGCCTAGTCACAATTCAGGGAATAAGTAGCCACTATTTGTTACATGCACTACTCAAACCTCCCCCCCAACAGACATCACACATATGAATCCTTTGAATCCTTCTCTCCAGAGCTTAAAATGGATTGTGACCGAACATCTTTGCTTATGGATGCTTAAATACCATAAATAGATCATTTTCAAATAGTCCAGCATTTATCAAGGAAATTAGTCCTACCATGGGATATGGGAAAGTGTTTTGGTTC
>JANRFK010004893.1:20751436-20767508 GCA_030068395.1 Apalone spinifera | reverse complement strand
CCCATTTCCCCTTTCACATGCCATGACAGGAACCCAAAATAAGATTGTTTCATTGTACTAATCATACCACAGTCTGAACCTCTCTAATCCAGCACTCCCTGATCTGGCAACATCTGTGGTCCTACATGATTTTAGTTAGACAGATATCCACTTATCATGAGTGTGGCCAAGTTTTGCATAGTCCTATAAAGTTTATTTACAGCCACTAATCCTGGCTCTCAGTGTTCTGTGCTTTTATTTAACTTTAATTTACCCCTAAATGTCTTTTAACATCCCCGTAATGTTGGAAATGGAAATATTGGTAAGGCTGCTAGACAATATTGACCTCCCATGGTCCAGCAAATTCTCTGATTTGGCACTGGTCAGAACCTGATGGTGCTGAACTAGAGAGGTTCAATCTGTATTAAACCCAGGTATCTGGTGCAAGACTTTCTATGGAATTTAAGTTGTGAAGGGAAAACTTAGAAAGAGAAACATGGGTTTGGGAAGAAAGTATCTGAGTGTTGCATTACTTCTGGGTATTAGATGAAATGTGAATTGTCTACAATTATAGAAAGAATTAGAATAAGAAGACTTGAGTGACTGATACACAAATAAAAACTTCTTTGTGTCTATCATAGTGAAGAAATTCTGCAAAAAATAAATTTCAATCAAAACAGATTTAATATAAAACATATTGAAATAAATGAAGTTTTTCTTATATATAAAAAAGAAGATTTGTGAAGGGACTAAGGGAACCTAACAAGCATATATTATTATTCACTGCATATGTAGCACGGCAGGAAACATTAATCAAAGACTTGGGGTGAAGGCCCAGAAGCAGTATTATTACCCCAAACAACAACTAATAAGAGTGAGCCATACTACTCTGGGAAGACTGAAGTCCAGGTGTTCAGTTTTTAATCTTCATTATCTCACAATACAACCACATACTGATGTTAAAGGAGGGTCCCCCTGCTGAGGCAGAGGAGACAGACTGCAAAGAGAAATGTAACTGTGGAAGAAAATTAGGCAGATACATCCTGCAGGGGCCAAAAACCACTGTTGCATCTGGTTCCTGCAGTTTTTCTAACCTGTAACAAAATTACCACATGGACAGGTCAGGGGAACAGAGCTGAAAAGCTATGCCCTTCCCATTCACTGACACGTGTGAAATTTAGACAGAAATGGCTGAACTAATTCACAGCTGTCAGTCTTATTTATGCAAGTGAAGTGCACCCGGGGACACAGAAAAACAGATGTGAATGTTGCTTGTTCTGAACTAAGTGTAGTGGCACCAGCCTGTGTTCTTTCCCTGCCAAAGATTTTCACACTGTCAGTGCCACTGACCACGTGTGTGAGTTTCACAAGGCCAGATGACATAGCAAGCTGATTGGACATTTTATTCCTTCCTTCCTCTGCAACTTTGTGATGCAAATTGGGATCTCCTGGTTTTAAAACTGCTTTTCCAGGCTTTATTTCTGCATATAAGTGCAACTGGTGCTGGTCTGAGAGCCTTGAAGACTGCAGCTCTTGTTACTCTGAGAATGAAAGAGCTGGGGCATCAGCAGTGCAAGTGTCCCTGCTTGACTCTGTAAATGTACTGCAGCCCAGACCTGTGCATGCAATAAGAGGATATTTCCTTCGGTTGCTTGTTGTCCTTGTTTATTTGTTTCAGGCTGTCCGTAAAGGGAGAGAATAAAGAGTGCCAGCTGTGACTCGATAAGGAATCATGTGCACGAGGAAATTAACTGAGAACACATACATACTATATATGTCATTGGACGGGGTGAGGGGTGGGAATCATTTGATTTTGCTCATTGGCAGTATGGTAAAACTGTTCCCAAGGGGACAGGAGAGGATCGATTTATTTTTTTTTAGTCTTGTCATAAACTTGTCAAAAAGCAAATGTCACTAGCTACCTTGTGTACATGAACATTCTGTTAGTGCCTATTCACTAGGGATAGAAAGCTTCAGCACTTCCCAAAACATATTTAACATGATGAGAGTTAAGCCATTTTGAAACCCTTTAAAAACATCACGTGAAACTGACTCAAAGCTCCAAACCCAGAGCCTTGATGAGGATAATAGGGAAGTTAAATCAACTTTACTCTGGGATTACCTTGCCCTTCCAGGTGTCCCCTTGGTCAGAAGTAATTTATTAGAAGATTAACTCTATTAAAAAGAACTCTCTATCCTCCTTGGAAGCATTTTCTTCCAAAGACTAAAGAGCTTATGTTAGTCTTTAAAAAGCTGGTTAATAAAAAAGATGTCTGTGTTAATTTCCCTTCCATTCTTTGAAAGGAGCTGGCATACGAGAGATTGTAGGTGGGTGTCCAGCTAACCACTCTATCCATTCACCTCTATTTCTTTCCTAAACAAAGACACAAATTCAATCTGTTCAGAAGTTTTTTGTGCCTCATATTACATTTCTGTAAGTTCAGTCAAGTTTGAGTGATGGGTAAGCTGTCTACATCAACCAATTTCAATTTGCATATTAAAGTTATTAATTTACAGTACATTGGCTGAATTTCTCTCTTACATAACTGCATAGTAAATAATACAACAGAGAGAGGCTTTAAGATATTCCCAAAGTATCCTAGAAGACAGGGTCAATGGCATATTTATTAACTTAAAAAATAGATCAATCTGTCCTTGTAGAAGGAGGATAAAAGGTGGCTCTGTCAGTAAGAAAGTATTAAATCTCCACCTGTTAACTCAGAATTACAGAGTAAGCAGAGCGAGTTTAAATACCAAATCAATGCTTGCATGATCTGATATTCGCATCTGTTCCTCTGAAATCTATATAACTATGTCACTTAAACGGGGAAAGATAATTATATCTGTTTCTTAAGTAAGGACAATAAAATATTAAAATAATATAAAGGTCCTGGCTTGAGGGAAGAAAAATCCTCAGTCCTTTTTTATATATAAATAATAGTACTTAACACTTATATACAGCTTTTCATTCGTAAAACTCCAAGTAATTTGCAAAAATTGGTGTCATTGTCCTCACTGTGCAGAAGGGAAAATAGCATCAGATGTTCATGTGGTTGATTCATAAGCAGGGGCAGAGCCAAGGAATGGATCCTAGATATTCAAATTGGTTACCTGACACCTTATTCACTGAACTGTCATTTCTGAATTCTGTGTATTTACTAGGTTGTGTTGTCCATTATAGCCTGGGAGGTTA
This sequence comes from Apalone spinifera, assembly GCA_030068395.1. NCBI lineage: Eukaryota > Metazoa > Chordata > Testudines > Trionychidae > Apalone > Apalone spinifera. Next base: position 20,764,336 of record JANRFK010004893.1, on the reverse strand, counting down.
AACAGTAAACTATGAACCCAAATTTGAGCATGTTATAATGCAAGGTTTCCTTGTACACTTAAAATTCCCACTGACTTCCTGACAACTTTTGGACTTCAGAAAGAATTTCAAATGCATTAGGAACTCAGGATCAGTCCCTATAAAAATAAAGGATAACAGAGTGAAACAGTTAACTCTGTGTATTTGCTTGGTCCACAATAGTTTGTAAATGTATTAGATTTTAGTTGAATTGTAGAAAAAGAATTAGCCGATAAAATTGGGGGGAAACGACGCAAAAGATGATACATCTCCTTTTCTAGTCTTTGGGTATAAGTTTAACTCCAAATCTCCACTCTTGAACTGTTCTTATGAAATACCATCAAGACCAGTGGCACAGTAGACTAGGAAATAGTCTAGATGCAGTTCTTTCAAGAAAAAAACCCCTTTTTCAAAAGAACTCTGTAAACCTCATTTTTTGAGGAAGAAAGGTTCTTTCGAAAAAGGGTTTTTTTTCCCAAAAGAACCATGTCTAGACTGCTTGCTTTTTTGAAAAAATCAATCTTCTTTCGAAAGAAAAACGTAGTCTAGACGTGCCCAGGTGCTTTATTAGTTCATAACTGTGTGATCACAAGCATCACCATCTTGTTTTCTTCTGGGTTCATTTTTTAAATTATATTGCAGGGAAAACTATTTTACTAGGAGGGTGGTGAAGCACTGGAATGGGTTATCTAGGGATGTGGTAGAATCTCCATCCCTAAAGGTTTTTAAGTCCCAGCTTGACAAAGCACTGGTTGGGATGATTTAGTTGGGTTTGGTCCTGCTTTGGGCAGAGGGTTGGTTTTGGTGACCTTCTGTGGTCTCTTCCAATCCTGTGATTCTTTTATTCTATTTTGGTAGATCAGTTCATTCACAAAAATGTTCATACCGACACATAAGTTGTGTCTCAATATCAGGGAAGTATTTTCCATTTAGTCCTTAACTATGAAAGCCATGAGAATGGACATCCAGTTAGTACCTTTAAAGTCCCAAATCTACATGTCTGTTCTTTTGGAGGCTTCCTCAATGCACTGTACCATACTATTCTACCATTGATTATGATCATTGTGACAGGCCCTCCTCCTGACTGCTTGTTCAAGGCATTTCTTTTGTTCTTTAGTCCGCTTCGCCACACAGTTCTAATCCTTCAGTTCATTTCTTTTTCTCACACAATTTAATGGTGGTATTTGTAATCCAATGGGTTTGGTTTTTTTTCATTTTCCTTACCCACAGTTATTCTCCCGCTGTGTATGTGATAGAATTTCAAAATAAAATCCACTCTTCCGACACAAAAGACATTTAGGGTGCATCTAGACTGGCAAAAACTTGCCAGCTGTCTACACTGGCCGCTTGAATTTGTGCAAGATCACTGACTTTGTAATGTACAAAATCAGTGCTTCTTGCGCAAATACTTTGATGCTCCTGCTCAGGGATAAGCCCTCTTGCGTAAGAATACTTGCGCAAGAGGGCCAGTGTATACAGGCACCTTAATTTTTTGCGCAAGAAAGCCCGATGGCTAAAATGGCCATCGGAGCTTTCTTGTGCAAAAGCATCCGTGCCAATCTAGACGCTCTTTTGCGGAACTACTTTTAACAGAAAAACTTTTCCGTTAAAAGTATTTCCGCAAAATCATGCCAGTCTAGACGCAGCCTTAGACATCATTCAATGTAGATTATTTCTTGGAAATCAGTATTGTGTAATTCTTTAGTGATGGCTTCATTATGAAGCCTATCAGTGCTAGTGTTGATGCAATAGAACCCATCTCTAGAACGCTATTAAATGGAACATTGCTGTTTCTGTTAGAAGCCAATGATCAAATTCTGGAAGAAGATCCGCTCTCCTAAATACACTTACATTCCATATGAGCTTCATGAAGGGTTTCTGAACTAAAGTGTGACCCAAAAATTACATAGTCACCAAAGGGATACTGAAACAAATACTTACAGCAGTTCTTGTGCTGAAACCAGTCTGAAAATAGTCTGTGTTTGAAAACAAATTCTAATAGATGCCCACCACTATCTGTTCTCATTTCTGGTAAGCTGTGTAGTTCCAATACCAGCTCAAATCCAGTTCTGTTATGACGAATTCTCATGGTCAGATCTCCTAAAATGTCAATATGAATTGAAGGTCTTGCCCTAATACAAAAATCTTTAAACATGGCATAAAAAGCACATTCTCTTTTTCAGCATCAGAAATTGGACTATGTGGCACATATGCACTAATAACTACTGTGCATACTACCTTCAAATTGAAAATAGTAGCTACCAGTGTGGAGAACAAGCTTGCCAAGTCGTGTGCAGATTACCCCCTTGGTGATAGAATCAGAGTAACCCCTATGTGCCAGTCAGGTATGTAACAAGCAGGGTATACTTGGAAGAGCGCCACAGAAGCTTTGAAAAAAGACATACTAGGCTAACACAAAGATGGAACAAGAGATATACATGGCAGGAGTGGGTGAGAGCCCCCGGTGCAATTCACAGATTCCAAAGTCAGAAGGAACCATTGTGATCAGACAGTCTGACCCCCTGCACAACCCAAGCTTTAGATTAGTCATAGAACACGTCTTTTAGAAAAACATCCAATCTTGATTTTAAAATTCCAGCAAGGAAGAATCCAGCTTGACCTTTGGTAACTTGTTCCCCTGGTTAATTACTCTCACTGTGAAAAATTTACACCTTATTTCCAGTCTGAATTTGTCTGTCTTCAACATCCAGCCCGGGAATTGGGTTGCACATTCCTCTGCTAAACCAAGAGCCCATTATCACATATTTGTTCCTGTGACAGAGGGCTGGGCAGCAGCAACCAGCCAATGCTCTGATCACTGGAACTCCAATTAGTTGCCCTGGAGCATACCTGACTATGGGAATTCTGCCACACTGATAGATTGAGATGGGCTGGAGAGAGTTAAAAAGCTAATTAACTCAGTAGCCCTGAGGGTACAAAAGGCACAGAAAGGAAATTAAAATGGGGGAGGAGAGTGAGTGAGGGACCCCAGAGAGAGAGGTTTGGGAAAGGGGCGGGGTGCAGGCAGGCAGGCTTATCTGTAGCATTGAAGCCAAGAGCTCTCTCTTCCTTCCCAGCCTCGGGAGCTGAGAGTACCACATTACTCGTGGCATGAGGCAGCATAGGCTGTGCAGGTGGTGCAAAAGGACACTGTCCACAAACCACACAAGCTGTTTTACCTAAAGATCTAAGGCGGGGTGGGCAATGATTTTTGATGGGGGGCTGCTCCAAGAATTTGGAAAGTGGTCAAGGGCTGCAATTTTTCATGATCTTAATGGAGGAAGTGTTGGGTCTGGGATGGAGATTGGGATAAGAGATTGGGGTGCAGGAGGGAGTGTGGGGTCTGGGAGGGACTTTGGGTGAAGGAGGTGGTTGTGATCTAGGGCACTGGACTGGAGTGCAGGGGGTTGGGTGCAGGGGTCTGGAATGTGACCTAGGGCTAGGAATTGGGGTACAGGAGTGGGTGCAAGAGACTGTGATTCAGGAGTTTGGGTTGTGACCTAGGGCATGAGGGGATTGTGATCTGGGGCAGGGGATTGGGGTGCCAGATCTGGGAGGGGTTATAGGTGCAGGAGGAGGACAGAGGGCTTGGGTAGGTGGAGTAGGGGATTGGGCACGGAGGGTTGAGGAAGGGAGGGGCTAGGATGCCAGAGGTAGGCTCTGGCTGGGAGACTTACCTTCATGACTCCTGGCCTGCAGCCCAGCACATTTCAGAAGCAATCTCTCTGCCTGCCTCACCCCCTGCACAGGCTGCAGGGCCGTGTGTGAATAACTATGAGGCCTGGAGGGGGAGGGCGTGTGGTGCTTCATGGCTGCCTGTTATTCAAACAGACAGCTCCCATTGGCTGATTTCTGGCCAGAAACTAGCAGTTTCATTTGCTACTTACATCTTCTTTGGAGCCCGATCCTGGTGACTGTCACAGAGCCCTTCCTTCACTTTAAAACAATGGAAGATGCTGAGTACCCATCAGTTGGGCCAGAGGGCTGCCTGCAATCCTGCAATTTTATCAAAGTAAGTGGAACACACATGCAGACCATCCCCCACACCTGCCTGAGTCACATTGACTTTAGTGTGATTATGCACAGATGTAAGGTTTCATTTTGGTTTATAGTCCATTTTGAATCCTGGCTTTTGTGTATTAATGCTGTTCTACAATATTTGGGCTGCAAATATTGCAGAGGAATTCAATATTAAAAAACCTGAAAAACTAAATTTTGAGCATGGACTAATACTGCTGTTTTAAACCTAATTTAAGTAGATCCATGTAAACTTATGATTCAAAATAAGGCTTTGTTTTGATCATCCATTAATGTAAAAATAGTATAAATGTATATTTCCCCCTACATTTTCAGTTTAGTTTGTGCATCTTTGTCTGTAATTGGTGCCATTGTGATCAGTGTCTCTTGTTGGAGGGCATACAAGCTTACTTTCGTACAATTTTGTTAAAAAAATGTTTTTAGAACACTCTCAAAAATTGTCAGGGGGACTTAGAAGGAGGAACAGTATTTGAAAGTGGTTTAAGTTATTTTTTAAAATTACCTACTGTCATGGAGCCGTGGGGCTGGAGCTGCGGAGCGGCCGAAACAGCGCCACTTCTGCAGCACTTAGTCCAGGGAGGGGGAGCGCTTCACCAGCAAACTGCATTGAAACGCGACTGGGAGAAGCATCGGCAGTGCCCGGGTCGAAGAGCACCGACAATAAAGAGGTATGGGATGATAAAGAGGTGTGGACGGGGTTTGATGGGAAGCACGTCCAGGAACAAGGTGATGGGGCATGTAGAAATGGGGGACAGCATGGACGAGAGGGGTGGGGCACAAAGGACATGGGAAATAAATCAGGGGGCACCGGAAGGAGAAAGGGGGGAGGAAACTGGCGAGGAGGCGAGGTGAGCGAAGCCCAGCAAAGGCTTGGGGGGAAGGAAGCAACCCAGGATAGGGCTGAGTGGATGCCCGAGGTTTGGTATGTCTAGGGGTAATTCCTCGCCAACTGGAACGGGGAAGGATCCCCATCCTTAGGGTCCTAGGTCGGGACCTGGAGAGTGGGCGGGCCCAGATCCCCCTTCCTCCCTGGGGTTAGAGTTGCTGTGCAGGGTGTAAAAAGCAGCTCTTGCACTGGATGTAAGAAACTGTAGATTAATAAAATACATGTGGGAATGAAACTGGTGTCTTGGGAGAGTGATTGAGGGTAACCTTGTCATCCAGGAGAGGGCATGCTGGGCTGCGGAGTGCCAGAGATGGTGGAGAATGTAGGTAAATACCCGCCCCTACGTTGTAGCGGGGGCTAAGCAGACTTGAAACTGGGTGTGTTTATTTCAAGGAGCCAACATGGAAATGAATAAATTATCGGAGTGGCTTTCTGAGAGCCAGCGGCAGCAGCAGCAGCAGCACCAAATGCAGCTTGTGCAGCAGCTCACCGCCCAATATGAGGAGCAACAGAGACAGCTGTTCCGGGAACTGGTGGATTGGACAACACCAGCAGGACGGGCAGGCTCCAGCCCATTACCAAAGGTGAGGAAGAAGGGAGGTCCGGGCCCCAACTGCCTATACAGCTGACCAAAATAGGGCTGGAGGACAACCCGGACGCTTTTTTAGTAACATTCGAGAGGATGGCCCTACCCGCTAAGTGGCCGGAAGACCAATGGGCCACACTCCTCGCGCCTTACCTGTCCGGGCAGGCACAGTTAGTCTACCACAGCCTGTCTGCCTGGGACACTCTACGATATTGTAAAGTAAAAGAAGCTATTCTCGATCAACTGGGAGTGACCCTGGAGATTTATAGACAGCATTTTCACCAGGAGAAATATAGCACCAGGGAAAGGCCGCAGGTGGTAGCCCAATGGCTGCATGAGGCCAGGTGGAGGTGGCTGGAACCCAACCAAAAAGAGGGGGTGCATGTCACAGAAACGATAATTTGGGAACAGTTCTTTCATATCCTCCCAGCCAAGGGACAGAGGTGAGCCAGGCATCATCGGCCAACCTTGCTATCAGAGGCCATAACCCTGATGAAGGACTATCTGGCTGCAAAAGGACTACCAGACATAACCAAAGGAGCGGTCCAAGGCTCTCTAGCTAGGGCAGGCGGTTCAAAGACAGTGGGACAGGTGGAAGGGCCGGAGAAGATGCCGGGTAGGAGACCGAGCTGAGCAGACACGAAGAAGCGGGTTCCCATGTGTTCTGGAACCGCGGCAGGGCCTAAGGAAGAAAAAATTCCACTGCAAGAGGAAAAAGAAAGGGGCCAGAAAGGGGGAACCCTTTTACGAGGTGCATGCTTCCAGTACAGGCAAGAAGAACACTACAGAAGGGATAGCCCCTTTATGGACTGCTCAGTAGGCAGCCTGATCGATGCTCCGGGGGACCCAGGATTGGGGTGCGTACCAAAGATGGTGATACCGGTGAAGGTCGAGGGAGTGGCAGTGGATGTCCTGATATACACCAATTGCAGGCAAACCATCATCTGAGCAGATCTGGTGAGACAAGACGAAGCCAAGGACGGATTGGTGTGGATGCGCTGTGTCCATGGGTAAGCACAAGCCTACGTGATGGCATGAGTCTGGTTGGATGACGGACATGTGGCCTACTTTTTGAGAGTGATTCTAGCCCCATCGCTGATTTATCCTGTGCTGCTGGGGCAAGACTGGCTGGGACTAGGGCTTGCTCTAGAAGCAAGGAACAAACAAAACAAAGGCTGGGGGTCAACACCGGAAGAACATCCGCCTCTCTCCCTCCTCCCCCCCCCCCCCCCCCCCCCCCCGATTGCCCAACGGGAGATAGTGGAGGACGGCCCCAAAGGTAATCCCAATACCGATGCCAATATTGGAGGAAACATGCTTGGGAAAGACGGCCCTAAACTTAGAAATCGAAGAAGGCGATTTTGTACACTTACAGAGAGACGATCTCACACTACATAGGGCCTGGGAGAAAGGTTGGGAGTGGTACTGGCCCAGGAGGTAGAGGGATCCAACCACCCTATATTATACATGAGTCGGAAGTTGTTCCCACGTGAACGGAACTACTCCACAATAGAAAAAGAAGCATTGGCTATTAAAGGGTAGTGGAACTATTATGTTGTTATCTTTTACGAAACAAGTTTACACTAGTAACGGACCACACACCCCTGAAATGGTTGCAGAATATGAAGGACACAAACCAGCAGATAATGCAGTGATACCAGGGCCTCCAACCCTATCATTTCGAGGTGGTGCATCGTCCGGGTAAATGACACGAGAATGTGGACTTCTTTTTGTGCCTGGCAGAAAAGAGCAGAGAGGAGGATAGTCTAACCTTGAGGGGAAAGGTGACATGGAGCTGTGGAGCTGCCGAAACAGCGCCACTTCTGTGGTGCATAATCCAGGGAGGGGGAGCATTTCACTGGCAAACCGCATTGGAACGCGACTGAAAAAAGCCTCAACGGTGCCTAGGTTGGAGACCACCGACGATAAGAGGTGTGGGCGGGGCTTGACAGGAAGCAAGTCCAGGAACGAGGTGATGGGGCACGTAGAATCGGGGGATGGCATGGACATGAGGGGCGGGGCACAAAGAACATGGAAAATAAAACAGGGGGCACCGGAAGGAGAAGGGGGGGGAGAGAAAACTGGTGAGGAGGCGAGGTGAGTGAAGCCCGGCAAAGGCTTGGGGGAAAGGAAGTGACCCAGGGTAGGGTTGAGTGGATGCCCGAGGGTTGGTGTGTTTAGGTGTAACGCCGCACCAACCGGAATGGGGAAGGATCCCTGTCCTTAGACCCCTAGGTCGGGACCTGGAGAGTGGGCAGGCCCAGGTCCCCCTTCTGTGTAGATAGCTCTTGCACAAAACCGCCCCCTGATTAATTATGCAAATGAAGCACTGCAATATGCTAATCCACACTTCATTTGCATAGGCTTTTGTGCAAGAAGGAAGCAGTATAGACGTAGCCTTAGAGTGGTCACTGCCCTCAGTTTGGTGGCTTCCAACCATTGAATCCACATATACACTAGTCCATCTTCTCTCCCCAGTGCCCATCCCCAATATTCCCTTCCTGCCCACCTGTTTACAGCTAATTAGGGGATGGATGGGGATGTAAGAAAATAGAACAGAATGGAATGGAACCCATCACCTCATCAATAACTGGAGTCTTATGTGCGGTCTCTACCAAGAGTTGAAATTACCTGAAGTTAACAAAATAGCTGTTTTGGTATTTATTAAGTGTCCTTTTTAACACTTCATGCATAGACAAAGGAGACCAGATTTTGGAATGTTGCCAAAAGTGGCTTCCCTGTGAACAAACTGCGACCTTGTATATGTGTTCCAAAGTTCAGAAAAATCTGTACATCAACTGGAAAACAAGAATGGAAATTAAAGCTGGAATTGGCTGCTTTCCTGCAGCACTACCTTCTGTGCAACGTATAACTATTTAACAACATTTATTGAGGATTTAAAGTCTACTATTTATTGTAGATTTCAATAAAAGCAATTGCTCTGGAAACCCTGAGTGCTGGTTGATAAGTGTGTTACCAATTCAATAAGTACTATAGCGCTTCTTTAAAACAACACACCAATGATGTGAGGAAATATTCTATCAACTATTTTCCTATAATTATACATTTTATTTAGCATGAGAAAACCTAATGGATCCAATTCTGCTCACAGTTACAATGCAATGGTGGAATCCTGTAGACCTCCATAGGATCGTGCAGATCAGAGCACAGAATCAGAGCAGAATTTGGCACAGTATCCTGTAGGGAAAATAAATCTGAGTATTTATTGAAGAAGAAAAGAAATTATCCATATTGTCATCCTATCACTTACCCATCAAGGCAAAACAGATTCTTCATATACTAGCAATGACAACATCTTTCATAGTTAGTCCCCAGGGTCAGGAAGTACTCCAGACACCTGCTTCCTTCCCTCCTTTGCACTGATGTCTCAAACACAGTAGTCTCTCGTCTCAGTTTTTAGAAGTCCTGATAATTCTTAAGAAGGGGATTATACACCACAAGCATCTCAATGTTTGGTAATTATCTTAAGTGCCAGGCTGGGAACATGAGGAATCACCATGAAACATTAGATCAGTACTGGGAATCCAGACCAGCAGAGAGATGAAACTGCATGTCATATATGTAAAACTATGTAACTTAGGCAGAAAAAAAGCAAACAATGCAGGAGCTCGGCAGAGAATGGCTGATCTTGAAAATAGCAAATCTGATAGCAAATATGAGTACTTCATGTTACATTGTTGCTAAAGAAATAGAAACTTATTGCCAGTTCTCGTGTGTGTGTGTTGTATACACTGGAAAAGCATGCATGTAAAAGTAGGTAGCATCTAGGACTACTCATGTAGCATATTTTATTGCATCCCCTAGACTCGGTTATCAAGAATCAGGTTTCAAATAAGTAGGTTCCCTGGAATTTTTCGAGGTTCAAATTCTAAAAGGCTTGTTTCTGCCCTTCATCTTCCAAAGTAAATAACTCAAGTACTGTACTATGTAATTTACCATGTGGGAGGCCGTTTGGGGTGACTTCTCAAAAATCAAAGTGCTGTCTGCTCTATGTGCACATTAGAGGTCTCCTAGTGTTTCTCTGGAGAATATGGGTTTACTATAGTGTTCTTGGCCAAAATTTTCTTCTCTAGTGTCACAAATTGTGGTGTTCACTCTTATTGCTGCCACTTCTAGAGTGGAAGTATTGTGTAGATATAGTGTGTGAAGCACTTGGGTTGAAGCTCACAATATCAGTGCAGAGTATTAATATTACAGGAGAAAAATAGACTCTGCTTGCTCATCTTGACAGGTTCATCACAAAATGTCCGTAGTATTCTGAGACCAGCAGGCCTTGATCTATAGTAAAATTAATGTGCTGCTTTAATAATATTTCATGATGCATCTGTAATCAACACGGCAATGTGATTAGAATGATAGAAATGGACTCTTCTTAATGTTTACTAATATATTGTTTTCATGTTTCCAAATAATTAAAAAATTGTTTCATACTTACTATTCATTATTATTCTTTGTGCTGTCACTTTTCTGAATTGTATACTGGTAGGGGAAATCTGAATTTTATAAGGCTTGATTTCCAACCATTGCACTCTGTTCTCAAGAGGAGATATACAGTACAACTGCATTTATCCAAAATATTTTAGGAACATCAAACCTATTTAGTTAAGGAGATATATGATTGAGAGATGTAATAATACTTCGCACTTAGCACTTTACGGTTTCAAGGAGCTGTACAAGCATTTAATATATTAATTTTCTAACTGGTGGTATAACCTAGATTTAAATAGGAGAAAGTTTTGAATTAAAGGGGTTTTGCTTAAACTGGCGTATCTTGTGTATATTATGCTTTCTTTAAAAATCTTCCTAATAGAACATAAAGGTGAACCTCCTGGCAAGACTGTCCATTTCCAGAACTGGTGCATATTGTGTTTCTGAGTTTTAGTATATGCATTTCTTTCTTATAGGAGCTGTCTACTTGTTTGGTACTAATGCAAACAGATTGGAACCATAGCTATTTTAAACCAACATGATCACAACATATTACAGGAACTACAAATGCTAAAAACAACTGGCTAGTAAGATACCTTGATGAATAGTTATTGACAGGCCTTATCCAGGGATGAATTTCTACAAACTGTTAGTCCACTTTTACAACAATCATTCTTGGAAGGGGAGAGAGAAACTATATAAATGATGGCACATATACAGTCTAAGGAAAGAAGGGATCCTACATTTGCAAAATCTGTAGCCCTTTTCATAGATAACCTCTGGTAAATGAGATCTACATTTTAACAGAAAACAAGAGCATGTGTGTGTGTGTGAGAGAATAAATAAAACCAAGCAAATGTATTGCACTGTGGATTATATGTAGTAGTTTTGCAGAATTTTAAAGTATTGCCCTTCTCATCTTTCACCCCATCACCCAAACACATGGCTACGTCTACACTGGCGCGTTTTCATGCAAAAACTCTTTTGCGGAAGAGTTCTTCTGCAAAAACTTTTCCAGAAGAGAGCGTCTACACTGGGATGTGCTTTTCCGCAAGAGATGTGTGTAGACGCGCTCTTGCGCAAGAAAGCTCTGATGGCTATTTTAACTGTAGGGCTTTCTTGCGCAAGAAATTCATGTTGCCTGTCGACACTGGCCTCTTGTGCGAGAACAGTTGCGCAAAAGGGCTTATTCCTGAGTGGGACCGTCAGAGTTCTGTCGCAAGAAGCCCTGATTTCATACATTAGAACGTCAGTTTACTTGCGCAAGAACCCACGGCCAGTGTAGACAGGCAGCAAGTTTTTGCACAAGAGCAGCTGCTTTTGCGCAAGATTGCGCCAGTGTAGACACAGCTGAGAGCATGGACTGGCTGCAGATTTGTGTTCAGTAGCATGCAAAGATGGAGTCTCCCTGAATAGCTTCTCTGAATATTGCACCAATGTCAGAGTGGAACTGCGTTGGTTGCACTGCATTTAGGTCTGCCTGCTTAATCAGGGATGAAAAAGGATAGGATTTGTCCTTAGAAGATTTAAGGCTCTAAAGTAGTTGTGTTGAACCTAAAAGGAATCAGTCACATAATTTTTTTTTCTAATGTTTGGCTTTTTATACCAATTTGTAGAAAAAATGAGTCGCTATAATCACTTATGGCCTCATACTGTGTTTGGCAATTTAAGTCAAGTGAAAGACTCAGGGGGAAGATTTTTGTTGATTGCAGTGAGCATTGGATTGGGCCCTTACTTGCTGTATTGCAGAATCATTAACTATAAAATTAAAATACATGAAAAAGTACAGTCGTGTTCTACACATGAAAAGGTTAAGTGCTGCCTCAAGTGCTTTCAGTCAAAAGCTCTATTACCTTCACAAGTTCTGATTTTCTAACTTGAAACTACAGCAAAAAAGAGGATTCAGATACTTGGTACTTTTCATCGACTCAGGGACAATGTCTGAGAACAAAATGTGGTGTCATTAGTGTTTACAAAGTACTCCCATGTGTTTGCTGTTTGAATATAAAGGGATCAAATCCTCAGCTATTATAAATCGATGGAGCTGTGCTGGTTTGAGGACCAGTTGAGGACCTGGCCCAAACTTTTTGTTGTTGTTTGTTATATTCTCCTCTCAATACACAAGCATAGGCATAGTTTGACTTCTGCATTTCAGGGGGCAGCTCTGGCCAGGCCTGGGGGCAAATTCCATGCTTGCCCAAGGCTTGAAGTTTGGGGATGCTATCAGGCTTGCTGGAACAATGTATATAGTCGGGGTGCTGAGAGCCATTGAACCAAACTGTAAACCCTGTGTATGATGGAAACCACTGTCCTAGTTCCACCCCTATGGTGTTAGGCCCCCCTATGCTTGCCCCACACTATATCCACTTGCATAAGTATAAAGATTTGATGTTTAGCAATAACATATGTTTGTAAATCCTATGAATACATATTTGGAGTAGAATATGTTATATACAACACACAGTTTATATGTAATCGGTTAAATACCAAATCACAAATCCATTCCTTATTTGGGTGAAATTGTTAGTGACTAGTTTACCAGGTTTTCTTCATGAAATTTCCATTTCATTGACAAATGGTTACTTGTCACAACTTTATTGGGCAGCAGACCTCAGTGCTAATTATATCTGGTGTTGCCAAACATAAATATTCATCTCCAATATGAGTACAGGATTAGGGGAAGAGCATTCAAGGCATATTCCTAGGGCAAGAGTGGATAAATATGAGCCCCATGGGTGAGATCTGGTCCACCAGAGTTAGCCCCTGGCAGGCCCCCACCACTATAGTTACCTGTGCCTCTGGAGGTACGGGAAATCACAGCTCCCATTAGCCATGGATCGCTGTTCCTGGCCAATGGGAACTACAGGAAGCAGAGCCCCAGTCCACATTGCTTTCTGCCACTCCCCCCCCCCCATTCTAGGGT
>JANRFK010004893.1:20716039-20728786 GCA_030068395.1 Apalone spinifera | reverse complement strand
GGGGGGGGTGTTTACGCACAGTGACAATTGCGCCTCGGTGCGCAGCGAGTGTCAATGCAGTTGCCTCTCTCCCCAGCGGCGCGGAGCAGGTGGAGCTACTGCCGCTCCATTGGCCCCCACGGAACCAATTGCGAGGTGTAGCAGGAGGGCGGGGGCGGAATTTCGATAAAAATAGAAACTGCGCCCTCTGCTGTTGCTGTGGGCGCCACGCCGGGGAGCAAGTGGCTGTGGCTGGTTTCTAGTGCGATGTCCCTGTGCTGTGCAAAGGCAGGGAAATGACTAGCGCGTATTTCAAAGGCGCTTTCGGGAAAAGAACCGGCGATAGACGATCGCTCTGTTGGCGAGTCCCGAATGCGCACCTATAGGCGGCACAGCACTGCTCCTGCTCCTACAAGTCGCTGATCTGTTTCTTATACATGCCATCGAAACTCCTCCGTGGATTGTTTTTTTTTCCCCCCAAACTGGCTACCTTCCTACCTCAAACAGCGAATTACATTTTAGTTCATTGTCGTCAACTTCCCGACATGGATATCAGCTGTGCAGTACAAAAAAGATGGAGGGCATTAACTTCAAAGGGGGAGGTAAAAAACTGACACTGGTCAGGATTGCACAGACTTGTGAAAATGATTGGCTATTACTTCAGACTGTAATTTTTTTAAAAAAGTATCAACTAAGAGCTAACAAACTGGCAAAGGAGGGGATGAAAGACTGTTTTTGAAGTGAATTCAGAAGGATTCTGCCAAAAGGGGGTTATTCACATCAAGCAGTTTGCAGTCCATGAGTAAAGATTTTGCTGCAGAAAAAGATATCAGAAATCCAATAAAAATAAGGGTGAAATTGATGGCGTGTAGAATAACCCTAATCGCTGTGGAGCTGGCAGTTAATTTATTCAACCAGGAATAATTCCCTTCTTCATATAAGAAATTGCAAACAGTTTACATAATCATTCAAAAATGAAAAATAACTAATCAAAACCAAACATTTTACTACATGCTAAATAGGTAAAGCCAATACAATGAATGGCTCTGCATTCTCGCCTAAAGTTTGTGTTTATAGTGGTTGGCCTTTAATGAATACATTTACAATAGTGTTCACTAGGCTTTTCAGTATTACCTATTTTGTGCACTAAGATTCAGATATGAAAAGAGAATGTGAATGAAATAAATGGTAGTGATGCTTTTAAAAGGAAACAATTTACAATTTTGCCTCAAGCATAATGCAGCCCAAAGGTTAGAAACAGTGGCCTAGGTAAGACTTCATTTTTTTAATATATATCTACATGGAAAAAATCAAAGGTGACTGTTGGTGATTTAACGGATGTTTGCCGGACATTTTTCACCAGTTAATGGCAGTAGCCTGATCTCTCGATTTCCTTATCAGCCCTCCACCATTGTGACATTGATAAGGATTGGATCCAACTTTCTGGTTAGAAATACATAATTTGGCAATAGCACAACTCCAAATCAGGATCCTCTGGTTGGTTGGTTTGGTGTGTGTGGTTTTGTTTTTGGTTTTGTGGTTTTTTTTGCAAATCCTTAACATAATTTTAACTGCTTTGGAAAGTTACATTGAGTACACACCACAATCTGAAGACTTTACTATCATTACGCAATAGACGATCTATGAGTAATTTTTTGACAAGAGCCTGTGTTACTTTTTCTGTAAACAGTTTTGATCATCTTAAGTACATAACACTTGCAAAACAATGTAATTATTGCTACAGAGTTGACTTATCCAATAAGAGATTTACAATTTACAAAGATTTCACGAGAAGACCTTCATGCAGTTAAAAACTAAGCCTTTTAAATGAAAGTTTCTGAAGTATTTTCATTCCATGCTGAATGTTGTTGATGCACTGTAAATGGTAATGTTCATGTGCTGTGTTACAAGACAAAGAAAGCTTTAGGGCACCCAACAATTTTTGTGGGCTATTTCAGAATCTTTAGTGTGGTTTTTTTTTTGTAGAACTTCATATTCTATTATTATTCCTTTTTGCTAAAAAAGAGAAGAGAAATTAGATGAAAATGGAATTTGAAGTTCTTCTGAAAAATTCTTAGGGTATTTCTGAATCAGTATTTATACTATAGATACAGCTTATCTAAGTTAAGAAATTATATAATTAAACGCATGAACATGTTTAATTTGTATAGATGAATAACTGCATATATTAAAACACAATCCACCAGTTTTCACAAATCACAGGATGTCAGTATATCACCGTATGTCCAGTTCCATAAGTGATAAGTGAAAATATATATATCAATTGTATCTTGTAGTATATACACCATATTTTATTAATCTAGAACAAAGAATTTAGAAATTGTAACCAAAGCAGACAAAAATCACCTTTACTTGTATTTTATAGGAAACATTAATGTACTCTGTAGATGCAAAACTACAATAGATTTCACTTTAAAGTATTTCATATGTTCCTACCTTTATGAAGAACAATTGTCCGAGTTATTTGCTGGTATAAGAAATGCTTAGATGCATAAGATACTAGAATGTGTTATCAGATAACTCTGATTTTTCACCTTTCTTTCTAATCCATTTGCTGCAAAAATGTGCATTTTTATCAAATTCGTGGTCTGACTCTGAATGAACCACTAGTTGCCGTTTTATGAAATCCATTGCTTAACTGAGTATTTGGAAACAAATCTATAATGTAAGTGCAGCAACTTCTCACCAAGAGACTTCTGCAACAGGGTGAATGCTAAGCTGCTAGGTGACAATTTTCATAATGAGAAAAATATCATAGTGTGTGTGGGAGGAGGAAAATATTCACAGTGGCCAAAACCGTTACAAGAAGCTGTGTTTACTAGCATATACTAATAAGAATTGACAGCTTCTTTTGCCATAATTAATTACTGCTGGAATATACTTTTTGGCTGGAAATTGGGTGCAGAGCGGGGAAATTGATCAGTCTATATAATTAAAATGCTGTGTAAGGTTGGACTGACTCAACTGAAAACAGATTCATGTGTGCAAGACCACTTCTACGGAGAATTTTAGTCTTGATCTATTGATGCCCTACATGTAGTACTGCTGATACAGAGGCATATATACATTTATTATATGGTCACCACTCTACACACAAATTAATATTTTGGAAGAAAGTTGACACAACAAGGACTTAAGTATTGTTGCTTCACAGTTGCCCAGGGAATGCCTGCTGTTTTTCAGGTTGCAAGAGTTAAGGCACATGTGGAAATACAAGGATCTAAATGTTCTATACTTAATTTCACTATTGCCAAGAAAGATTAGCTTTAATATACCACGTGCTATAGTTTTAATAAATACTGCTAGCATAATCAGTTTTTCCAGTAGTTTGCAGTTGCTTTTCCTTTAATCCTTCAGTCAGTCTCAGTATGCCAGACCTTATGGATTGTTTCAGTTTAACACAGCAGAATGCATGGTCAGTAGCTGATGAGAGAACGACAGTACAGAGGATTTGGGTACAAGAAATGTGTCCGTTATAATGTTTGGTGCATTTTACTCCATAGGGCAAAATGTAAGTGTATTCATTAAAACAAATCTTTATATTACCCACAGTCTGCTGTACTGCTTAGAGCTACAAATGGTATTGTTTTCAAGCTCGAAAATGTAATTTTTAATTAATTTTTGCTAGGCAATTTAAAAAAAAAAAGCTATCCCTGGGAATAGACAACCGGGAACTAGAAGCCACATAATGAATGATACTCCAGGCATAAATATAATAAAGACAAATTATGTAGCTCTGTTATAAAAGCCTCAGTGACCCATAGCATATGATATTTAATGTGCTTTGGTCAATATCTTTCTCTATGTCAATGGAAGCTCATTAAAAGAAGATACTGCAGAGTAACTGAACCTTGCCATATTAGTTCTTGCCAAAGCCTGACATTTTTAATACATTAATAATATATCTGTAATATAATGGAAGACTATTAATCACAACTGGTTTTGTGCCAGAAACTTAAGCTATAATTGGCTGCTTCTTGTCAGGAATGTCTGTCACTCAATCCTATATCTTCCCAATACTCAAATATCTTGCACTCCTCTGCACTTTTTCCTTGTCAGTGCACTAAATTGATCAATGTTATAGTCTATAATTCTATGTAATGACTATCATTATGATGCTAACTTTTTTTTTTAATGAGAATTGGTTATATGGTGAGTGTTGTAGCACAGTGGGTGTAGAGATAGCGGCTAGCTTCACATTTATTTTCAATAGCTATATTTTCAGTTCTGGTTAAAATATCTGTTTTCATCTATACCTAGTCCCACTTATTTGTAGACTGGAAGTGACAGCAGGTTGAAGAGAAAAAGAAAAACTAGCAAAGAAAGTATTAAGAAAGTAGTTATATTTCTGATTAAATGAAAAAGGCTAAATTACAGGAGGTTCAAACATAGTAATTTGTTATTTCTATACAGAAACATAACATTTACTTACTAGTTATACCAGCTTTGCCCAAGCACTAAATTAGTCTTTCTCATCCTTCTTCAATCCTTGAATATGTACTGATTTATCATGATCGTTTAAGACACTTTGTGAGTTTTTATTTAGAAATTAAGAACGTTTTTTTTTCAGGTCAATTCCTTACTTTATAGACATTGACCTTTGCATTTGAATTATTGTTTTTCCCTCCTAAATAGTTGAATAGACTGGAAAAAGTGGATAGAAACAGTGTAATTTTTAATGTTCTTAAAAAGTTGTTTATATTAATTAATTCAAAAATAACAAGTTAAATATTTCCAATGAAAAGAGGAAGAATGAAAGATGCTTTAAAGAGCCATGGAACTTGATTATTTGATTTAAAATGTATTTAATTTTGGGAAAGCGCCTGAATTTTCTGGGTTTTGTAGCAAATTCAGATTTGAAATTTAGAAGTATTTAGACAAATTGCTAATTATAGCTACATGAAAATTCAGCTATACAACACACTTTCTAATAAAATATATACCAATTTCCAGCTGTAGGACAACATTTTATGAAATGAATATAATAGAAAATTGCAATTGTGTCCATAAAGCAATTATTGTAAATTACTTTGCTATGGAAACACACTTCAACCATCTGTTGGCATTTCGTAAGTGTGTGTCGCTTATTTCAGTTTAAGATGGTGCATTATTTAAATATACTGAACACGTTTGTGAAATTCCTTTATAGACAACTTTTGCCCTTTCTTGAAAATGTGTTTTATAAAACAAGACATATATGAAAAAATAACTCCATTATATTTTTATAGCATGGGAAGATTCATCATATTAACTAGAGTGTTAGACTACAGAGGAATTAATTGAGCTATGCAATATTATGATTTATAGTTGTCTGTAAATATAAAATGTAAGAGGTTGTTTAGATTGTAAGTCAACAAAAGAGTGTAGTTGAATGCACCCTTCTTTTCCCCATAGAAGTCAGTAGCTAAAATCTAAAATTTCAGTTAGAATAGGATTGACTGCAAAATGACTTCTTAATTTGTCCTAGTATTTTACATTTTACCCTCAAAAGAGTTCTGTATATTGTTGTATGTCTGTTACAGAAATAAACAAGTGGTAGACTAGAAATGTAAAAATAATTAAGAAATCATGGGACTTATGTTAAAAGGGAAATTGTTGATATAATAAGCTAGATGAGCCAGTTGTTAACTTCATCATTAAATGCAATTTAAAAAAGGAGCAAAGCTTTTCCAATATTAATGAAAAAATCCAAACAGACTCATGTGTGTTCATAATAACTCTCTTATTAAGCTAACAAAAGCATAGAAGGCATTTTGAGCTCTTTGAGGTCCTTATACCGAGAGTAAAAATGCACACAAGTAGTTGTCATCTCTTTGTCAGTATAATAAAAGATCCACTCTGCTGTTCTCCTTAGTGGTTTATGTTTCCCCCACCTCATTGGTTATAAAATATGAAAAATGTTTAAGTTCTATAGTTTGCCTTTGAGGTTTTGCCAAGATGGAAATGTCATTTTTGAAGCAAAAACCTGTAGCTCACCTGAAATGCTATAAATCTGTCTTTGTTAGAGAAGAGTTAAATCCTTCATGTCAAAATACTTTTCACTATGAATGATTTTGGTAGTTTGTTCGTTCTAGCAAACCACCCACAGTAAAGGTTATCTATATTACACCAATTTGCTTTATATTGCATCAGCCCTCCAAAATGTCAACATATCACATATTTTATAATGCATTGATTCTTGGACAATAACTCTCATTCTTATTGTTTCTAAAAGGGTGTTGGTGCCAGAAAAAAAGAATGATTGATGGGAAACAGACACCAGGCTGTAGACACTCATCCTTTTGCTTCAGATACTGATTTCTCAGTACGTCTGGATATCCCTTGTGAGCTGTGAACACAGAGGATCACTTGGGGTTATCAACGGTACAAGTGAAGTTCCGGAACTTTGCTAAATTATCTGCTCTCGGACATCTTTTACAAAAAGCTCTGATAGACACATAATAAGACAAAGGACAAGCTTCAGATATATGTGAAAAGCTGTTATTTGAATATGTTATGCTTCCACCAAAGTCTTCAACTTAGTAAAGCAAGTACCATATTCTAATGCTTCACATTCAGTTGTGGAACCTGTTTTACAAGATACATATCTAAATATATGTGTACATATATTTATAATCTATAGACTGTCCTTACATCAATACTGGTTATACTTATCAAGGCAGTTTCCAAGGATTTAGAGATGTATTTGTCAAGATTCCTGTCACTTCATGCCCTTTGGGTTACTGTGTCCTCAGTGATGCAGCACTATCCATCAGTATGGGGACATTATGACGTATGTAAGACTCAGATTTACACGGAAGAAGGCAAAGTTTGGGATTACATGGCTTGTCAGCCAGAAGCCAAAGACATGATCAAATATGTGAAAGTGACCCTGGATCCCCCTGATATAACTTGTGGAGATCCCCCCGAGTCCTTCTGTGCAATGGTAAGGCAAACTTTTCAATGTTTTTTTTGCTCTATAATTTCCAGGGTATATTTCTGTAAAAGGCAGATGCAGAGTGGAAATCCCCAATTAATTTAAGATTCAGGCAGAATTACATAATAGTATGAACTTAGTAAGTATGAAAGGCTTCCAAGAAACCAAGTACAGTAATAAGGAATAAGCTATCTTCACATTAGGCTATAGGATAAGTGGGTTCATTTAGTTAGACCCCAGTGCTGTTTCACTTGAAATGAATGGCAGTGTGTGCAATGGACTTACATGAAAGTGGCTTCAAGCAGTAACCTTTCACTTGGATGTATTTGTCTGGATTATTTGTGAAAAAGAGTTTGGTGGCTTGTTTTCAATGTGTTCACTCTGTCAAACAACTATAATGTAGCGTAATGTGTAGGCTTCTATTGGGCAGAGTATCCTACTCGAATATTGCAGGTTTAAGAGGGGAATACATTGACAGCATTTTCAGGGAAGTATGCACAGTGCTAAGCATTGCTACTTAATGCTTTGCTATTGTGAGTCATAAATGATCACAGCTGTGTTTATAAACAGCATTAAAAGACACACCATTAGCTAGGGTCTGATTTTTTTCAGAGGTGTGGAGTACCTGCATGTGCCTGTGACTTTAATTATATTTGTCGGTGACCAGCACTTATAAAAATCATGCCCAGTGATCTTCAGTCAGGCTTTTTTGCATTTGAGGCCTATAAAATTAGAGGTCAATTGTGAAAATGTTGCACTTGGTAAATTGTTAGCCAGCTATCATGCAGTAGGTGCTATGTATGTGCCAAAATATTACACCTGAGTAAATCTATATGCATAGATACTTGCCAGATCATGTCCTAGGAGAATTTTAATGTTAGAGGAAATTTTCAGCTTGTAGAGGACTTTTTTCCATACATCATTAGAAAATTAATTTTCTTTCAGTAGAATGTTAATTTCTGTTGGAAACTATTATTTCTTGATAGGAACATGTAGCTTTGAAGTATAAATCATATACATGGTTCATTTTATTATGATGGTATCAGTAAAGCAATAGAAATTTGTATAATTTTAGCCAATAATTTAGCTCTGGGAAATTAATGAATTCCCATAAATAGGCTTGCTGTAAATTGATATAACCTAGTGAATATCTTCTTTGCCTGTATATTATCTGTATAGAGATCATTATTACTCTGTGACAAACAGCTCTATTCTGGGGAAATTAACTTTTGAATGGCTTATGGCATCAGTTTCAACCCCCAATAGTCTTGAAGGTGTTCAGGTCCAACCACATATGCATATTTAGGATGTTGTATACATGCCCACTCTCACCACATGCATTATGCTGATATCATATATGAAGAAATTACATTGGTTTTGTGCCGTTTGATTGAACCACTTGCTCTCTGCCCACTAATCCATCTCTACTGACACTGCTTCAAACAAACACCATTAATATTGTAATAAACATAACTTGCCAGTGTAATATTTCCTTCTGTCTTCCTAGTCAAGCTCTCCGCTTGAGTGGTACGGTCACCTGTCAACCCTTCTGGAGAGCTGATTGATTGGCTAGAATCTAACCCTTTTAATATAATTTTTAATTCCATTATTAAATCCTGGTTCATAATGAAGCCCCTCTCAGACTTTAGCTAGAAAAACTCCTAGTGGCTGCTCTAGTTCACATATTCAGCCGTCATCTGAAGAACTGGGTTGTGGCCCACAAAAGCTCATGATTCTATCTACATTTTTTGTTAGTCTCTGAGATGCTACAGGACCATTTGTTGTGTTTTTTTCTGTTACAGACTAACACTGCTAACCCTCTAAGACTACTGAGATTGTTGTGAATTTGTTTATAAAGCTGAAATGACAACATAAAAATATGATTTGATCTTTGTGTTTAGACAGATTTGGCTGTCACAGCCCAATTCAACACCCCGGTGGCTTAAAAATGGTAAAATTATCTGCAATTATCTGCAGCCTGAAGCTAATTTTCTGGATAGGTTAAACAGAAGCTTTGAAAAGAAGCTTGCAGATGGAAGAAGTCATCTGCATTTGTACAATTTATGGAGCAGAAGTGCTGATGACAGTAGAAATTCGAGCCCTAGAGTACTCCTCTGGATTTCATAGCCAATCAAAACTAAATTAAGAAACAAAGATTATTAAAAAGTCTTCTGTGCATGTAATTCTGGCATAATATTATGAGGTGGACATTAAATGTTTCCCTCTGAGACTTTCAGCATCATTAATGCAGCATGCCTTTAATTACAAGTAGACTCATATTACTAAAAAAAAGAGGAAATAAAGTACTCTGTGGTGTAGTTAACAGTGCCATTATTATGTTTACTGAAATAATTAAAAGAAGGGATATCATTCTTCTAAGTAACTTATAAGTCAAAATGTGAAATGAAAATAGATTTTCTTTTGGAAACACACTTATGTATGTAGCATAACTGAATGTAACAGTTCAATGCAGTGCTGTAGAAATATTATTAAGTATAATTCCACCTAGCGGAATTGCTAATAGATGTGCTATTGTGAAAAGGCTTTTTTTCTCCTTTTTCCTGATTGTAAATATTAAGATACAGATTCTACTCTCACTTATATCTGTGCTATCCTAAGTGTGAGATTATATGGGATTTTTGGGGAGATAATGTTAAGGATGTAGTGGATTGCTTAATGTGAATCTTCATACATGTACATTTGAAGAGAATGTATGAACTTGAAAGTCTTTATATACATTACCTGAATTCAGTTTTTCATACCTTTTTAATGCTTAGGTTTGATTAACAGTAATCAAAGTTAGCAGGGTTTGTAAGAGTACCTTAAATTCAGATAAAGTTTTTTGCCTTGGAATTTCCTATTATTTTAAGAAATATTTTGTTATACAGTATAGTAAAATTGGGAAATACATTATGTCCACCGTGAGATTGTAGGGATTCTCTACCAACCCCTTTCACCTTCATGTAGAAGCCAACGACAATATCATTTCTTGAATTTATTAGAACATGAGGACTGTACCAGAGTAGAGTGACTAGCCCTTTTGGAATGGGTGAGAAGAAGGTGACTGTATATCTGTCTAGCAGCTAGGGCTTGATTTGGCCAGCCAGTAGAGGGCATACACACTGTAGCCTTATCAGGGGTACACAACAGTGGCACTCCCTTCCATGTGAAGGAACTCTGGACGGTGATGTGCCTGTCTTGTAGATCCCAATGTGCAAGTGAAACGTTATTCTTATGAAACAGAAAAAAAGTGAATGTATGTAATGACAGTACAGGTTGCACCTCCCTAGTCCAGCACGATCTGTGATCCGGTGTTATATTAGTTAGCTGGATGTGCACTTATATGTCAAAATGTGTGTGGCCAATTTTCCTGCAGTCCCATAAAGTTTGTTTACAGCCACCAGTCCTGGCTCTCGGTGTTCTGTGGTGTTATTTAGCTTTATTTTACCCCTTAATGTCTTCTAAGCAGTGGAAGTGTTGGCAATGCTGCTAGACAATATTAACCTCATGTGGTTCGGCAAATTCTCTAACAGAACTGGTTAGGTCCCAAGGATGCTGGGCTAAAGATGTTCAATCTGTAGAAACAAAAGTTGGCTTAGTGGTACCAGTAGGCCATTTCTTTCCTTCGCAATCAAAGGCAGCTGGAAAAAATCAAAATTTAAGACTCAGGTTACGAGGAAATCAAATTTGGCTTTCATTTATTAACACGTTTCAAGACTCACTTGTGAAATACTGACAGGAATCTGTCAATTTGAGTTTAGTTTCAAATTTACATTCCAAATTAGAAGCTAAGCAGAAATGTGCTGATGGAATTTTTAATTTGCTAAACTGTCTTTCAATCAAAGCAGGATTTTTTAAATGAAACTACCCTCTCAGTGTTTGCACATTCCTGCAGTTTTTTGCAGTGCAGACACTGCACCATTGCACAAGTGCATAAAGAGGTACTGGAAAGTGTGCTTTAATGTTGGTTGTTTATCGCTTTGTTTTTCTTTTCAATATGTCAGATTCACTTTGAAAATTGTAGCTAACTCTTTCAGAGTTAGTAGCTGATTACCACAATAACTGTAGATCTGAACAAGACCAGGCATTGTAGTCTCCCCATGTAAACATTCAGAAGACACAAGAAAAAACTAACAGAAAATTGTTAGTGCTCTTATCACCTGCACTCTTACAAGCTGCATATTGTAACTAGTTTACTAGACAGATTAGCAGTAGACACACACATTTTTATTTTCTTTGTTAGCCTTAACCAGCCGAGCAATATAATTCTTATTCAGATTGTCTTAAATACTCATAGGAAACTTTTTAATAATAGTTTTCATAACTACAGCTTAATTCTGTCCACAAACGCACTTACAGCCAGCTTTGTAACTGATTTTAAGCATAGGGTACATACACTCGGCAGTCAAAGGCGTGAGTGTAGCCCATGTAGACATAGCTGAGTTAGCATGAGTACCAATAGCCATGAAGCCCTGGCAACATAGGCCTTAGTATGAGCTAGCTGCCATATAAGTACCTAAGGTCCTGCATGGGCTTGTACAACTAGGGTTGCCAGGTGTCTGGTATTGAACCAGACAGCCCAGTATTTGTGCCTTGCATCCAGTAAAAAAAAAATTCAGAAAATGTCCGGTGTGTTGGTTTTTTTCCCCGAGACGGAAGGCCGCTTAGGACATGTGGTACAGCTCGCGCTGGTTGGAGTGGAGAAAGAGGGGAGTGGTCTGCGAATTAAAGGGGCCGCAACAGCATTTTGGCTGGTCCTTTATTTATTTAATTAATTAATTTTGCGCTCAACTTTTCCCAGCTTTTTTGGAGGGGAGGGAGGGGTTCAGTGGTTTTTGTGAAACCATCTGGCAACCCTATGTACAACCCATGCTGCCTTGTTTCCCTGCTGTGGGCTCCCTCTAACTACATTAAAACTAGCTTGCATATGTCTCCACATGCTTCAGACACATCTCCAAATGCCCATAGTTTGCATCCAGTTATTACAGAGGCAGCAAGAGGGGTGGGGAAATGCAAGTAGTCAAGTCAACTACTTGACTACCTGATAAACCTAAGCTTATTGGGTAGCTGACAACTTGCTTACATCCCTGTTTTATACTCTAGGCCTTCACAATATTCTATAGCAAGGAGTTCCACAGGTTGACTATGCCTTATGTGAAGAAATACTTACTTTTGTTTGTTTTAAACCTGCTACCTATTAATTGCATTTGGTGACCCCTACTTCTTCTGTTATAGGAGCACGTAAATTAATTTTCCTTATTTACTTTCTCCATACCAGCCATGTTTTTATAAACCTCTATTATATTCCTCACTTAGTCTTCTCTTTTCTAAGCTGAAAAGTCCCAGTCTTTTTAATCTCTCCTCATATGGCAGTGGTCACCAACCAGTCGATCGTGATCGTGACTGGTCAATCACGGAGGCACTGATAATCCATCTTGACATAGTCAGTGTTCTCATCCCCTGAAACGATGAGCCCCTCGCTGGCGCTACAGCCTCTCGCCCCTCACAAAATTGTTGCCAGCTCCAGTTTCCCGAGAGGGTGGGGGGGAGTCCCGAGTCTCCGTGCCAGATCCAGCTTGTCAGGAAGCACACATGCTGCTCCTCCCCCTCCCCACTGCAGTGCACGCACTTTCTTATTTTCCCTTCCTTCCCCTGTGTTCCGGTGTGGGTTGCTAACATGGTGGTGGAGGATTCAGACTTTGGGTCTGTGGCGTGGCTGGATTTCTTAACATAGCGGCATGTACACTTCTTCCAGTGCTGCCTGTAGATTTTGCTCGAGAGATACTCATCCCAGGAGAACCACAGGTACCAGCCAAGCTGCTCCTGCCCCC
>JANRFK010004893.1:20668422-20700847 GCA_030068395.1 Apalone spinifera | reverse complement strand
CATTAGCTCACAGACATTTACCTTTTCCCACCTCTAATACCATTAGCTCACAGATTTACCTTCCCCTCCCCCGCCCCCGCATCCCCCTTCTGTTCTGAAATGTGATTTGTCCTTTTCATATGTGTTCATTTTTTTAATTGTATCCTTTGGTATATATGGTTGTGACTATTTTCTTCCACTATTTGATCTGAGGAAGTGGGTCTGGCCCACGAAAGCTCATCATCTAATAAACCATCTTGTTAGTCTTTAAAGTGCTACATAGTCCTGTATTTTGTTTCTCTGTGTACTGGTTTGTGTCCTTCATTCCATAAGCATATCCTCTGGGTGATGAGACTATACAGGTATTATGGGGTAGCTGTCCAGATTTCTCTAGAATGTACAGATACAAACAGGGTATCTTGTGGTAGATGGGGACATACAATACATTTATTTGACACACAGTTTTTAGATCTAACTGAACAATGTTTGTTGCCAGTGGGTCTCTTGATGCAGTAATAATTGTAGTAGGTCTGAGAGAGAAAAGGGATGGTATAGCAGGACTTCTCAATTCCAGGCTAGGGCGATATGCTATGAAGCAGCAAAGAGGCTTTATTTTGTGCCCAGCTGAGACAATGGCAAAGTTCTCCTTGATGTCATTGTTGGAAGATCAGGTCCATAAAGCACATGGCTAAGCGATTTGAAATTAACCAGGGGAAAGGACGAGCAAATACCAAAATTGCAATTGCATTGTAAAGTCTCCTAGTTTGAAAATCTCCATACCTTGTTTTTTGCAATACGACAGACAGCTTTATTTTTTTTAGTGACTCTGGTAACACAGAAGATACTAGCTTTGGTCAAGAGGTGATCTAAACCCTTTCTGATTCACTTGTGTTTACATTCTTCCCTAACTGCGGTTTATACTGTCTAGATTCTGATTAATACTGTAAAGCAAAATAGATACTTCTCTTCTTTTTAGCAGAGTCTGGCACCACTGCTATATTTAAGGGTCTTCTGACATTTCCATTATAAACTCTGTGTTTGAGACTGTCCTGGTTTGCATCAGACTGAAGCTTGGCAAACAAATCCTGGAGGTGATTGAATTGTATTTTTTGTAAGTACTAGGAGCTTAAGCCAGGTCATCAACAATATGGGATTTTATCAGTTCAAGGATCTTATTTTTTTGACATGTTTAGAAAAGTCGAAGTTTAAAAAAATTAAACCTGTCAGATGCTTAGTGCTAGATGATGTTCTTCAGTAGGAAAAAAAAGTGCTTTAACTGAAGGTGTGGACCTATGTGCTCTACAAGCAATAATATTTCTTCTGCAGTTAGACTATACCTTTTTTTGAACACAGATTTTCCTGATTGGTCTGTCAGATAGTGTTTGCAGATATATACTTGTGAAGCACATGGTCAGTATTCAGTCTGTAGCTAGCTACATATCCATAGCAAACAATTTTATTGAAGTACCTAGTTTGTGTTTCAATATGCAGAATGGGTTTCTACCATTTTTTTTAACTGAATAGTCTCTGTAAATACTATTTCTAACTAAGAATTGCTTTTCTGAAGACTATTTTGAAGTCAAAGGCTTTACCACAATTAATTATTCCAAACCATATTTATCACAAATAAAGTGTCCTATCACAGCTTGGCCAATGCAGAGTGAACAAACCAGCTGTTTAATATTTATTTTATCTTTGCTCTTCAATAAATGTTGTATCCCTGCCTCATATAATGTCCATTCCTTGACCTTTACTGTATTTACTGAGTAGTTCTGCCTCATTCCCTACAAATTGCTCAACGAGCTTATTTGTGCTCTCAGCTCCACCTTTGTAAAATGGGAATAAACCTACTGATGTAACTGACCCCTAATTCAGTGCCCCATATCTGGCTGGTCCATGCTGCCTTTGCAGCCTGAAGTAGCTGGAAAGCAACCTTAAAGACAAAGTAAAGGATTCTTTCTGTCTCAGAAGCCAGTTCTCAGAGGTGTCACGAGGGTGTTATGCGCCTGGGGGCAAAGGCAATATTTGTGCCCCCCGCCACGGTGGCGCAGCGTGGCCCCAAACCTGGAGCACTGCTGAGCCCGACCCTGGGAGAAAATGGGGGAGCTTCCATCGCATCTTCCCCCGCCCCCTCCGGTTTGGGGACAGGCACCCACATGCACTAACCGGCTAGCAGAGATGGAGGAGGGTGGGGCTGGGGGTGGAGAGGCGGGGAAGAGGCTCCAGCCAGTAGAAGAGGAGCAGGTGAGCTGAGGGATTAAAGGGGGACTAAATTGGTGTCTCCCTAGTGTGGCACCTGGGGGCAACTGCCCCCCCCCCCCATTCGCTATGCCACTGCAAGTTCTCTGTCGTTTTTTCTCCACTTAGAAAGCATGTCAGGGGAGGTGCCATGCCAGAGGTGGGAGGATGTGAGACAGAGCACATGGCATACTTCCAGATCTTTAATCAATATAGGAGTCCTGCAGGCCTGTTCCAAATTAGACCAGAGGCAATGTCACACTCTAGCCAGTCTTATTCATCCTGTATACTGAATGAGGAAGTGAGAATTGTATGTAATCATGTTGTTTTAATGGCTGTATTGTAAAGATACTATGATGGGGTGTCTATCCCTGCTTGAGTAGCAAAGGAGTTAACATGAGTCAAACAGTTCAGTTAACCCATCTGGGTGCACCTGGAGGGTGAGCCATTCTTAGCTAATGATGAAACCAGGCTGGGGAGGGGCTGGGTGGTGGTATTAACAAAGGAAGCTTGGAGCAGAAAGGTCTGCAAGGAGATAGGGAAGAACTCCACAGTCACTTTTCTTGTAATAGGGCAAAGGGATTTGTTAGGAATAGGAAGGCTCTGGAAGGGCAAGCAGAAAACCCAGAGAAAATCTTGTCAGGAAGACGTCTAGGAAGGTGACAAATGGAGCAAACCTTGGTTGCCTGCCCTAAAGTCCCTGGACTGGAACCCCATATAGAGGATGGGTCTGGGTTCCTCTTCCAGCTACTAGTAAGGTGCTACAAAGCCTCTACAAGGAGAATTGGACTACAGGAAGCCCTGAGAAAAAGGTACAAACCTTTGAGCCCAGAACTGTAGGTGGAAGACCAGGTGAAGTAGTTTAATTTGTTGTTCTGGAATGAGTGGGGACTAAAATGTAACCTGACTTTGGTATTTCCTGACTTTGAAGAGCATATCCCACTCCAGGATGAGAAGTAGTCAGGGGATTTAAAAAAAAGGTGCTGTCCAAACTTCAAAAGAAATTAGTGATTTGGGGTCTCTTCATTTTTTGGGGTTCAAAACCTAAGACATGTTACAGAGGCTATATTTTTGATAAAATAATTAGATATGCTACCCAAAATGAACCATGAAAAAATTAAAAATTTTGTTTCAAACAAGATTTAAAGAAAATGAGTATTGGTATAAAGGCACCATATTCTAATAGCAGTAAGCCATGCCAGAGCATATGTGGGGCACTTCTTGGCTGTCTGAAGGCATCTGACCCTCAACCTTGTGTTCTCTGACTACCTAATAGTACACCCACCTACTGGTGCACTTCCTCTTGTGCAGGCAATAAGCAGCTTACAGGCTGAAATAGGTTCACCAGGCTTAGCCCCAGAGACCTCCAGATGCTGTATTCACCTAAGCGGCCACATGTATAACTGCTCGCAACCCCCATTGGCTGCAATTCACATTATTGGCCAATGGGAACCCTGGCAAACCATGGCCAGCCCATGTGGTGCTTATTGCCCACCCTGCTTTTGAGCCTTGCCAGTACACCATTATTTCAACAAGCTCCTCAGAATCCAAGCCATTTACTTGTTATAACCCAGGGTTTGTTATAGGAAAAGAGACCTGCCCCTGGGGGCAGGGGCAACAGGTTGTCCCGCCCCCACTGCAGCTGCAGGGCAGGAGGAACTCTCAGCTGCTACCACAGTTGCCAGTCTTGAGGTGGAATCCAGGGTCTGGGTTCATTATGTCTCAAGGTTTGTTATTATGAAGGGAGTTATAGTGAGTGTGTACTGTATTCTAGAAAACGTTCCCAGTGTATTCATCCCAAAACTTGGAAGTTTTGAACGTGATGCCAAATTTAATTTTCAAATGTATTTTTCAGTTTATTGTGAGAGGAGCTTCTTATCTATAGAAAATTCCGAGAAACGGTCTGAGAGAAATTGAACATGGTTTTAATTGAAACCATATGAACATCATTGCAGGGAGATCATATTTGTTAGAGGCAAATGTCTCTTTGAAATCCAGCCAATAGTTAACAGATATATAGCCTTCCAGAGAGTTTTGGAAATCTACACAATGTACTTGAATGCTACATTCTGCATTGGCGCTCTGATTTAGCTGAAATATGGGGAGAAGGGAAAGAAGTCATGCAGCCAGAGAGCTTGCTATTGTTTACACATCTAAGAAGGATCGAAAGCACAAATATTTCAAGCTAAGACTGGCATTATCTTCAGCTCGAAATATTCACTCCATATGTTCCCTTGCTTTTTGCTCACTTTGCCTACTTTGTGGCAAACTGAACTATTTGTGATGACAAAACTCTTACATATGTGATAGACATGAGCATTTGGATAGACACACCTTTTGGGGCCAGTCAGTATTTAGGTAACTGATAAGTACATGAATAAATCCAAAGGAATGCAGGAAATCTCAAAATAGCAGGTGACCAAACTGTAAGTTCTTACCACCAGCCATGTTTTTAAAAAGCAGAAATCTGCTACTTGTGAAGAGCACTATGGCATGCACACGATTTCTATTTTTCCTAATGACTTTCATTATCCTCACCATTCATAAAATGCAATGTATATAACTGATTCACTTTCATGGGACTTTTTTGCAATGTGATTTATATTATCATAATCCCATTCACATCATATTTGTCTGATGTAAATAGACATATCTTGCAAATTCACAGTATTTTTAGTCTGTGCAGCATATTGTAAATGAAAGGCCAATTCCTCAATCCTTTCTCATTCAAACTCCCATTGAAATCACAACATCTTTGCTGTATTAAAGAGTTCAGAAGCAGGCTTACAATATGCAAACCTCTAGTGAATGCTGTGATTAGCGTCTCCATGAATGAAAATTAATATAAAAGGAAGATGGCGGACTGTAATTCAGTTCCCCCTATCGACTCATTGTTCATTTCCAATTCTTAAAAAAAAAAAGTATGTTAAAAAATTAAGGAATATTCTTTATATTCGGAAGCTGTGCTGTTCAGGGAGGGTTTCTTGAAGCCATCGCTTGGTATGGCCTCAGAAGGATCACCAAGAAAACTTAATGTACATTTTTCAGAGTTCTTCCACAGTTTTAAGGCAGTATGTAGACCTACCAGTTCCACTTCTTTGTATTTCCAAAACTCTTGTCACTATAGAACTATACTCTGACAAGATAGTATAGGGCCTTAAATTAAGTAAATCATATTTAATTTTAATTCTTGGGGGATGATATAAGTACAATGGGGCACAGGAGTTGGTGACTTCACACAAGTGGGTGCTGGTGATTAGGTACATGGCACAATTACTTGCAGAAAGTGCTGTGCATTACATAAAGATACGAATCTTCCCAAACAATTGTCTGGGGCATGGAGCACAGAATGTTATCAATCCCTTGTACAGAGCAATTTCTAAAAATAAGATGTGTCTTTAAGAAATGGGCTGGTGGGGTTAGAAAAAGAGACTGACAGAACAACAGGCGCTGTCATATCTAAATTTTCTTGCTCCCATTAGTGAAAAGTGATGTAGACTGCACAGCTTCATCTGGACTGCAGCTAAAAACTGGCTTTCAAGTGGTACAATTAATTGTTGGTGGCAACCCTACCTAAGATGGAATTTGTGTGTGATACAAACAGTTTCATTTACTAGCATGGAAAGTTCCCAGCAACCACATCTATTCATTGTAAATATTTTTATTATATTTGAATGCTTAAGCATTGATAAATACAGGAATAAGGTGAAGTGAAAAAGTAAGCTAAACAAATCCACCCTGAAAATGATGAAATCATGCTGATTTTACCAAAATTCTTTCGTTTCCCATGCTTCTGGTTATGACCAGTATGTATGGGTTTTTGTGAATGGCTGTGTTACAGTATTTTCTTTCAAATATTTTATGTGGTTACTGGTGTGGAATTTTCAATATGCATCACCAGATGTTAAATCTTTGAAGCAAAAAATTGAAACAAGTAATATACTTGATTGTGCAAAATAAGACCAATTCAAATGAGTATATAAACTTGCTAAACGTTAACAGTTAATGAGTTTACAAGAAGTTAAAGCTACCTTCAGTGCAAAATATGAGAAATGTAATGGCTGAAATGAAAGTAAAATCCTCCCTGGCAGGAAAAGTCTTCCAGCTGGGAAAAGTTCAAATGACCTCAAATCCATCAAACCCAAATAGTTAAACTAATAGAAGGGAGCTCTACAGAGACTAATGGGGAAGCCATCATACCTTCTTCTACCCTGAGTAATGTCTTGGGGTACACGGGCAGATAGTGGTAGACCTACTAGCTCCTCCTCTTTGGCCTGTCCAAATTCTGCATCCACGTTTGCTTTCTTGAAGAAACAGAGGAGTCTCCAGTGGACCTCTGCACTGCATCATGCTATGGGTGTGAAACCATTTATGGGTGCCTCAAATACTACCTCTTCCCTGAAGAGAGAATTGTAACAAGTTTTCTGCACTGAGTACTCTGCAGCTAAACCGGGGGCAAATTTTTGACCCTTCATGAGCGGGGTGTGTGTGGGTGTGTGTGTGTGTGTGTGTGTCCCCGTCTCTTCACAGTATCTAGTTGCAGTTCTTCATTTTTCTTGCCCTCCATTGTGTTGTTGTATATCACTTTTTAAAACACCTCTGCCTCCTTTTCTCTCTTTGACTTGGATTGTGTTTCCCCCTCCCCAATATTCATCCTGGGGGAATTCAGCCTCTATAGTGATGGCCACACTGGCTCTTGTTTCTCTCACTAACTTCCTTATTCTGTTTGCTGCCTGCTTATTGCAAGAGTAACTTCCTTCAACCTCATTTTTACCAATAAAATGTGTACATAGATAAATAATCCCTCCACCTTAATTGTGTTGGTCTTGGTCTCTCTTCCCTCTTTTGCCTGTTGTAATCTCGTATCTGCATTTTGATGGATGCTCATAGTTTTGTCTGTGCTCTGTAATAGAATAGTCACTTTACCATGCACAACTGAAGAGCAGCCAATGCTGGAATAAAATAAGACAACTGTTTAAAATCTCACAACAATATTGCATGGTAGATTAGAGCAGGAAGTGAAAAGCATAGTTAGTAGAAAGGTCAAATCCATGTTCACTTAGCCTTGATATTACACTAGCATATTGCATTGCTGTATGGAAGATTCAGATTTACCAGAATTAACTATCTACATCTTCATTTTTCTTGCTTTAGGCCATATTGTGCCTGACCCTTGCATAGGTCCACATAGAGATGGGAATGGAGGATGAATTGAGCCTTTTTCCATATTATCCCAGAAATTAGGTATAAGCTCAATGCCTGCAGTTAGGCAATACAGAAACTACTCTTGATAACACTCCCTTGAACAGAAGTACCTATAGAATCATAGAACATTAGAACTGGAAAGAACTTTGAGAGATCATCAAGTCTAGTCCCCTGCCCTCATGGCAGGACCAAGGACCCACTAGATCATCCCTGATAGATGTCTACCAATCGCCTTTTGGAGATCTCCAGTGATGGAGATTCCACAACCACCCTAGGCAATTTATTCCAGTGTTTAACCACCCTGATAGTTAGGAAATTTTTCCTAATGTCCAACCTAAATCTCCCTTGCTGCAATTTAATCCCATTGCTTCTTGTCCTATCCTCAGAGGCTAAGGCGAACAATTTTTCTCCCTCCTCCTTGTAACACCCTTTTATATACTTGAAAACTGCTATCATGTCCCCTCTCAGCCTTCTCTTTTCTAAACTAAACAAGCCCAATTCTTTCAGTCTTCCCTCCTAGGTCATATTTTCTAGGCCTCTAATCAGTTTTGTTGCTCTTCTCTGGACCTTCTCCAATTTCTTTACATTTTTTTTTAAATGTGGTGCCCAAAACTGGACACAAAACTCCAACAGAGTGCAGAGTAGAGCGGAAAGATGACTTCTTGTGTCTTGGTCACATCACTCCTGTTAATGCATCTCAGAATCATGCTTGCTTTTTTGGCAACAGGGTCACACTGTTGACTCATATTTAGCTTGTGGTCCACTGTGACTCCTAAATCCCCTTCGGCAGTACTTCTTCCTAGACAGTCGCTTCCCATTCTGTATGTGTGAAACTGATTGTTCCTTCCTAAGTGGAGTACTTTGCATTTGTCCTTATTAAACTTCATCCTATTTAGCTCAGACCATTTCTCTAGTTTGTCCAGATCATTGTGACCCTATCCTCCAAAGCAATTGCAGCCCCTCCCAGCTTGGTATCATCTGCAAACTTAATAAGCGTACTCTCTATGCCGCATCTAAATCGTTGATGAAAATATTGAACAAAGCCAGTCCCAAAACAGTCCCCTGCGGAACCCCACTTGCTATGCCCTTTCAGCATGATTATGAACCATTAATAACTACTTTCTGAGAATGGCTATCCAGCCAGTTAGTAGTAGCCCCTCCCACCTTATAGTAGCCCCATCTAGGTGGTATTTCCCTAGTTTATTTATAAGAAGGCCATGCGAGACGATATCAGATGCTTTAGTAATAACTAAATATACCTCATCCACTGCCTTTCCCTTATACACCAGACTTGTTATCCTATCTAAGAAACCTGTCAGTTCCTTACAAATCCATGCTTGCTGTTACCTATCACCTTATTCTCTTCCAGTTGTTTGCAAGTGAATTCCCTAATTATTTGCTACTTTATTTCCCCTGGCACAGACATTAAACTGACTGGTCTATAGTTTCCTGGGTTATTCTAATTTCCCTTTCTATCAATGGGCACTATATTTGCCCTTTTCCAGACTTCTGGAATCTCTCCCGATCTCTCAAAGATGATAGCTAAAGGCTCAGAAGAAGAAGCAAGAATGAAAGAGGACTATGATCTCTCCCTCCTCCTTCAGTGCCCAGCAGAGCTTGCCTTGAGTGACATGGGTAGCATGCTGCACAATTGTAATGGACAATGCAGTAGGCCTACCAAGCCAGGTGCTCCAAGAATTACTCCTTTAGACACACTTTTTCCTGGAGCTTCTCTGAGATGGGATGGCTCTGTATCACACTTTACCTTGGGCAGTGCTTTAATAGCACACTTGAGACCTGGTTTTGCAAACAAATTTTACGCAGTTTATTTTTAAAATGTGATAGCGTGAAGGGGCTGAGTCTTCAATTCTAGATGAGTCATGCGACTAAAAGGTCAAAGATATTAGTGTATGCTGTTAGTTTTGAAAAATGTAAGACAGTGATTTTAGTACAAATCTACTTGGTGTGCTCGGGAAACAAAACTGCTTTATTATCTCTTTAAATTGAAAACTAACGCTGAAAATGCAGTGTTGTATGAATTTAAATGAGGGAGTTTGCATCATGGCTAGAGTTATAATAATTACAATTATAGGACCGTATTTTCACATATACACCCCTTTTCTCTAATTAAACCCATGGAAATGCTTCATTTTCTGGTTATTGCCAAAATGAATTTGAGTCCTACAGAAGTGCTTGATTTTACTTTCATTAGGATTCTGTGTCTTCAGGCCATACAGGTGCAATGAAAGAAATAAAATTAATTAAAACTGTCGACATGTTTATCCCCTCCAGGTGTCATAAAATGTACTGGCTGAGACATTTTTCAAGTAATTAAGTAGACAGTTCTGTGTTTTTTAATGAGGGTATTGCCCTTCCTTCTTCAGTCTGTGTAACAGATTCCATCATCTAGTTATTGTCAGATGATGGAATAATTCCTATTATTCTTTAGATCAGCCTTCCTCTGCACCACAGTGTGCTAATCGAAATCAGAGCATTGCTGCAAAAAGATAGTGACATGCAGGCGGCATATTTCCAAACCCAGGCTTCTTATGCCAAGATCTTTCCATAATGCAAACTAAAAAGTGGATAACACAATTTCAGTTTACCCGTATGTGGTTTAAATAGAATGAGCTTTTATACAAGTCACCGTGGAGCTTCTGCATATGCAACTCCCTCTCCTGCAATGAAAGCAGTGGAGCAGCAGAATTGTACTTATTGCTTTGTTTACTCTACAGGTTTTTCTATATTGATTTTATATGAGTATTTATGCTTTTTTATTTAGTCAGGATAATCACAAATGTACCCGGGGACATTTTGAGATAGATTGTCACACATTTGCATCATGAGGCAGTGTTCAAGTGACGTGTAAAGTCTTTTTTCTGGCTGTTGAATGTTGTGAGGGTCAGATTGTGGCCTGTTCTGTTTGCCTATGGTGGGGTTGGTCCCTAAACTCTTCAGTGCCTGCTCCCCATATCATAGAAGGCTCTACAGAGTAGCAGAGAGCATAGCTTCCATGGGAGTGCTATTCCCTCGTCCCCAACCTCAATACACATGGGTAGGAGAATGGAATGAGGGGAGCCTTGGTCACATACATACCTGCACACCACAAGGTGTATACTGTGCCATGTCCACAGCTAATGCAGGGTATGTCTACCTGTGGTGAGAAAGGGAGGGGCTGGTAAGGCAGTTTTGTGATTTGAGTAACAGCTTGCTTCACTACCCCTTACGCAAAGCTTGAGATGAACCCATGTAAAGCCCTTAATCTTCTCTGACCATAAATCCTGATTTTCAGAAGTGCTCTGAAGTTATTGAGAGATGAAGTTGTTTAACATTTCTAATATTCAGGCCATTTTTAGTTAGGTGCGTACACGTAGTTTTAGGGAGGCTGACCAGACAGTGAGGAAAATCAGGATACTTTTTTGGGGGGTTGGGCGCTGGGGTATAGCTGTGTATATAAGAAAAAGCTCTGAATATCGGGATGGCTAGTCACCCTAGCTTTAGGTGTCCCAATTGAGGTACCTCTTTTATATGGAATTTATTTTCCTTTTTGCGATTTATCTTAAAAATAATGGGCCAGATTCTCAACTGCATTTCACCTTATGTAGTGATCTACACCTGTGCAAAGTGGGTCTAGATGGTGCTGTTCTGATCTGGGAGAGTTTATAGTCCATGTTCACTCAGGTTGCACAGGAGTATATGACAACTCATGGTGCGGGGCAGTGGAAAATCAGATCCAATATATTTCTGTAGTTAGAAGAAGTAATTAATCAAGTTTAATTTTCTTCTCCCCTGGATACTTTAATTTTGTAGTCACTCTTGGCTGTGCATGCTTCCTGGTCAAAATCAATATGAGTAAACATAAAATTGTTATGTCTTATATTTTATAAACTATACAGAATGGAGCATTCTAACGGTATTTAGTTGCAAAGACATCATCTGATCGCCCAAAAAATAAATTTAGAAAGTTCAATTCTGAAACAAAAATTGTGAGTAGTTCAGTTTAGATTTGTATTATGCATAGAACATTTGAGAACACAGTCTTTGACGGTTGTTTAATTTTGTAATTTTATTATTTGGTATTATTTTAATTATAATGTAATAATATTCTCTATAAAGTTATTTTTGTGAGGTCATCTCTAATATTAATAATGTGTTTGGCTAAAATGCACAAATGTTATATTATAGTCATGGGAGTGTACTAAGAATATCAACTCTCAATTTAAACTAAAAATCAGTACAACCTTGGAGATAAAGATTGGGATACACTTTCAGAGCTAAATTTATTCTTGATATAAGTTGCTACTCCAGGGCTGATTGTGGCTGTCAGGGACTTAGTAAATTGTTGTAGTGCCAAATTCTACTTTCATTTAAACAAGTGCAAATGCAAAGCACGACCTTAAATAGTTACTCTTTCTTTCCTGCTATTGGTTGATTTATGCCTAGAATTGTATTAAGTTCTTGGCCTCAAAGATATATTGTAACTATGAACAGTGAGTAAACTGTGAGTAACTGAACAAACTGTGCAGCGAGTAAAAAGCATTTCCTTTTAGCAGTTTTAAATGTATTGTCTTTGTGTGAATGGGGCCTTGTGAGGCACCCTGGCTGGGGCCTTGTATTATGAAAAAGAGTAACTGGAGAATTCTGTCAATTTACCTTTACCATAATCCCTCTTACTATCTCCTCTCTTAACAGAACTACAAGTTGAGCCTCCCAAATCTGGGACTCTCTGGTACAGCAACATCTGAGGACCACAGATGTTGCTGGACCAAAGAGCCCCAGAGGCAGGAGCAACTCAAGGGCTGGAGAGCCCCAACTGGGCCAGGTGGCATCTGGGGAGCCCCTGCCCTTGTCGGGGAAACCCCGGCATCAGCGGGGTCAGGCGGCATCCAGGGAGTTCCCATCCCAGCTGGGGAACCCTCAGTATTAGTGAGGCTATGTGACTGGGGAATCTGGCCCCAGCCAGGGAACCCCTTGGTTGCAGTGGAGCTGTCAGCGGTTGGGTGGCCCTGGTTAGGAACCCAGGGAAACTCTTGGTGGCAGCGGGGACAGGATGATCAGGCAGCCTCTCCAGGGAACCCTGCGGCTGAAGCAGGGGACGGCGGACAGAATCTCCAGCAGCAGTGGGGCAGGGTGGTCAGGCACCCTGGCTAGGAAACCCCTGGCAGCAGTAGGGTCGGCAGCGGCTTGGTGACCACAGCCAGGATCCCGCAGGAACACCCTGTGGCAGGAGGGCTGGCAGCATCCCCGCCAGGAACCTTGGGACTCCCTGGGGCAGCGGACAGGCAGCAGGGTAGGGACCCATGCCAGGCCAGTGTTAGGGGGGCTTGCAGCAGTGCAGGGATTCCCAAGGGGGAGGAGCCCAGGAGCAGGCCAGACAGCGGGGGGAGCACTGACCTCCCCTGGTGGGCCTTAACTCCCTTGTCCAGGAGAGCTCAGGTCCTGAAGGTGCCAGACCAGGGAGGTCCAACCTGTTGTCTTTCTAGTTGCTCTTCAGATAGAAGTCTATCCATGACTCTAATCATTTCCATTGCCTGTCTCTGAACCTCCTTTACTTCTGTTATGTCCTTTCTTTGAGAAGTAAGCAAAAGGGTACACAGCATTCCAGATGAGGGCATTACAGTGATTTATATAGTGGCATTACAATATTTTCAGTATTATTTTCTCTCCCATCTCTCTGGTATCCTAACATTGCATTTGCTTTTTTGACCTCTGCTGCACATTAAGCAGAGGTTTTCATTGTGCCAGATATTGTTCTACATTGGGGTTTTTATTAATGTCTGTGCACTTGAGTTTGCCCAGGAAAGGATTCCCAACACAATTTTATACTATAAAACTGTTCTGGGAATACAGAAGTTTAGATACTATAAAATTTATAGTATCTAAACTTCTGTATTCCCAAAACAGTTTAATAGTATCTAAACTTTTTGGAGTTTAAGCAAGCATATTTGATAATATTAAATGAAATAAGAACAGCCATACTGGGTCAGAACGAAGGTCCATCTAGCCCAGCATCCTGTCTGCAAACAGTGGCCAATACCAGATGCCCCAGAGGAGGGAAACACAACAGGTAATCCTCATGTGATCTCTCTCTTGTCACATATTTCCAGACAAACAAAGGCTAGGGACACCATTTCTACCCATCTTAGCTAACAGCCATCGATGGACTTAACGTCAATGAATCTATCTAGCTCTTTTTTGAACCATGTTAAAGTCCTAATCTTCATCACATCCTCTGCAAGGAGTTCTACAGGCTGACTGTGTGCTGAGTAAAGAAAAACTTCCTTTTGTTTGCTTTAAACCTGCTGTCTATTAATTTCATTTGGTGACCCCTACTTCTTATATTGTGGGAATAAGTAAATAACTTTTCCTTATTCACTTTTTCCACACCAGTCATGATTTTATAGATCTCTATCATATCCCCCCTTAGTCTTCTCTTTTCTAAGATGAAAAGTCCAAGTCTTTTTAATCTCTCTTCATATGGGACCTGTTCCAAACTGCTAATCATTTTGTTGCCCTTTTCTGAATCTTTTCCAATACCAATATAACTTTTTTGAAATGGGGTGACCACATCTGTATGCAGTATTAAAGATTTGGGCGTACCATGGTTTTATATAGAGACATTAAGATATTTTCTGTCTTATTCTCTATCCCTTTTTTAATGATGCCTAACATTCTGTTTCTTTTTTTGACTGCCACTGCACATGGAGTGGATGTTTTCAGAGATCTCTCTCTTGAGTAGCTGTAGCTAAATTAGTCCACATCATATTGTATGTTTGGACATTTTCAAAAGTCCATCCAGGAGGGAGTAAATATTCAGTATGGTAGTCAAGTTCTTTTAGAAAACTCACTGACACACATAATCTCTTACTGTTTTTTAAACTCATACATGAAATCCTTCTCAAGAGGCAAGCTGTAAGTGCTGTGGGCACCTTTGTTAGGAATCAGATTCGTTAAAGAATAAGAGATTGCGCACATGAGTAAATTGTCTGGAATATCTATCGAGGAGTACAGTATTCTGCAGTGGCTATTCTGGAATAGCCTCCCCCGTGGATGTTCTATTCCAGCATAAAAGACACTTTGTTCCAGAATAATTAGTATGCCTCCAAGCAGACTAATTATTCAAGAAGAAAATTACTTGTATTCTAGAATGAAAAGTGCACATTCCAGGAGGTTCAGCTATTTCAGAATAGTGATGTAAAACAGCCTATCACTTTCTCTGTATAAACTGAGAACTTGGAAGAAAATTGTTAATTAGAGATGATAGGGAATAGGAAAATGACAACTTTTTGGTGAAAAATCAGAATCAGAAATATTTTGACTGTAAATAACAATATTTAACTTTGGAAATGCCATTGCAGTGTCTTAAGTAGTTTAGGTTCCTCATGTTCAGAGTGCAGTTTTCATGATGCACTGTGATCTTCCTTCCCTCTTGGTGAGGGGAGGCAGTGCATCATGGCAGTCCCTAATGATGATGTACCAAGTGAGATGTAGTCTAGCAAAAGGGCCCTATCCGTAAATGAGAGTATGGACCTGAGGCAACCAAAGGACAATGATGCACCCCTATAGCATAACAATGTTAAATATTTCAGGTTTGAACTGCTTGTTTTTCAGTTAATAGTAATGAAAAAAATATTTAACTTCGGAAAGCAGACACTTTCATAAAAATTGTAGTTTTTTCAATTAAATCTATATTGATAGAAAATTTTCAACCAGCACTGTTAATATAATGGGAAACCTAATTTTTCTTCACTCTTTTATGTACACGAAATAAGCCTACACATTCTGTTGCTGTTCATGAAGCCATTTGCACTGTCGGATATACCCACCTCCACACTGCCCCTTTTCATTAGGCAATGCTAGCACTACTATTTCAGGTACAACACATGCAGTACTGCGCATCGCAGGAGCCATTCTGGGAATCACCTTGCTGCACGTTCTGGAATTGTACATTGCCTTCACGCATTTGGCATGGCAGATCCCACTCACTTCTCCCTTCTGTCAAAAAGTGTAGACAATGTGAAGCAAATCTTTGAGGATGTGATACTGCTGCTCGTGGAACAAGCATTCATGAAGTGCACTCCCGGATATTGGAGGGAATTAGTCTGGAAATATTTGAGATGCTGAAGACAGCTGGCCAAAAGGGTGAATGAAAATCCATGGGGGTCTCGTGGAGCAGATGTCTTCAATGCCAGGATTACAGTGATGTTCCCATGAAAGGATTTCTGATTTTGGGAAAGCAGCATGATATGATGGGACTGCATCATCTTGGAAACCTGTGAACTTCAGAATAAGGAAGTGTGCCTTCATGTATTTGCACTGTCATACCAGTGCATCAGCACTCATTTTTGGATACCCATACTGGTGTAGCAGCTGGTGGGTATTGCACTTTTGCAATACCAGTATGGCTTAACCTGACAGCTGCCAGTCAATTGCAAACAAGTTCAAGTTTGGGAAGTCCCAATCAAGATTGCACTACAGAGGGGAAAAAGGGACTTCATTCCCAAAACGGACATAATGAATTTCTGGACCCAAAGTTATTTTGGGGGACCTCACATTAACATTCTTAATATGCTCACGAAGCCTTATCCTGATGATGTCAATTTAAAAAAAGTGGGGCGACGGGACGAATTCTCCAGGTTGAGTAGTTGGAGTGGTGGTTGAGTGAGCTTTTGGCTAGCTGAAAGCACATTGCTGATGCCTGTGGACCCACCTCAATGTCAGTATGGCCAACACGGTTTGCATAATCATGATTTGTTGTGCCTTGAGCAACATATGTGAAATAAAAGCGAACCTGGAATTTGCACTTTAAGGACTACAACAAAAAAGATTTGATACAGTAATATACCAGTTTAGGCATTTAACTATCCCCCAATGCCTGGTCCCATGTTACTGACTCTCAGATATTGGAATGACTTCTTTACCTTCAGTGGAAGGGCTTTGTGCTTCTGGTGCTGAATATCCTGGGTTCAGTTCCAGTTATGACCTTAGGATGCATATATGCATGTAGATACAGTTCACTAATCTTTAATTGCACATTTTTCAAATTGAATTGTGTAGCCAAATACTTTCTTCCCTGATTGCTCTAGTTTTAAATATAACGGCATTTTGTAGTAATATTTTTTTTCTACCAAGCAGCATCATTGATAAAGCAATTTTACATACTTCAAATATTATTTCATTCAGTAGCGTTTGTTGAAGTTTGATAGTCACTGGGTTGGGAGCCTAATTTCAGAGCTTTATATTTTTAGGTTTTCTAAAGCCACCAGCATTTGGGCAACTAAGGATTACTGTGACTGACAGTTCAAAAATACAATGATCTGTTGTGTCTAGCCTATGTCATTCTGGGGAATATTTAAATCAATAATAATGCTATCCGAACTGGAAATCAAATGCAAAATAATTCCCCTGGCTTCCTGTGTATAATGACATTTGCTCTTTTGATGAATTGCTAATGTGTTCTTGGACAGAAGAACTGGCAGTACAGCCAAGTCTACGATATAAATGGTAGGGTTGGGATGGTGGTTGCTGTTATTGCGTTTACCACTAATTATCACAATTTACTACTAGCAAACAATAGGGCATTCTACATGCACTGTCTCTCTATTATGAATAATTCCATTTCTAAAAAGTGTCAATGAAATTTAAAGCTACTCCTTTGCAATTATAGAAATTATTTTCTTACAGTAAATGTTAGCCTTTTTTGTTTAAAAGGTACTATCAACTTGAAATCTAATTAATTCAGAAATTAAAAATAGTTTGTTACTCTTGTCTTGACAATTTTTATGATTTTACAATCACATTTCCCTATTTTATTACATTTGCTTCTCCTGTTTGATGTATGAGGGACTGACACTAACAACAAAGGGAAAACCGAATGACTAGGTTGGAAACAATGAAACTGATTATATCCAAAGTACTATCAAATGCACTGTAAAACAAATTTAGGGAAAAATCTCTAATTGCTTTCAGTGATACTAACAGTAATTTTTGCCATTGCTTTTAACAAGGTTAAAAAACCCACAAAAATCTCTGACAAAAGAGTGATCCTGTATTTTTATGTTAATAATATCCCTGTAAGAGCTAATTAAATTCTATAAATTGTGCACAGTGTTTGGTAAATTCTATCATTACTAATATATATGTTGTAAAGCATAATTCATAGGTGTTAGCTATATTACAAAGCCACAGTAACTGACGTCAGTGTTTGAAAAACTAGTTCAGAGTTTTTTCTAAAAGAAGTACTATAGCAGGGCTTCTCAACATGTGGCCTGCAGCCTGGTTGTTTGCAGCCCACGGGGCAATTTGGGTTTACACAGGGCTCAACTTGTGGCCTACAGGTGGGATCCTTTGAACATGGCCTCCACTGGGAACAAGCTCCACAACGGTGAGGCATCTCTCAGGTGGGGTGAGCATTGAAAGACGCAAGTGGATGGGCTGGCTGGAACAGTGTGTCGGTGTTTCTCACTGTTTCTTTCCAGCTGATTTTGCAATGCTGATCCTTTT
The DNA here is from genome assembly GCA_030068395.1 of Apalone spinifera. NCBI lineage: Eukaryota > Metazoa > Chordata > Testudines > Trionychidae > Apalone > Apalone spinifera. The sequence goes on along the minus strand of JANRFK010004893.1, from coordinate 20,682,922 downwards.
TAGAATATAATTTTAACTGAGCAGAATTGTTCAGTGGGGCCCCACTGGGGCTCCATTCTCAGTTGTGGCAGCAATTCCAATACATGAATGGAAGCCTCATCCATTTGTGAAAATTAATTTAGGATGAAATTCTGGGCCCACTGAAGTAGATAGCAAAATGCCCAGGGATTTCTCCTTTAGGGCATGTCTACACGATGAGATAAGGTCAACTCTTGTACAGTTGATTTCCTACCATCCGATTTTGTGAAGTTGAAGGTCTTTGGTCCTCACTGCGGGGAAGAATCAAATGTAGTCCAAAGTCGAGTGTCCCCATTAGGGAGCCTTCCGTTGACTCAGAGAATGAGGCGCCATGGGCAGCTTTACATTCTGGGCTATACTCATGGTGTCCGCTGGGTTCAAAACTCTGCTGTGGGTGGTTAGAGGCTCATGTCGTCATCATCCCAGAATGCACTCATCTACTCCCTCCCCCCTTGCACAACTTCAGTAGAAGGCAGTCTGCTCATACTTTTTGGTACTCTGGTTGCCCATGTAGATGGCATAACAGCATGAGCATGGTGTGCAGGAAAGCATCGTCATGCTCGTGTGTATGGTGGTGCATCTCATGGTGCTGTTTCGAGAGTGTACGCGTGTTGCTTCACCAGGAAGAGGAGGAGGACAATGCTCAGCATGGCATGGAAATGCTGCCCAGACAAGGCCTGGTGCTAATGCTAGTGCCCCCACCAGTCAATCCTTTGGATACAGTGGAATGCTGGTTCTGGTGCTGTGAGATGAGCTCAGAGTGGTGGGATCACTTTGTGATGCAGACATGGGACAATCAGCAATGGCTGCAGAACTTTCACATGCAGGAGGCCACAGTCCTGGAACTGTGAATGGCTTTCCCCTGGCGCCTCAGGGCAGAATGCCTGAATGAGACCCATTCTGACCATAGCAAGAAGTGCATGGCAATTGCCCTATGGAAGCTTGCCACACCAGACATCTATCAGTGAGTTGGGAACCAGTTCCAGGTAGGGAAATCTACAGACAGGGCTGTTGTCATAGGAGTAGCCAAAGCAATCAATTGCATTCTGCTACAGAGGATCGTGACTCTTGGAAATGTGGACGCCATAGCAGATGGCTTTGCCATGATGGGTTTCCCTAACTGCTGTGGCACCATAGACAGAACACACATCCCCATCTTGGCTCCTGAACACCTTGCCACGGAGTATATCAACCAAAAGGGGAACTCTGGGGGTGGGAGCCACAGGGCTGATGGAGGAGGGACCGGGGGTGTTATCAGGGCAGTCAGGATTCTGGTGACCTTTTCAAGGCAGGATACCACGTGGTCCTCAGATTACCGGATTGCTAAGCGGAGTGGCAGGAGAAGAGGGCCACTAGGGAGCAACAAGAGACAATGTTTTCCTCCCTGACCGCTGTTATGGACCACATGATATCCTGCTTTGAAAAGGCCACCGCCCAGAACCCTGCCTACCCTGATGACACCCCTAGTCCCTCCTCCACCAGCCCTGTGGCTCCCACCACCAGAGAACCCAGAGGCCAGAAGTGCCCCTTGCGGTTGATATACTCCATGGCAAGATGTTCAGGGGCCAAGCATAGAGGGCTTCCTGTGATTCCACCCTTGCACCGTGGCTCTGTCCCACCATTTGGAGGACACCTATGGTTGCCAACTTTCTAATTACACAGAACTAAACATCTCTGCCTTGCCCCTTCTGTGATGCTGCACCCCTGCTAGCTCTATTCCCCACTTCCTCCATTGCCAGCTGTCCCCTATCCCCACTCACTTTTCCCAAGCTGAGAAAGGGGGTGAGGACTCTCGGTGCAGTGTCTGGGGTGGAGCCACGTATGAGAGGTTTGGATGTGGGAGGGGACTTTTGGCTGGGGCAGAGGGTTCAGGGTCCCAGCAGCGCTTACTGCAGCTCCCAGGAAGTAGTCAAAGAGTCTCTGGAACCCCTAGGCTCCGCATGCTGCCCTCACGTCCACAGCTGCTGCCTCCAAAACTCCTGCTGGTTGCAGTTCCTGGCCAATGGGAGCTGCGGAGCTGGCATTTTGGGGGGCGGGAGGGGAGACAGTGAACAGAGCATCCCATGTCTAGCGACCTGGTAGCCACTAAGGATATTAAATAGCGAGTAATTTACTAGTCAAGTAGTCGATGGAATTTCCATCGACTAGTAGATAGGCACATCCACATTCCTCCTTTGAAATGTTGCAGTTCCTGTGTGCAGCTCGGGACCAGCGGGACGTCCCAATGACTCCAGGCTGCACGCGGCATGCCAGCTTTGAAATGTACAAGAATCCCCAGCAGGGGCTCTCATGCATTTCAAAGCAGAAGCACCCTCATGGAGTCTGGGGCCAGCGAGGGACTCAGAGTCCGCCACTGACCTGGGCTCCATGCAGCGCTGCTGGTTTGAAATGCCATGCAGAGCCCAGAGTAAACTGGGGACTCCCCAGCTGACCCCAGGCTCTGCGTGGCATTTCCCCAGAACCTGGAATCAGATGGGGACTCTCCAGCTGACCCCTGGTTCTGCAGAAATGGAGCCTGGGATCAGCTGGGGAGTCCCAGGAGCCCTGGGCTGACCCATGCTGTGCTGCCACTTTGAAACACCATGGCAGCATTTCAGAGGGTCAGTGCCGCACAGCTGAGCCCTGTGATCAGCTGTGCAATGCTTCCCCTTTGACACGCCACATGCACTGCATCCACCTTCCCTCCCTCCACTGCTGCCTCTTATAGGCAACAATCTGTACATACCAGCTCCACGGACCCACCTGCCCCCCTCTCATGGCTCCTACAGGCAGCAGCATGCAGGGGAACAGGGGAGGCTGCCGTGAAGCAGCCCCTGCCTGCGGTGGGCGCAGACTTGCCACAGACAGAGGCTGCTCTGCAGCAGGAGCCCCTCTTCACGGATACCCTGGGGACAGAGGCTGCTGCCATACTGTGCTACTACCTCTGTAGCAGAGGCAGCAGCCTGGGATGGCAGGCGGGAGTTAGCATAGGGAGCTAGTGTTTAAACCATCTCCCCTCATGGACCAACTCCCACCTGCCACCCCATGCTACTGTTTCTGATAGAGAGGCAGCAGCATGGATTAGCAGGGGGCTCCCTGGGAGTGGGCTGGTAACTACAATTTGATGCCGTTTCATGACTATTCAGTTACACAATATCTAACATCCCTAGACTTTGCCATTATGATAGATTATAGACGAGAATTTTTCACTTAAAAATTCTGTTCCGGTTTTCTCCACTGATTCATTGTTTTGAGGGATCCATTCTCTCTCAAATGTTTTGTGCCATCCCCAAAAGGTCATATTGGTTTTTTGGGGGGACATTTTGAGAAAGGAAATATGTGGCTTTTTTCCACCAGAATCATAAAAAAACAAAACAAAAAAATCCACAGCTGTTGCAGTAAAGGTTAAGCCTATACCAGCATCTAAAATAGTTAGTACAGGATGCTTTTGTTTGGTGGTTCCTAGAGAGCTAATATGTGGTACTGATATTTCAAAGTTTTCATTTTAGTTTCTGGGAAAAATAATGCATACTGTACCTAAGAAAAGGTTCTTGGTATCAAAGCAGTTTTCTAATAAGGTTATAATTGTTTCTCCCCAAGATCCCAATATTGATAGAGCTATATGAAGACAAATAGTAAATACAAGATTTATTGTGCATTGAATACATTAATTGCCATTAAATACTCTAGGACACACCCACAACCTCCTTGAATTTTTAATAATCAATTACTGTCCACAAGGAATTTCTCTAATTGACAAGCTTTTCAAATCTTCATTTTAGATACTAAACATTTTGTGAACAATTTGTTTGATTTAACTAGATTGCTGCACAATTGAGACTTTTAATTATCACTTGTGCCTGTATTATGCACCTGCATCTAATGCATCAGGAACCTAACACAAAGTGTATGCAGTACTTTATCTAGATTAATTGATCATACATAATTTACTATTTCTGTTCACACAAAAATAATATTTTCCTTATTCAAGCAAATGTATAACCCCTCTTTGTGTGGGGAGGGAGAGAGATGATTTTTACATTAAAATTGAAGGGGTACTGTCAATGTCATAAATATGTATCTTAAAAATTCTTCATGTGTATCATCATAGATGACGAATGAAAGATTTTTTTTTTAATCTAATGTACTCATCACTTTGATTTATATTTCCATTTTGCTTTTCATTCAGTGTGGATAATAAAAATACACTGAAGCTGGAGGGAGTTACTAGTGGAGTTCCTCTGGTTCTGTGAATTTCAAATACATTGCAAGATAGTTTCATTTTCTAATTCTGAGGAATTAGAAAAATGTTGATGTCCTTATATAACAAATCAATGCAACAATGTTGGGTTCACAAAATCATATTAAAATCGCAAAATTAAAAATGTATTTTTAATGAAACAGTTTTTTCTCCAATTTATTAAAATATATCTGCTCGTGCTGGAATAGATTTTCAAAAGTTGGAGACCTGAAAAACATAAGGTATGATTCTGGCTGGCCTCTTGCAAGAGATGCACCAGCCTAATAATAGTGCCTTGAGGCATTATAGGTAGCAGTTTAAAAAGTTCCTATGGGACTTTGGTCTGGTCTCCACTACAGGTTGGACCTCCCTGGTCCGACATCCTCAGGACCTGACCAGTCCTGAATGAGGGAATTTGCGACATCAGGGGAGCTCCCCTGCCACCGGTCTCCCAGGATACTGCCCCTTGCCTCTGGCTGACTCCGCTCTAGCCCTACTGCCACTGGGCTTCAGCCTTGTTACTACATACAGGGCTTGGGCCTGGCACATTGCCACCAGCTGGCTGGGGCTCTCCAGGGAAGGAGCACAACAGCCGCTGCAGCCCTGTTTCTGCCCCACCTGACTGAGGCTTCTCCGGAACAGGGCTCCACGACTGCCCCGCTTCTATTCCACCTGACTGAGGCTTCTCGGGAACAGGGCTCCACGGCGCCCCACTTCTGTCCCTGAGTGGCTCACATTCCCAGGCGGTGGGGTTCTTTGGTCTACCAACATCTGTGATCCTGCCAGACTTCGGCTGTTGCCAGACCAGAGAGTCCTGGATTTCAGAGGTTCAGCCTATACAAAATTAGTGAAAATAGTTAAGGACATAGAAGTGAATGGTTATTGGGATAAAATACAATCTGGTTTTACCAAAGTAGATTGTGCCAGACCAACCTGATCTTCTTTGAGAAGATAACTGATTTTTAGAGAGAGAAAATGCATGGATCTAATCTGTTCTGATTTCAGTAAGATATTTGATATAGTTCCACATAGGAAATTCTTAATTACATTGGAGAAAATTAGGATTCATATTTGAGATGTGAACAACTAGTCGACTATCCAATAAGCAGGTGCTTATCAGATAGTTGACAGGCTAATTGACTAGTCTCTTCCCCCCTCTTGCTGCCTCTATCAGAAAGAGGCAGCAAGAGGGGGACAAAGAGGGGTTGCTTCAAAGCGGCAGCGCCACATGGAGCCTGGGAGTCTCCAGCTGCCCCGGGCTGCATACAGCGTTTCAAAGTGGCATTGCCATGTGGAGCCTGGGATCAGCTGGGGACTCAGAATCCCCTGTTGGCCCCATGCTCCCCACAGTGCTTTCACCTTTGAAGTGTAGCAACAGCCCCTAGAGCTGTTACTACACTTCAAAGGTGAAAGCGCCCTTATCAACTAATCAAATAGTTGATGCAAATTTCTAATCGAATAGTTGATGTAACTAATCGAATAGTTGATGCAAATTTGGAGGACAACCAAAATGATTAGGGGGCTGGAGCACATGGCCTATGAGGAGGGCCGAGGGAGTTGGGTCTGTTTAGTCTGCAGAAGCGAAGCGTGAGGGGGGATTTGATAGCAGCCTTCAACTTCCTGAAGGGAGGTTCCAAAGAGGATGGAGAAAGGCTGTTCTCTGTAGTGACAGATGGCAGAACAAGGAGCAATGGTCTCAAGTTGTGGTGGGAGAGGTCCAGGTTGGATATCAGGAAAAACTATTTCATTAGGCGAGTGGTGAAGCACTGGAATGGGTTACTTAGGGAAGTAGTGGAGTCTCCATCCCTAGCGGTGTTTAAGTCTCGGCTTGACAAAGCCCTGGCTGGGTTGATTTAGTTGGGATTGGTCCTGCCTAGAGCAGGGGGCTGGACTTGATGACCTTCTGAGGTCTCTTCCAGCTCTATGATTCTATAAATTATTTGATTAGCCAAATCATCAACATTTTGCATCCCTAATTCATATGCCAAATAAAAGGGGACTAAGGAATTGGCTAAAGGGATGATTATGCAGGTCATAGTGAAAGATGAATTGTCAAACTGGAGGAAGTTATTAGTGGAGTTCGTCTAGTTCCAAAACCAATTCCTATCTTATTTATCATTTTTATTACTGACCTTGGCATAAAAATGAGAATGTGCTAATAAAATTTGCAGATGTCAAGAAGTTGGAAGAAAAACCGAAATATCATACAAGACGACCTGAATGATCTTGTGAACAGGAGTAAAAGAAATGGGATGAAAGTGCAAAATCATGAATGTAGCGACTAATAAGAATTTTTGCTATTAACTGGGAATTTATCAGTGAGAAGCAACGGAGGAGAAAAGCCTGGGTCACAGGATAACTAGGAGCCATCAGTGGATCTTGAAAAGGCTAATGCAGTCCTAGGATGCATCAGGCAAGGTAATATATTAGGTACTGGGGAGACCGCAACTGGAATACTGTGTGCAGTTCTGTTCTTCCATGTTAAGAAAGATGAATTCAATCTGGAACAGGTTCAGAGAAAGGCTACAAGGATGATCAGAGAAATTGGAAGGGTACTCTAAGGCTACGTCTTCACTACAAGTTTTCTTGGCAAAAAATATGCTAATGAGGGACTCATTTGCATGAGTCGCAATCTCATTTTCTGCTGATCTGTTTTTGCGCTGGGGTTTTTGTGCAAAAACAAGCAGTGTGGATGTTTTCTTTTTGTGCAAAAACCCCCTTTTCCACAAGATCGTAGTGTAGACATAGCAAAAGAGTGTAGCTTATTTAGACTAATCAAAAGAAGGCTGAGGGGAGATTTGACTGCTAACTATAAATAAATCAGCGGGAATAAATACCAATGAGGGAAAGGAGTTGTTTAAGTGCCAGTGTGGACACAAGAACAAATGGTTATAAAATGGTCATCAATAAATTTAGGCTTAAAATTAAACAAAGGTTTCTAATCATCAGAGGAGTGATGGTCTGGAGCAGCCTTCCAGGGGAACAGTGAAAGCAAAAAAAAAACCATTCAAGACTGAGCTTGATAAGTTAATGGACAGAGTAACTGCCTACAATGACATGAGGACAATGTTCCCTCTAATTTTTTATGTCCATATGCGAATGAATTTTGTTGTGTGCAACACTATGGAGATGAACATAAAATGAATTCAGCACATGGATGATCTGTGGTGGGGGTGGGGCCAATGGGCTCAGAGTGTGGGAGAGAGCTCAGGTTTGGGGGGAGTGTTGGCTCTGGCTAGACATGCGGGCTCTGGGGAGGGACTGGAGATGAGGAGGGAGCACCAGGCTGTGGACAAAGGCTTCTGAGTGCAGGAGTGGGCTCAGGACAGGAGTTTGAGGTGGGAATTAGTGTTCAGAAGGGAACTCATGGTTGGGGGGTAGGGTCTAGGAGGGAACGGTGAGACTGTGGGAATGGTGCATCCCAAGAAACAAAGTACTGATCGCAGCCTACCTCCCAGGCAAGGACAATGTCCTGCAGACAGTCTCCGTGCACAAGCACAAGTGGGAGATCTGTCCCACCACACTGAATCATCTATTTCAGAGGTGGCGGTTTCCAATGGTGGACCTCTTTGCCAACCACACAGACAAAATGTGCCCTATTACTGCTCCAGAGAGGGCATGGGTCCCTGATCCTTGGGGGACTCATTCAGCATAAAATAGGAAGCACCCCTCCTGTACGCATTTCCACTGATCCAGCACACTATCCTGAAAATCAAGCAGGACAGAGCCAAAGTCATATTCATAGACCCGAGTTGGCCCAGGCAAACCTGGTGTCCTTACCTGCCGCTGATGAGTTTACATCCACTGCCTCCCTCCAGTCTGATATCTGCTCTCACAACAGAATGGGCAGATGCACCACCCAGACGTCCACACACTCCATCTTCATGCATGGATGGTAAGTGGTTGATGCCTGGAGTACCCCAAGGAAGTGCAGCAAATCCTCATGAACTGTCACAGGCCTGCAACTAGAAAAATATATAAATAAAAAAGGCATCGCTTCACGGTCTGGTGCTTGAAACAGAACTGCACTCCAATAGAGACTAGGGTTTCAAAAGGACTTACTTACCTCTTAGAACTACACAAATCAGGACTATCACAAAGTTCAATTAAAGTACATCTTGCCACTAGAGCAGCACTACATCTGCCAATAGAGGGCTATTCTATCTTCACCCACGCATACACCAAGAGATTCCTCCAGGGTCTACACAACATGTTTCCACCACAAAGATACCCAATTCAAGCACAGCACCTCAACCTCGTCCTCTAGGCTCTCATAGACAAGTCCTTCGAGTCATTAGCAACCTGTTCCCTTCTACATCTATCAATGAAGGTCACCTTTCTAGTTGCAATTACCTCTGCAAGAAGAGTGGGTGAGCTAGGAGCACTAATGTTAGACCCTCCATATACTATATTTCATGAAGATTCTGTACTCACCCCAAATTTCTCCTAAAAATATTTACCTCATTCTACTGTGAAAAGCCCATATACTTACCCATCTTCTCCCCTAAACCTCACAAGGACAAAGAGTGCTACACACCCTTGATGTCCGCAGGGCAGTCACCTTTTACTTACAATGTACAGAATGCTTTCGCAAATCTCCACGACTCTTTGCGTAATCAGAGAGATCAAAAGGGTTACCCATATCCAAACAAAGACTGTCTAAATGGATCTTGGGCTGCATACATCTATCTAAAAGGAGCTCCCAGCAACCATGAGATTACTCCATGAGATCAATGGCGGCAACAACAGCTTTCCTTGGGGGCATACCAACAGAAGAAATCTGTAAAGCTGCCACGTGGGGTTGTACCTGCTGTTGATAGGGGAGCCTAAAGATGTGGACACAGTCTTTTGACAGAAGGAGCTAGTGTAAATATGCTTTGGCAACTTTTTTTTTGTGTCTTTGGCATGTTGACATTAGTTTCCTTGACAAATTTCCTAAGAGGAAAAGCAATTGAAGACAGTTGGCACTTTTTCAAAAAGCCATTATTAAGGGCACAAGAGCAATCTATTCCACTGCATAGGAAAGATAAGCAGTATGGCAAGGCTGCCCTGCTTAACCAGGAGATCTTGAATGATCTAAAAATCAAAAGAGTCCTACAAACAGTGGAAACTAAATCAGATTACAAAGGATAAACATAAATAACACCAGTATGTAGGGGCAAAATTAGAAAGGTGAAGGCACAAAAATGAGCTCAATCTAGCTAAAGACAAAGGGTAACAAGAAAGCATTCTACAAATACATTAGAAGCAAGAGGGAGATCAAATACAGGATAGGCCAGTTGCTCAATGAAGAGAGAGAAACAATACTGGATAACATGGAAATGCCAGTGTTGCTTAACAACTTCTTTGTTTCTGGTTTCACCAAGAAGGTTAGTAGTGATTGGATGCCCAACATAGGCTATGTCTAGACTACGGGGTTTTTGCCAGATACTTCTGGTATCCGGCAAAAACCCTGCCGCATCCAAGGAATGCATTTGCTCTTCCACTTTTTTTCACAGAAGAGTAAACACACACTTTCGAGGAGCCCTGTATACCTCATTTCACAAGGCATAAGGGCTCCACCAAAAGAGGAGGCTTTTCCACCATTTGGTCCCATCTAGATGGGGCCAAATGGCAGAAAAGCATCTTTTGCAAAAGCAATCGGAAAAAACTACGCAAATTGCGGAGTGCAATTTATGTAGCTTTTTTCAATAAAGCCCCATAGTCTAGACCTAGGCATAGTGAATGCCAGTGGAAATGGGGTAAGTTTTAGAAGCAAAAATAGAGAAAGAACAAGCTAAAAATATTTAGGCAAGTTAGATGTTTAAGTCATCAGGGCCTGATGAAATGCATCCTAGAATACTCAAGGACCTGACTGAGGAGATATGAGTCATTAGCTATACAATTAGAAATACCACATAGATGGAGCTAGTATTATTACGTGGGTACATAACTAGTTGGATGACCATTCTCAGAGAAAAGTTATCAATGGTTCAAAGTCATGCTGGAAGAGTATAATGAGTGGGGTCCCACAGGGACCAGTTCCGTTCCATATCTTCATCAGTGATTTAGAAAATGGCATAAAGAGTATTAGGGAGGTAAAATCCCATGTAATGTAAGATCCCATGTTTATTTCACATTTAACTGGTTAACCAATTAAAGGAGGGCTTCTCTAGGCACCCCTCTCCCACCATGGCTGGGCTGGAGCGCCGCTCTGCTCTGGCCCAGAAAGAGAAGCTGAATGAAAGTGAAAAAAGAGAGAGGCTCTGAGACAGAAGAAAAACAATTGTTGTAATGAAAAACGTTTAAGGTGATGTGTATTATTATGTTTGTCCTGGAGGATTCTTACAGAGATTTTTTCTGAGCTTTCTTTGTCCTTCTCTGATTCTCTTCCAGTCTCCAGATGCTGCTTCCTTTAGTCACCATAGAATTACTGCTTTTTCTTTCTTTGTAAGTGATTGAGGTTGTTGTTAATAATTGATTTTCCATTGAAATGTGATTCCTCAAGGTGTACCTGTCAGATTTCTTGGTCCTTGGGCCAGGTCTGCCCTATCATGAATAGTTTCAAAATGATATAATATGCTCAAGGTGAACTTGGCTATAAACCATGGCTATAATTGACCACATGACACCAATTTTCATTGTAAGTTGAGAAGTTTGTCATGAAGAACATTCTGCTGAGTCTCCCCCAGGGAGTATTTGCCCACTGCCAACTATTACCAATGTTGAAGAAGGAAAAGGCAAGGGATTCTTGTTTCACCTTGAAATATTGAGCCAATCTAAAGAAACAAGCATGGTGAAGTAAATCTCATTCTTGAATGCATCCAGCATTGGAACACTGTAAAAGTTGCCTAAATTCATTGGCTTCGTCTACACTGCGAGATCTTCTGGCAAAAAAAATATGCTAATGTGGGACTCATTTGCCTGAGTCACGATCTCATTAGCATATTTTCTGCCATTTCTTTTTGCACAGAAAGAAATGGCAGAAAAGATGCTAATGAGATCGCGACTCACGCAAACGAGTCCCATATCAGCATATTTTTTGCCAAAAGATCTCGCAGTGTAGACGTAGCCATAGAAGGAGGATCTCTATTCTGACAGCATGCGTAAAGGTTGCTGTCATGTTGATGTAATATGCTTGTATTTAGATTTTCTGAAAACAAAGGTTTTATAAATGTTAAGATAAATAAAAGCAACATGTTTCCATGAGTTATTATTTTTAACCCTAATGCAAACTGTATTTTTGTTCACATTTAAGGGACTTTCTAATTTCAGGCAATACAAACACTTCTGTGTCTTGGTAGTACATGTGAACAGAAAAGTGAGCTAGACTTTTGCAATTGCTTTTAAAAATGTAAGGTATTACTATACAATTTAGAACAGGATAGAGGGGGTCCCCGTTAGAAAGTCGCCCCGGTATACATCTGTTCCACACTAAAGTCGTGATATTTGTAGGAACTGATGTGTTATAAGTCCTCCCATTCCCCGCTATAAGTTGTGCGAAACACTCCCCCCAATTTGCTTAAATGGAAGTCAGTCCCGGGAAAAAAATTCCTCACTTTAAGTTGTTTTGCGATAAGTCCAAGTTTTTTGGAATGTATCTTGGACTTATAGCAAGGACCCCTTGTATTTGCAGTTTCTTTTTCAAAAATTATGCAGCAGATCCTCAGCTGGTGTAACTCCTCTGAAATGAATGGTGGTCAGCTGACTTATGCCATATGAATGGCTGACCTATGATTCTAAAATGACAGGGTCTTTTTAATTAAAAAAGGAAATAAATGTGCATCTGCCTGTTAGGAAATTGTGGCTAAGCAAAAGCTTTCCCCACCATTCATCTTCCATTTAATGTTCACAGACCGCAATGGCTTGTTTGATGTTTTGTGGTTAGAAATCTAGTTTCAGAGCACTTGTCCTTTTTGTTCTGCTATGACATTGACATTGTGTTTTGCTGTAGTCTGAACACAAAGGAACAAATAACCTGCTCTGCATAAACATTTGTCACCTTTTCCTCCTAAAATTAGTATTCTTCAGAATGGGCCAACATATTCATGCTGCATGTGGCACCCTAACTATGACAACTACAATACAAAGTAATGTACAGTAAGCATGCCAGTTGAAGCTGATTATATTAATTGCTATTCAGGTCAGCCCTTAGATTAATTATTTTGTTTATGTAGTATGTTCGTTAAGTGGTTGCCTGATTGCTGTTCAGAAGATTGATTGCTTGTTACATTTACCTTGTGGTTTCTGTGGGGAAAACATTATTTAGATTTCATCATTTCCAAACATACTGTGGGCAGGGAGGGAAAAAGGAGACGCGGATGCTCATTTCTTAACATGGAATTGTATTAATATCAAGCAGGAAAATGGAAAATAGGCCTCATGAAGTACACATTTTTAAACATGCCAAGCTTAAAGACGATAATGTACCCTTTAGCCTCTTCAGGGCCTAGAGCAATTATTGGGAAAGAAGAGAAATTAATTAAGCATGCTATAAAATATAGAAAAGTTAATGGGCAGGGTTAACATTGTGTCAAACAAGAATGGGCAAAGTGGTTGGTTTAACCAAAAGCCAAACCTCTGACCCCTGCAGTCTCATCTTTTGAGGGTAGAATAACCTATGTCGTTGAGGGCAAACTCAGTGAATTTTAATTCACACTTTTCTTGGAATTCTTCTATGAGGATTAAACCCCATGTGGAGTAAGAAAGGCGTTTCCACGGAACAAAGTTGTGTAGGCAGCAAGGGGCACTCAGAGCTTTTGATAACATCAATGGGATTCTAGTAAAACCAGAGCAGAGGGAGCCCCAGAATATGGTGAATCTGAGCAAGGTTTCCTCAGCAGGGATCTACTGCTGTGCTGAGGGAGAAGTGCCCTTCCCCCAGCCAGGCAGGTTCCCGTGTGGAGCCCTGAGCCCCTAGCTGGGCAGGGCTGATTAAGCAGCTGCAGTACTATGCTGCCGCACAGCTTAGTGGGAACTTTGAATCTAGGTAGCAAAGGATTAGCATGGCTGCCCTTTATCACTTGTGGAGACTGAAATTTGTGGCTTAAGGGGCTATAACCCACAGAAATCCCATCTCCCCAACATGTTTTTTTTTCTTTATATAACAGGCATTTGATTATGACTTATAATACTTAGTCCTGCCATGAGTGCAGGGGACTGAACTAGATAGCCTCTCAAGGTCTTCTCCAGTTCTGGGATTCTATGACAAACCACTGACCACAGTGAAAATAAAAAGAGCTCAATGGAAGACAGGAAGGAGAAGAGGAAACAAATACAGAAAAGATACTTATGTGGTCTAAACATCCTTGCAAACAAGCTTTTTTTCAAGCTCTGTCTATTGTCATTTCAGGAAATAAGACTAACTTTCCAAAGACCCAGGGATAACCATGAACTTAAATTTTGTATTGATGGATGTTTGTTTATTCCCTTTCCTGCCTCTCATTCATCTTTCTTTGTTACCAGAGTAATTGTTTGTTTGATCAAACCTCATATTTGAAAGAATAAATTAAAAAGTTGATTTTTAAAATGTCCAATTGAAACCTCTTAGCAAACATTCAGCAGCATAGAGATCTTGATTTAAGTCTTCATCTTGCAGCCCCAGGCCAGTGGAGTGAGTAGAAGTTCTGACCACAGATTTACAGAAATGGGCCCATATATATTATGCCACTGTTTTTATTAACAGTTTAATGAGCTGGATTGTTACGTTTTATTCCATAATAAATTAAAGATAGAAGGCTTTTGGATAGATGTCCTTAGGATGGAGGTGTCTGGATGCAATGGTGATGCGCATGCTGTCGCTGCCGAAAATAGATAGCGTTGATTTGTTTTGACCATAGATGTTAAATGCCTATTTATTGCAAATCAGTTTCATGGAACAACACTCCATCTCTTCTGAAAGCTGTAGAGCCTAGTGTTTCCTTGCTGACACTTGACCATCTAAATGAATTGGGATTAAATAATGATGCCTTTTTCTGTGCTGAAAATTTTACATAACAGAAGTTCAATTTTGCGAGTTTCAGACATCTTAAGAACAGCCCTTCTGTAACCTGTAGTTGTCTCAGACTAGAAAAATGTTTCAGTGACTGTAACTGCCAAGCTACTGGTTCTTGTTTCAGTGGAAATACATAAATCTTTTTAACCATGTTTACTATATCTCGCTCTTCTTCTTCCATGCTATTAATTTTGGGCATACTGTAGGGATCTTACTGTACAAGGCAAGACTTCAGAAAACAGTATGGCTACGTCTAGACTGGCATGATTTTGCGGAAATACTTTTAATGG
>JANRFK010004893.1:20646989-20668322 GCA_030068395.1 Apalone spinifera | reverse complement strand
TCCCTTAGGATCCTTTCCCTCAGATGCTTTAGACACATACACTATATAAAAGCATATCTAGATGTTTGGGTAAGGAGCTGAGTGGAAGAAAGAGCCTTTGGATAAGCGTTGTACTCCTGGCAACTATGTTTGAGAAATCTTCCTTAATGATTGCTATATCCACTTAGCATTATGTTTTACAGGATGAGGGAAGGAGAGAAGATATTGGCTAAAGTAGGGAGGGAATAACTTACCGGTAATAGTAATTTTCTTGCATAGTCTTGTTTTCCCATCCTAGTTCATCCAACCACTTTTCTAAGGTATTTTTTAAGGTGTGAGCCCTTTATTTTCATAATTCTCTCTCTCTCTCTCTCTCTCTCTCTCTCTCTTTTTTTTTTTTACTAGCAATTTCTCGTTTGAAGTAGAAGTGGGAAGGCTGGTGTTTTTGCTGGGCTTGTCTGGAACCTCTCTTGTATTATAGTGTAACGGTGAGGTTTAGGTAAAACCTGACTAAGGCTGGTGGGCCTAACAGCTACTCCTCAGTCAGAATGAATATAACAAGTAGTTAAGCTCCTTTTTGGTGGAGGATAGCTAAAACAATAGGAACCACCATCCAAAACACTAGTCACACGCTAGACAGATCAGAAACAGGAGGAAGGGTTGGGTTTTTTTTTGTTGTTGTTTTTGGATAACATTTGATGGACGTGTTTATGTCTGAGAGCCGAAACAGCCAGACAACAAGCAGAGAGAAAAAACCAACCAGCCTGCTAGTGGAAATGTGGCAAGTTTGGGAGACAGCGAAGAGAAAGGTTTTCAGCAGAGTTATTATCTGGAAAGAGAGTTGGAACTTGAGCAAAGAAACTGCCTGCTGTTGTTTAATTCCTGCTGCATTCTGAGGAACCAACTTTGCACACATTCTTTAAAAGTAAACCAGATTGATTCAGGAAATATTTGACTATCATAAAATTATTTCTACTCATGGAAATATTGGACAAGACCTAGAGTAATTGGCTCAGATCAAAAAGGGATAACAGTAGCTTCCCAGTAGGTGAAAACATGGACGGCCGGTATGCTAGGCAGGCATTGCCTTCCCAAACCGCCAGCCCGGCCCTTTCCACACTCCACCCAGAATGCCTGCTGTAGGTGTTCTGGAGGCAGAGTGTTGCTGCCCCCAGTGCCCGCCCTCCTCATGTTCCAGGGCGGCTGGAGCTGTGCACCCTCCACTCTTCGCAGGGCCAGGGAGACTTGGGCTGCATGCCCACCTGAGAGCCCCCCTTCCCATTGTGGTGGGGGGATACGTGGCACTGTCCACCTCCCCATGGTGGTGGTGGGGGGAATGGGGAGGCAGCATGGTTTCCTGGGGAGTGGGGCCCCAGCAGAAAGAGTGGAGCTGGGGGAGGCAAGCTAGGGGCTTGTCTCCCCCAGCCCTACTTCACCAACCGCCTCTGGTGAAAACCATAATGTTGAGAGCAATGGTGTGCAAGTGTTGTTATAGGATGAAGTAGGTGAACAAAGACAAGCAGAATTATCATTGTCATTTTCCTTTTCTTTAAAACTTCTTTGTCCTTTTCTCAACCCCTTAATTCTTCACGCCTCCTTTTTCTGCCTTTATTCCATTATCACCTCTCTATTTTAATCTTAGCCAAAGTGGCCTACAATTATCACTATTATGTTTCAAAATCTCATTCTGCTATTTCCAAAAAACTTTCTTTTCAAGCTAAACCTTCAGACAAAAGCACAATGAGTGCAACTGTAAATATCCATGAATACGACTGTGCAGGCTAAAACCTACATTGCATTGAGCAAATGTGAATACCAAGCTCAGACAATTGAGCACTTACTGGTTTTGTGCATAATACTGTCATGCCCTATTCACACTGGTTAGTCACATGAGTAACTCCATTGCTTTCACTGAGGCTACTTCTGTGGCTAAATGCTTATAATTGTGAATAGGGGATTCATGAACTGGGCCATATTTTTTTGTGGGCATAGAAGTTGTTGCAGCATTTTTCAACACACACCACCTATTTATTGCCATTGAAAATGTCTCCTTTTGAATTCTGATCTGCTGTCCGTGAAGTTTTATGCCTATTCTACAGTCCTTCTATAAACAGAAATCCAAATGATATTAGTAATGGTGCTGTTAGTTCACTGTAGATGTTCTTATTGCTAAAGGACAGTATAAACTATGAAGCCAGTTATGTTCTGTTTCCACCAGTGTCAGAGTAGAGTAGAGAGAGTTGAAATTTGATTAATTTTGAATTTCTCACTAATTTTTCATAGGAAATCTTATTTTTCAAGGAAACCCTCCACCCTCAAATTTTCTGTTATGAACATTCCTCGGAATTTTTAACTTTTTTTTCTATCAGTTCTATGAGGGGCTGCTGCTAGAGCAGTCTCTGCCTGCGGCGAGGCCAGGCCCACTGCAGGCAGAGGGTGCTTCATGGCAGCCTCCCCAACCTTCTCTCCTTACCCTCCGCTGCTGCCTCTGATACAGTCAAGTATTGTACTGATTACATCCTTATTATCCAGTAGCGCTTAACTAAAAATGAATACAAGAAAGAGTCCAGATTTAAATCTAAACATCCCCATCACTTGGCGGTGTTCAGATCCACAGGTTTCATTCAGTTATTATATAGAGAGAAGCCAACTGTAAATTTTCAGTCCAGAGCTGGATTCATATTTGAATTTCCCCACAGTTTAGAGATGCCAATTAGAGTTGCCAGGTGTCCGGTTTTGAACCGGATAGTCCAGTATTTGAGCTTATAAATGTGAGAAAATATAAATGTCCAGTATTTTCTAAATAAAATGTAATGTAGATTGTGATGTAATGTCAAGTGTGTCTGGTATTTTTGTTGATGCCATCTGGCAACTCTAATGCCAATATCTGGTATTTTGGTTCTCAGACTCGTTTTAGTATACTTTCTACTTCATGTGGCAGTGGTAAAAGCATCCCTTTCTTTTCAAACTTACCAAGAAATTTGAACTTTCTCAGTATAAGGAAAAGAGTATTATCCCTAAAGCTACTCTGCCATTCTGCTTCACTGAAGAGCTGCTGTCTCTAGCCTTCCCCACACCAGCCCTCTTCCATGTCTGGCCTCCTGCTGCAGTTTTAAATAAACAGTACACAAACCCTCATGCATTCCTCTATTATGCATATTCTTGACTTTTACATTTTCCCCTGAACTGGGGCCACACACTCTTATTTTAAAAAGTGCCAAGCTCCAAAACAGTATATACAAGGAAGCATTTGAAGCTATTATTAGAATATTATAGACATTTTTACAAGAGCACTTTTATGTTTATTATTTTCCACTATTTCACAAGATCAAGAAAGTTTCATATCTAAAATGTGGCTCAGATTCATCATTAGTATCTCTAATACTAACATTTTCATCCAGCAGACTAACAAAATACTAGTTGTATTTGCAGTACTTTTTGTCCTTTCATATTTTAATTAAACACACTTTGCTGAATTATTTTAAATTTCGGCCATCGTCATTTATGGATTTTTTTGAAAAAATGCAAATAGAATAATAAGGAATATTGTACTTAATTTTACATAAAATTAAGTAAATCCCAAGCAATAAAGGCATGAGGGATAAAAGTCTTCATTTACAATGAATTGAGACACCATCATCTTTTATCAGTGTATCATTCTCTTAACCTTTAGGGTTATATACTACTACTATCTTGATATTCAGTAAATCTCTATTCTCCTTCCTACTCCTATTTAGCAAAAGTGCTGTACCCTCCTTCCTATATGTTGCCTCTCCTATCCAAAAGACTAGAGCCCTGCAAATCCATACCCATTTAATAGCTGTGGGTATCTGCATCCATGGATGTAGATGTGGATATCTGGCTCATTTTTGTAGATGTGGGTACAAATCTAGAAACCTTACAAATTTGCAGCTATCTGCTTTATATCCATGCATAGCCACATGTACGCATGTGGATGCAAATATCCATAGATCATTGATGTTGGTGTGGACACGGATACCAATTTTGTATCTGTTCAAGACTCTACAAAAGGAGATCTCTAACCTTTCAAGAATTCAACCATTATGTATGCACCTAGCAGCATTGGGACCCAATTCAGCTCCCTTTTAAGTCAATATAAAGCCTCTCACTGACTTCAGTGTAACTTGAGTCTGAGCCTAGAATATGGAATCTGACTGCAGAGAATCCATACCAAATGTGTACAGGCTCAAACTCCCTCCCACTCCTCTCTGTGAATATGCTTTCTTGTTGCTCCTGCCTCTTGAATTTTAATTTCAGTTCAAGCTCTTCTGCTGGGTCACTGGTAAATATCCTTTTGCAAGACCTGAGAAAGTGTTCGCTCATGGACTCTTCAAAAAGTGGTGCATGAGAGTTCTGTCTTCGTGATAATGTATGAGACAGGAAGGCTGCTTGTAAATAGACAGTGAAACTCTCTGCCCTGTTTGACAGGGTAACACAGGCATAAGCAGGATAATACAGATGAACATTCGTTTTGATATTCCACTTCACATTTGACCTATGGTGAGACCTAGGCTTCAGTTTCTAGGTCTTCCTTGATAATTTTTTTAATAAACAAAAAAAATCCACATAAATAAGGGAGAGAGAGAGATTAAATAATTTGATCTCTTCTTTTTTCATGTATTGTATAAACTAAAGAAAAAAGTTTCAGTAACTTGGAGCTGACTGGACAGTGGAAGGGAGATTATGGTAATTATAGATTCCTAAACCTGGAAGAGACCTCAGGAGGTCAACCTAAACTTCCTGTGATATCTAACTTTTATAAGTCACACTGAGTGCTCTGGACATCTTTGTACTCCTCTACTTCCAAGGTACTCTGTGAAAGGCTAATACTGCTGTTTCAGGCTGCTCTAGTTTGCACTATTTGTCAGTGATCCCCAAGGGGCCAATAAAACAGTTGGGGATTATTAGGGCATAGGAAAGTCCTGGTCATGACTCCTTTCACTCAAGCAACCCCCTTCTACTGATTGGATGAGAACACCTTACAGCTAGCAAATTAGGCAGATTTTAGGGAAATGATGTTGTGCTGCTGGAGCAATACAAAGCCACCCTTAAGCACCACAAGATACAGGCCCTCATAAATGATGAGACAACTCCCTGAACCCTTAGGAGATGTTCTCTTTAATTAGACAGAAAAGCCACGTAAACCTTCTTTTTTGAAGAAGAGTGGCTTTTTGACAAAGGGGGGAGTGGGTTTGCTGAAAAAGCCACGTCTTAACTACTTTCAATTTCACAAGCTCTGCATTCAAAAGTATGAATCGGAAGGAGATATGCAATTTCAAAATGAACTTCAGCATTTGATTCATTCACCTTTAGATTAGGGATGTGAATGTGTAAACCTAGGCTCATTGGTTAACCTTCACAGTTACATGCAACCCTCTTCTCCCCCGACCCTCACACTGCTGCCTCTGAATCAGAGGCGACAGTGCAGGGGACAGGCGGGAGCCCGTGCATGCAAAGCCTCCCCCTCCCCCACCCACTGACAGAGGCAGCAGCACAGGGTAGGGTTGTCAGATACCTTCACAAAAAATCCCAAACAGGCCGGGAGAAATTGGTTAGGGGGGGAGGAAGAGAGGGGTTGTTAAGCCAAAAAAAGGCTGCTTTAAATTACTGCACCCCTCGCTCTCCCTTCTCCCCCTCCCCCTGCCCTTTGCAGACACTGCCGGCCATCTTTTTGAGAAAAAAAAAGAGGCTGCTGCGCCTTTAAATTACTGCATTCCTTGCTCCTCCCGCCCTTGCAGATGCTGCCGGGCTTCCGTCCGAGGAAAACAGAAAATACCGGACATTTTTCATGTCCGGTATTCTCTGTTTTTTTTTTTTCTCCAGACGGAAGGCCAAAATACCGAACTGTCTGGGTGAAAACCGGACACCTGGCAAACCTAGTACGGAGTGAGGAGGAGCTGAGTTTTAAAGACGTGTTTTTAAAAGTGCGGGGTGGCTACTTTTTAAAAGCCCGCTCCCCATGTGTACTGCTCCCACCTGCCCACTCCCTCCCCTGCACTGCTGCCTCTGATATAAAGGCAGTAGTGTTAGTGGGGGACGTGAAGCAGCTCTGCGGGAGCCGCCTTTCCCATGTTTGTAAACATGTAACTGCTGAAATTTTCAGTGGTTATATGTTTACCTAAATAAACACATTTTAACATCCTTACTTTAGATTACTGAAATAAGAAAAAAGCTAATAAAAGTATTTTCTGTAGCATGCAGCCATTTTACCATATCATAAATATTTGAATATTTCATCATATATTCACCCTGGATGCTAATTAGCAGTAGCTTTCTTTTTGTATGCTGGCAATCCTACAAGGAAAAAAGTCAACATTTGCTAATTTTGAAGAAACCAAAATTTGGATTTTGGGTAGTTTTCAAGTCCTCTTTAAATATGTAGTGTGGTCAGTCTCTCAGTCTGGTTAGGTTTCCAGGTGGATAGAAATAACATAGGAATGAATACAAAGCATGGATGAAGCTATTTCCAGAACCTTAGTTCTGAATTTCCTGGGTTTCATATGGTTGTCTTCAAAATCTCAATATTGGGGGACTGGAGAGGGTCTATAGAGGGCCTTATATAGAATCTATATGAGAAAGTTCAGGTACAAAGTTGTGGGAATGAAGGAATTGTTTAATGATAAAAAGCTAGTTACAACTTTAACCTCAACATATATATGTCTTCCATATAAAAATAAGCCCTGGTCCACACTAGGGAGTTGTTTTGAAATAACTCCCCTTATTTTGAAATAATAAGCAGAGGGTCCACACTACTAAGTCCATTATTTTAAAATAAGGGGTTGTTTATTTTGAAATAACTCCTACTCTCCACAAGGAAGAATGCTAATTTTGACATTAGTTATTTCAAAGTAGTGGTAATGTGGAAGCGCCGGTGCTGCTATTTCAAAATAGCTACTCCCCAGAGTAATTCAAATTACTCCCCACTGCTTCCTGGGGCTCTTAAGTCGAGGTAGCACATCCACATTAATGGAGCCTGTCTCAGACTAATTTCAAGGCTTCCCCATAATGTGGGCATGCTTCGACATTATTATTTTAGGAGTTATTATTTCAAAATAAGTTATTTTGAGAGACTTTCCTAGTGTAGATATGTCCTTAATGTATAGATAAATAAGAATATAGATGTATGTTGATGGAAACACAAATGTTTGTTAGTGGAAAAACAGGTAAGAACGAAACAAATTTTTTTAAATAGCTTCTATAACAGATCAGTTTTATTTTCAGCTTTCATTGTGAAGTTACATCACCGAGTTCCTTAAAATCACCTTAAGCTGATATCAGTTATAACAGCTGCAGTAAATTAAAGACCATTTTATCTTTTTATGTAAATATGAATGGGTTATCAAAGTTTTAAAGTTCACAATGTTCCTATAGAAGGAGTATTTATTCTTATTAGTTATTGAAATACCATGTTTTCAGATGACCTGCAATAAAATTCACAAAAAAAATTTTAAATATTTTGGAAATGGCTTGGGCTTTTGTGTTGACTTCAGTCATCAACTAGATTGGAAATTATATTTTTATATTGATATCTGAGTGGCATATATTGTAGATGCCCTATTAAAATTAGCAGCAAATAAGACCATAAATCTTTCAATGTTTGCTATATAAACAAATCACAAGTAGCCACATTTGAATAGGATTATTTTTATACTATTTTAAAAGTCTTTATTGTTATAAATAAATCAGATTAGAAAACTTTTTATCTGTTAATCAGTTTTATGAGGGTTGCAATGTATTAGTTCTTAGATAAATATAACATTTGATAAACCTTTAATGCTGGGTATCTTTTTGTATGTCTGTGAAGGAGCTCACCGTTTTGCAGGCACCCCTTTGTGGCTGAGGGCATGTCTACTGCTCCTCTGTTCCAGCTGTCTTCGCAGGTAGTGTCCCTGATGGCTTTCTAGTCTGTTGCCTGGGACCAGGTTTCTTCTTACCCCTTTTCTGTCTGTGAAGGGGATTGAAGGGGACCTAGGCCTGCCTACTCCTCTGGATCCTGGCCCAGGGACCCTATAAGTAGCAGTTGCCTGCTAAGTGTTTCCTCTGTCTGCTGCTACCCTGCTCCCTGGGCCACTTCCTCAAGATGCTGCTCCATCCAGCCTTATCTTTCAGGGCTTTGAGGCCCAGCTCTCAACACACCCTGTCCAAGGTTCTGTAGAACTTTGTAGTGGCTAATCTTCCACCCCTGGACCTATGTCTCAACCCAGACTAAAGTTCAGTCTGCACTCAGAGCTGTCTAGATCTGGCTGGGTCAAGCTCCAGTGAGGAACTGCCAGGCCCTGGCCCAGCAGCTTCATTTATATCACCTTACTGAGCCCTGATTGGCTGCAGCAGAAGCAGCCACTCTAGTCTGTTGGAGGACTTCTTTCTGCTCTTCTGCCTGTGGTGGGATGGGGTAAGACCTCCAGCCTGTCTTCAGGCCTAGTCCACCCTGTCACAATGTCTATCATAGATTTTGGTTTATAGTATAGAATAGGCCAAATTTAGGGTCCGGAGACAGACTTGTTTGTCTTTCCCCACTAATATTTATTGTTGTGCCCTTGTAATATAAATAACCCCTCCCCTTTTTAGCAGACAGCCAACTTTCACTTTATAAATACATTACAATTCAAATGTATTTGGTGTAGCACCTTTCATGCAAGCTGCAAACTCTAAATTGATTTACAGATATTAATGTCATATAACAGCATATTGGTTTAAATTACTGAGTAGCTATAGAAAGAGAGTGGGTCCCAGAACTTCTAGTGTATTACAGCAATTTTATACCATTCTGGCATCAGAAAGCTGCCTTATCCAGCCATAAGAAGCTCTTGTTGCATTGATGTAGCTTCTGCCTCTTGGGAAGGTAGAGTACAAATATCAACAAGAGAGCGCTATGCCAACAACTTGGCAGGTCTGGTGAAGATGCATTAAATCAATACTGCTGTTTTTGATCAGAGTGGTACTGATTTAACTAGTAGTGTAGACATATTTTATGAGACACGGACTAAGGGGCATAACCATCATTGAAGGCAGCATGGAACTGACTGCATGTCGTCCTCTGTGTGCCTGGTCATATTCACACCTCTTCCTACTACTTGTGCCTTATCTCTGGAGGGTGGCTAATGTCCTAGGCAGAAGTTGGGACTAAGAAACACCTGGACTGCTGATGTCTGTTTTCTGCAAGGAAGCATAAAAAAGGAGGCTCTTTTTCATTCTGTTTCCCATGTAGCAGCTAAGCACCATCTGGCCCATGGGAATTTTCACGATTGCATGTGTTTCAGAAATTAGTCATTCACAGGCATAATGGATAATGCAAACAAAAAAAATTGCAGGAATATAAAATTCTATAGCAAGATTCCAAAATATAACGGTATTACTAGTGCAAGCTGTTTTGTTTTAGGTCCTTACTATATAATATATTAATATATTTTTATTACACTTCTGTGTGAATCTACATGCAATTATATGCCTCTCAAAGGCTCTTGGAAAGTTACTTTTGTGTTCCTGAGTGTCACAAAGTTTGGCCACCCTTGCTCCAAAAATATTGCATTGCTTTTCTTTCACTAAAATTAGTTAACATTCTGCTGTAATCTAATGTGAATTTGAAGAGTGCCATTGTTCCCTTTGAAACCAATATGTTCTATAATCCAAACATGTAGAGATGGTGAACTATTGTGCATACTAATAAGAGATTATTTCTCTTTGTGATGGGATACAGTTTTTAAATTTATTTTTTTGTGGAAATCCCAAAGTATATAGGTGTTTATTGTGATTCATTAAAACACTATTTATTTTATCTTCAAAACAAACACAAATGGAGGCAAAATTATGTACCTCACCTTTTAAGAGAAGTGAAAAGGAAATTGGATTTCATTTACAGTTGTCACTTTTATGTTACCTTTCCTTCTCTCTTTAAAAGGTTCATATACACACAATGATCTTCTGACTGTGGAAATTTTACAGCAAAAATGATCAAATACAATAGAAACAAGTCCTGAATTCTATGGCAATAATGAGACAGAAATTTTATATTAAAAACGGTGTTTCTGCATAACATCAGCAATTCTAATTGTGGTGTTTGACATTCAGTGCTAATCCACTGGCTCTAAAGCTTATTAAAAATGTCAGTAGACACATTGGTAGCATAGGAGAAGGTCAGAAATTGTCAAGAACAATACTAACATTAAGAATCTGAGATAAAAAAATATATATTGTAGAAATATGATTTTGCATGAAATCCACAGACATAGAATCAATAATATGCCAGAGTAGAATGAATAGTGCCTACAGATGCAGACTGCCCCAGCAGCACAGCTGAGAGATCCCCAACAAAAGAGAACCACTTTTGTTTTTTTAGTATCTTTCTTTTCTTGGCTAGCTCTGTAGTTTCTCTTCTCCATGGAAATAGCACTAGAATTATTAACAACCGAGAATAAATATACCAATTTTTCCCTCTAAAAAAAGCAGCCTCATAGAGCCCTGGAATGAGAATCAGAAGATCTGATTCATGGTTCAACCACTCATTATCTCTGTGAAAAAATACAGCAGCGTTCTGTGCCTCAGGTTCCCATCTGCACATATAGGATAATTTTACTTAGCTCTTTGTAAAACATGTTGAGATCTACAGGTTAAAAGTGTTATCAGTGAATGTTTTAATATTCTTTCCAAATAAATGGACTTGAAAGTACAGATATTAGTGTGTAGTCGGTTACACAATTAACTGATAGGCCTGGGCTTATTGGTTAATCATAACGACTGCATGGAACCCCCAATCCCTTGCTGCCTCTGTATCAGAGGAAGTGGGCGAGGCAGATGGTTTCCACAGAGCTGCCTCCAACCCCTGCTATCTCCTATAGAGACAACAGCCTGGGGGGCCAGGTGGGAGCTGGTTCTGGGGGGAGAGGGAAGAAGAGCCAGCTCCCTACAAGCATCGACTCCCATAGAGCTGCCCCTCCATGCCTCTGCCTCTGATAGACAGGTAGTAGCATGGGATGGTGGGGCAGGCAGGAGCCAACACATTTGGGGAGCCAGCTTTTGTCCCAGGGGGAGGGCAGGTGGGAGCCAGTGCTTGTGTGGGGAGCTGGCTTAAAAGCCAGGTCCTTTCGAGCACTGGATCCCACCTGCGTGTAAATGTGTAACTGCTAACATTTCCAATGGTTATACGTTTACACAAATAAATGATAGTTAACATTCCTACTGGAAAGAGTTTCCATTAATTTATAATGACTCAATGTTGCCACTCTTATTCACTTTTACTACACAAAGCAGTCCTCTTGAAATCAATAAGGTTAATAGGGTTATACATGTAATAAAGTACTATTAAGCATGAGGAAGGGTAGCCCAGTTTGGCCCAATATATGTTTGTGAAATAGTCCATTGTTAGTAATCCTAAAGAGAAGAAACCTGATGATTTGGGAGACTGTTTATTTTTTATCTTGAGTATTCAGGAATATCTTTGTGCAGTTTAGTAAAGTGTTCATTCATTATTAATTCACTAGTGCTCTTATGAACTGGATGGCCTCTTTAGAGTACAGTCTGCCAAGGGTATTAGATTGGGTCATTTATTCTGAGGTGACACTTTTCTTTTAATATAAATAATTAAAGGAAGACTAGATGGCCACTTTTAAGATTTTTTTTTAAGTCTGTCAGTTTTACATCAGAATTGACAAATAAGTCATTCACGGTTGCCACCACTCATGAGTCCTCCCTAGCCGTTTTAAAAACCTCCCACTGTGTAAGCAAGAACCATCCCAAGAAAAATTAGTAAATTAAGGATGACAGTGGCTTGTCACAAGCAGCCATTAATGAATACCATGGAGAATTGCATGTCTTTCTGTTCATTGTCTTTCTGAAATTTATATCCAGTATCCCACAGATTATGCAGAGTAGATGTATGAATACTTGTAGCTGCACATTTAAGCAAGCAAATAGGATTTTATGAATTGGTTGAAGTAAAAAGTGAAAAATAAATGGTATAGTTTACTTCCTGAAGCAAATTTTGTATCTTTGAAAAGACTGGGAATTTTATCAGTGTTGGTATTGTTTGGATTCATAGCATACAAAGGCTTTCAGATAAACATTTAGTGCAGTATAGGTTGGCATGATGCATTATGATATATCATAATTTTTGTTGTGTTAATTCACAAAATTTTCACTAAGCAAAATATAAAACCAGAATTACATTTATGTAAAATAACATAATGTACCTGCCAGCAAAAGAGAGATACTTTCCAGCTACAGTGCATTCTTCAGCTCCAGATTTTCTTCATTTTAATAGAGAAACATTTTCATAGGTAGCAAAAAGAAAAAAGCTGAACACACAATACAGAGGGAGAAAATTAGGAAATACCAAGAAGAAAATTAGGATTCTTTACAGCTGCACTCAGTTTTCATGGATATTACTGGGTTTATTCATCTATCAGTGTACATATAAATTCTGTTGATTCTTGTAGGAATTATGGGTTGCATATGTAAGGAAGAATAGATCCCAATGTTGTAGTGTGAAATCCTACAGTCCTCAGTAATGTCAGAATCCCACTGATGTATCCAAGGGATGTTTGCAGTGAAAACGATTGTTTTGGGAACATACATCCATGGTTTATGGTCACAGTTATTATTTCTGTATCTGAAAATATGAAGGTTTTCTAACCTGTGAATTCAAATCCTGCAGATCTCATTTGGTCCTTATAAAAACATGTCTCATTGATGTCTGAAAGTCCACTATACAATGCATTTGTGCCTGCCCTCCACCCCCCACAGCAGTCTTTTGCACAATAAATGATAGTTTAGCACACAATTAACCATTTTTCTGTATAGATGTTCATATTGCAGAAGAAAGGGGTTATGCACATATTTGGCATGTGTAGCTGCTGTGTCTGCCTTCAAATATTTTCCCTCAAAATCTATTTGCAATATACATACAATTAATCTTAACTTAATGGGAGTTTGGTTAAACTCTGTGTTACTGTTCTGTATAAATATTTTGGGCTTAATTAAATGTATAAAATCATTGCAACTTTATAAAACATAGTAATTGCACAAAATATTCATTGCTACACTGTCACATACTTGTCTCTAAGACAATATAATGCACATCCTGTGCTGCCACATGCACCAAGTACTTTAAATCAGTTTTAAAGTGATGCCATTTAATGGGACATTAGCACTTCACAGGAACATCACAGCATTCCAGAGCAGCAGAGAAGTCAGTATCAAAGGTTAAATGAGTATCTTTTTAAAACCATTTTTTCACTTCATGTTATTTGCATCTGTTAAAACAGGCTTGTCTTGTAGTGGGAGCAATTAAACAGGTGTGTTTGTGTTAGTCTAACTCACTCCCACTAGTTGTGATTGGGTCTCTTGGCAGTCTCGCAGTCTCACATTCTGATTTCTGAAACCTAGAGGTCCCTCATCCCTGTGGTTTTGTTCTTCTTGTCTTGTAGCACCCTGTAACTTCTGAACTGCTACTGAAACAGCTTGTGTTGCAACAGCATATAACTTCAGTTGATTCTTGGCTTGACCTTTTAATGCCCATTGTACTGCACTGGGAGAGCTGTCTCCAGACCCTGCTACTCACATGTGAAAAGAAGTTTTCAGACAGGATAATTTCCCTTCATTTCCTGTGCTGTCCACAGAAGCATGGGAGGGGGGGTCCCTTCCAATCATCCTCACATGCTTGTGGGGGTCTTCTTCTTCCCCCTCTCAATCAGGACTCATCTGCTGGATTGCTTTCCCCTTGTCTGATCCCACCACTTGGGTACAAAAAGAAGGCATCTGGCATGCTGCTGAAACATGTAGAGGTGCCAGATGGTTTAACCAAAAATACCAAACATCCCCTTCCCCCCAAAAAAAACCACTGGGGAAAAAATTCTGTTGAGGAAAAAAAAGGGGGAGACCAAAGTTATTGAGGACATGTAAAAAAGGATTCCGAGAGTTGTTAAGCAAAAAAACCAAAAACAAAATATGGCCCCTTTAAGAAATACTTTTGAGGCTTTTTGGTCCTAACAGGGTGCCGGCAGCCACCCGCCAGCTTGCCTCCCTGTGCCGGGCCGGACAGCTCCCCTGCGGAACCCAGTGAGCACCTGGGATTTTCGCTTCCTGGCTGGGAAAACATCAGAAAATACCGGACATTTTAGATGTCCAGTATTTTCTGGATTTTTTTACCGGACAGGAGGCAAAAATACCGGACTGTCCTGTTCAGTACTGGACACCTGACAACCCTAGACACATGTAAATGCTGCAGTCCATGCTGGAAGCCTGCAGTCCATGCTGCTGCTTATGCTCCCCTGGCTGTGTGGGCAATAAATACCTCTCTCCCCTCCCTTCAGTCAACAGGAAAGACAATACAGAAACCATTTGCTTCCTGTTTATCCTGGTAATTTTCCCTTTTCTCCCCATCTGCTGTAAGGGAGCCCTTTAAGAAACAACAGCCCTTTGCTTCCAGCTAGTTGCACAATGACCTACTCACATAAAGGTTGTAGCGGGCACATTATTTCTCTGGAGGAAGTCAGATCTTTCAAATGGAAACAAATGTTTAAAGTGCCCTCACTTTCCTGTAATCATCCTTCAGATCAGAGATAAAACCTAGGTCCTGGCCACTTTCATAAGAGTTGGTGGTTAACTATATCACCTCTTGTAAGAAAGGGTTGTGTAGTCTTTCTGTGTGCTGTTAAAAAGCTCTACTTTGTATTCCCTTCAGCAGTACAGGGTACTCTGACCACATCAAACCTGTCCTCTGCTTACTGAACAGGCTTCCCATAGAATACTGAGTGAAGTTCAAGATCTCAGTCCTTATCTTCAAGGTGCTCTGTGGTCTGGACCCAGGACATCTAAATAGTCATGTAAACCTCTAAGAGGAGGAACAGGATCAACTCTACTCCTATGGCACAGTGGAGCTTTGCATCAGAAGGATAGAGCTCATCATTTGGGAGACTGCTTTCTCAGGAGCTGGTCCAAGATTGCTGGCTGTGAACTGCTCTCTGCTGGCACATTGGGTTACATTGCAGGCTCTGGAAGAGCCTCTTCCACAGGTTCCTGTGCTGCTGCAAGTTTAGTGGTGCCCTGTGCTGCTGGTTCTGATCCTGGCTGCTCCACCAGTCCCACTTCTTGGGCTGGTTCTGTCTGGATTCCAGGGACTGGATCCACTGCTGCTGTTGTAGACTCTGGTCTGGTTCCTCCACTTCTGCCTGGTCTCCAGCACTGGGATGTATGCGGATACAGACTGGACCCCTGTGGAAGGCTCAGGTATGGGGTTAGGCTGTGGCACCACCAGTAGAAACAAAAAACCTGTGAGCACTCAGCTGGACAGCATTTGAATTTCTCCTGAGCAGCCAGACAAGTGCACAACTTACAGTGAACACTGTGTAAGAGTGTATCTAGTAAGATGCTGTAGAAGTCAGTCTTGGGTCTGGAACTATTCAATATTTTCATTAATGATTTGGATAATGGAATGAAGAATATGTTTATAACATTCACAGAGGACAGTAGAATGGGGAGGATTGTGAGCTTTTTGTAGGACAGGATTAGAATGCAAAACACCTCAACAAATTGGAGAATTCATCTGTCTTCAAGATTAAATTTTAAAAACACAAATGCAAACTGTTTCTGTCTGGAAGGATAAATCAAATTCACATCTATATATCCAGCTAGGTGAGAGTATCGCTGAAAAGAATAATGGATCACAAAAATAAATATTAATTCAAAATTTTATATAGTTGAGAAGTTAATATCTGTAAGGTATATTAACAGGCTTATCTTATGTAAAGCATGGGAGGTAACTATCCTGTATTAGCTGGAGTAGTATCCATTTTTGGGCACTGCACTTTAGAAAGGATGAGGATAAATCAGAGAGAATCCAGAGGAGATCAACAAAAATGAGGAAAGGTTAAAAAAAAAAAGTCATGTTTAGTCTTGAAAAAGGTGACTGAATAGTCAAATTCAGTCGTCAAATATGTCGTAATAGTCGTCAGATATGTTAAGGGTTGCTCTATAGAGGGCTGTGATCAGTTGTTCTCTGTTTCCATTGAAGGTGGACCAAGAAGTAGTGGGTTTAATGTTCATCAAGGTAGATTTAGGTTAGATAGTAAGAAAAGCTTTCTAGCTGTAGGGGTAATTAAGATCTGGAATTGGCTGCCAATAAAGGCGGTAGAATCCTTATCACTGTAGGTTTTTAAAAACAGCTTAGACAGACACTTGTCAGAAATAGTCTAATACACGAATCTGGATTTTATGACTTCTCATATTTCCTTTTAGCTTTACATTTTTATTATTCTATTAGTATGGTTAGTGAAACTTTAAAATTAGAGAGAGGAACCAGAGAAATAGAAGACTTTCTTGACATGGTTGAGACATATGTTTAGCCAGTACCAATAGGGTCGCAGTCTTATTGACCTCTTGGCATTACCCCAGTGTTAATAATAATCATCCAAGATACCTGTTGATTCAAGAGAAAGGGACAACTATTTCATTCTTCAAGAAACAAAAAACAGCAGAGCAGTATCTGTATTGGTGCCAGTAGATTTGTTAAAAGGCACCTGTAATTCCAAAATCAGTGGTAAATCATGTGTAGAATCGCAGCAGCAAGGTTGCCAAGTAGACGTTAGCACTTCCACATGCAATACAATCCAGTTGGAATGAGTAGACTGTGTCTGAGAGAGCAGCTGGAGACTTGGGAGTAAAATAGTCTCTTTCTTTTCTAATCAAGTGACTTGAAAAGTGTGTGTGTGTGTGTGTGTGTGTGTGTGTGTGTGTGTCTTTTACATTTCTGAGCCTAGTTGGTGTAAACTAGAAGTTTTAACAGATATCTTGAGCAAGATACTCATTTAATTAACATTTGTTCTGTCTTTTCTCCTGACAAACTTGATCCCTATTTAGCATTACAGAAGAGGCACATTGAGAGGGAAATTGTTGTCTTCTTAAATAGAAACACAAACATTAAACGGTTCCATCCCATTGCTATATTTGTGTCCCATAATACTTGAGGGAGGCATGGTCTGAGTAAACCAGTGGAGCCAGGAAAGCCTCCAACTGAATGGAACTGGGCCAGTGATTAGGGTCTAAACTGAGAAGATGCAGTCTTCAACCTGCAAAATGATGCACGCTCATTAGTTTCCATAGGATTTATTTTAGGGATATAAGATATTGTATAATTGAATAGTCATGTAACTGCATAAAATCTTAACAGTTACATGACTATTTGATAATCTCCAGAGGCAGAGACAGCACCCAGTGTGCTCCTGGCCAACCTCCTGAAGAGCCCCCTGCCAGCCTCCCGTGTTGGGTCCAATCTCCTTGCACACAGAGGCTGCTTGAAAGCCAGCTCCCTGCGCATATTGACGTTAGCCTGCCCCCCTCAACCTCCTTGCTGCTGCTGCCTCTTCATCAGAGGCAGTAGTGGGGGGGGGGAGGGGCAGGTGGCTCCAGTGCTCATGGTGAGCCGGCTTTTAAGTCAGCTCCTCACAGGCACCGGCTCCCCCCTTCCTTTTATGCCTCTGATATAGGGGTGGAGAATGCATGTAGTTGACAAGATTAACCGATAAGCAGCCCAGGTTTATTGGTTAATCATGTACAGTCATCTACATGCTGACATCCCTAATTTCTTTACTTCTTTCTTCTTCCTGTGATAATTTGGCATAAGACACATTTGCCTGTGTCTCCCAATAACATTTGCCTCACAGAGGTGTTATGAGGGTTAATCAGTTAATTACTGTAAGATAAGGAGCCTAAGAGCCAAATCTTTAGGCATCTAAATACATTTAATATTTGGCCCTCAAGGCCTGACTACATGGATTCCACTATAGGATCAGAGCCTTAGTTTGTCATGCAGTTTGAAGATAAAAAATGCATTTTGAAGATAAAAAATGCATGGAGGTGATAACTATTACTATTAATATTTGGCAAATCAGTCTTCCCTAGTTTAGTCTTTTTAAAATAGCTGGAGAAGCTACTGATGTAGAAACTATCTTTTCCCTGGTTTTGAAGAATTCATGTGGCTCAGCCTATAGCTCAGAGTTCAAAGTGCTTGTTTGACCCTCCAAATATTTCTCACTTGGGAACTCTGAGAAACAGCATCAATTCTCCATTGAGATTCTAATACTTAAATCACTTTAACTTAAAATACTGCCAGTCAGTGCAGTGTTTAAAAGGTTTCTGATGCTGAAGTGTTTTTATCTAGTACTCTTCTGGTTTTCATAATAGCAACAATAATTCTTAGCACTTAAAAAGCACTTTTTCCTCATGCAAACTTATAACACACTTTCACTAGTACACTGTGAATCACTTAATATTTGCAAGATGCTTTGATAATGTAAAGCATGACAGCACAGATTCTGATCCCCTTACTCACATGGAGTACTACTCCATTCTGTGAATAGTTCCACTGAAATTAATGGGACTATTCATGGATAATGTACTGGGCAACCTGAGTGAAGGTATCATAAGCAAGTTTTATAGACCTAGAAACATTATCTGTGTTTATAGTCATTTTGAAGATATAAAGTGCTGCATAAGTGCAATTGTTGTGAATTATTAAATAATTAATCATTCACAAAGTATGGCATGGTGCTAAATGTATTTGTCTTGTGATGACCTTTTGGAAAGTAATAAATAATGACTGTCCTATTATTTCCCCTATTATTTATTTTAATATAATATTTTACTGTGGGATCTGACTTTGTCTTGCTCAATTCAGTCTATATTTATTCCTTGTCTAGTATATCCAAGTTAACTGCTTGGAGACAGCAGTATAAAAATCCGTTTCTGTGACTGGCTTCTTGAGAATTTATTTTGCTCTTTCCTAAAATCTTGGCCTGCTTGACCTCTGCAGCCTTCACCAGTTTGAAAATCCAAGCCATAATCCTCTGTAGGGATTTAGCCAGGTGTCTATTACAGCATGTAATCTGTGATACAGCTTCCAATATTCACGCTGCAGAAAGGTTAAGCCCCCCTGTCTTTGTTCCTGAGTAAAAAAGTCCACAAGGTGTTAGTGTGTACAGGGAGCAGATTGAAACAAGCAACAGCTTCAATCAAGTTCTAAGCCTGTGTATATGCCACTGAAGAATCTTCCTGATGAGAGAAGGGAGGCCCCTCATCTGAGAAGCAGCAATCAGATTTTAACCCTTGAGTAGCAACTGCAAAACCACTTTTCCCCAATATTTCAGTTGCTGAATTGTTGTAGATCTTTGCCTTCAACATATATACTTATTTCAAGCTCTCTGTCCCATGCCTTGCCAAGTTCTGCCTAGTGTTACCAATGGCAAGGCGTGGAGGTTTTCTAACCAAGAGAAGAATAAAATGTCAGCTGTAGTTCAGGATCTCAGTGCTCCTTCCTGTGAACTACCGTGGTTAGATCAGGACTACTCAACGTGCAGCTCCGCGGGCCGCACGCTGCCCACAGCCTGTTTGTTTGAGGCACGCGGTGCGGTTTGCATTTACATAGGGCTCAACACGCGGCCCACAGATGGGATTCTTTGACCATGGCCTCCACTGGGAACACGCTCCACACGGCGAATCAATATAACGCATTTCTGTTGATACGCATTTTAGTAGTTAAATTCCTGGACTGTCATTGCTCATTAAAAGAACGGTCATGTGGGTGGAAATCGGGTAACTATTGCATTTTATTAATATCAGCAGAACTGACTTAAATGGGACCTACGAGTTGTGTAATCTTGCTTTAATCTTTGTATTCATGCCCATCAGAGTGAACGAAGCTGTTTGCATATATTTGCATGTATATGCAACCACACTTAAGTTGTGGCCTTTGGCATGTGCTGTGAGTATCTTTGTAGCTCCCGGGGCTTCCAAAGTTGAGTAGCCCTGGGTTAGATAGTCTGTGCAGCCACGTAGGGTAACAAAGGGGCTTTTTTCAGCCTTGTTTACTTCACAAAATGTTGTGTTGAATCTTCACAACTTTGTCTGAAGTTCTCTCACACAATAAAACCAAAACTTACTAGTAGGTGTAGACTAGAACAAATTGTATTCAGCTAATCATGATGAAGCCCTGCTGGGACCAGTCAGATCTGGACAGCATTGTGTCAGCTAACCATGTCTGAACATGATCATATTTTGTAAGAGAGACAAGCCCCATGGAGTGCTACTGCAATATAAAACAAGCCCACTGCTCTTTTAAAACAAAAACTTTTCCAGTGTGTCAGAATGTTTCAGTAACATCCTGACTTTCCCGAAGTGTCAGGAAGCAAAATAATAGCATAGTGTGACTGGCTTTCAGGTGCTAATTAATAGTAACCTCAGAGCAGTACTGTAAAATAATACACTTCCTTTAGAAGGTGATAATGTAGGCAAAATCTTCAGCATTCTATCCTTATTGTTGGGAAATATATAGAGACATTATCTATTTAATCATTTAGAAAATTCTTAATGGTTTAAATGTTGTTTTAAAAAATTACAAGTGTTTTCCATCGTGTCCAGCTGACGAGTTGTTGCATGGAACACCTACATTAAAATTTACTTAATGTTGCCTGCTGGTCACAAAATAATTACTCAGCACTCTAGTCTATTAGATGTCAGTAGCAAAGAATTTTCTTAGTTTTGACAAATAAAAAGTTCTTCGAGTGGTTGCTCATGTGCACTCTAGCAGGTATGTGCGTGAGCGCATGCACAGTTGTCAGAAAGCTTTTACCCTAGTGAATGCATAGGGTTGGCTGTGTAGCCCCAAGGCATGGCGCTGCTATGGTGATGCATATAAGACACAGCGAATCCCCTGCACTGTCAGTTCCTTCTTACCACTCGTAACTGTTGCTGGAACATCTCCAATCTCTTACTTAGTAAGCATCTCAGTATCCTAGAGTTATATAGTTGTGGGTAGTTTTTTCATAGTTATAGTTACATAGTTTAATACAGTGTTTCTCAACCAGTAGTACGAGTACCCTTAGAGGTATTCGAGAGAAGTCTGAGGGTATGTCAACACAACTGAAATTTGGAAGAAACTGAATTTTTGTGTTAAGTTTTACAGTGTTTCATTATTTTTGTACTTTTTACACCCAAAAATTTCATCGCCCGCCTGGCTATGATTAAGTTGTTTAAACAAATGTGTTGCAATGGTAGAAAAAAAATTGTGTGTCTGAAAACTCTAGGTACTGGAGGTACTTATAATTTTTTTGAAAAAGTACTTTATTACACTGGGTTAATATATATATAGTTTCCAGTTTAATAGTTTTATTGGGGTTCCCCCTTTTTATCCCCATCATCGAGGTATGTCATGCTCACAAGGTTTCAAAGCCCGTGAGAGCTATGGCAAGCAAATGCCTAAGGGTGACCCTCACACTGACTGCCATATGTGTCTTGGTGAGGGACATCAAATGG
Organism: Apalone spinifera; assembly: GCA_030068395.1. NCBI lineage: Eukaryota > Metazoa > Chordata > Testudines > Trionychidae > Apalone > Apalone spinifera. The sequence continues at coordinate 20,647,022 of JANRFK010004893.1, read as the reverse complement.
ACAAGTGCCCCATTTGTGGAAGCTTTTGTCCTC
>JANRFK010004893.1:20630332-20645497 GCA_030068395.1 Apalone spinifera | reverse complement strand
TCTAGACAGTATTTGGTCCTGCCACGAGGGCAGGGGACTGGACTTGATGACCTCACGGGGTCCCTTCCAGTCCTAGCATTCTATGATTCTATGTATAGAACTAGTGATATTGAGCTTGAGAGCAAAAAACAAACAAACAAAAACAAAATAAACCCTACAACAAGGATTTTCTGAGTTACAGCTGTGTATTTAGAGTCTGTAAATTTAATAAGCAGTGTTCTGTTTTTCAAATAACTCATATTTTCTCTTGGATTATATTTGAGTCTCAATGAATTGTTGACAGTTTAGGATGCAGCTACGTTAATGGGAAAGAGTGAGAGAGATCATTTCTGGGAGTAAGTAGGAGTAAGTTGCCTCTGGGGAGGTTAGAATCTTTTTCTTTTTCTTGCATTTAACTTAAGCACACCAGAAACCATAGCAGTGACCAAGTTGGAAACTCATTATTTGGGACCCAACTCATGTAGTGGGTGTTATTGAAAAAACTTCAGATCCTTAATGTCTTAAGATGGAGAGAAACATGATTGTCATGATGAGGAGGGAAAAGAAAATTAATTAAATAAGGGACTATTCTGCCATTAATATGCAAGTCGAAATTCTGTTAATGTGAGGAAGAGGAATACATACTGATAGTACAGTACACATTGATGGTACAGTAAAGACCTCCAGCTGCTGCAGTTTAACTAAAAATGCAGAACAGTGATTGTTTTCTAAAACAAAGGAATGACTAAGTAGCCAAATATTAATGTACTGATGAAAGCTTCTAGATTAGGTAAACAAGATCCAGCACAGCTTAAAGTAGCCATTAGCTTGCAATGGTTTTTCAGGCTATATCCAGCCTTCAGATGAAATAGCTTTTGTGAGGAGAAATGATCTTGTAGTATGCAAGTTAATGCATCAGAAGGCCCACAGCAGAATAATTTACTTTCACTTTTTCATAGAGGACAAGTAGCAGTAAAAGCTACATGTTATTAAGCTACATGTTACGTTTATGTGTTGTTGGTTTTTTTTAACTCAGCACATAGTTCAAATCTCTAGCCACCTTAACAGCTTTCCAGCTGGAGCTGCTGACATCTCCCATCTAATCAAGTGGTGGATTATCTTGTCCTGATAAATTGGAGCCAGTGCCTGGTAAAAAGTCTTCCCTGAAATACTTCACTAGCCTATAGCTAACAGGGTGGCAAGTGTATGGATCAAGCCCCCGAGCTGTACTGCACTATATTTCTAATGATTTGTAGTGAACAGTGTAAATGTTTTAAGGGAAGACATTACTAAACAGAAACACAGTTAAGCATGATAAATTTCAGGCCAGGAGAAAAGGAAGCATGAAAGCTGTAGTGGGTATTGTTGCACAGCATATTGCACACACAGAGAATGTATTGCAGATTCTAAAACATTTCCCTTAAAATTGACTTTTTTATGAATGGTGCTCTTGAGGAATGTGCTTGTGTTAAAAAGAAATTCTCCTTGCTTCACTGCTGCATCTTTTTAAGAAGAATCAGAGTTATTGAGCCATTAGACATTTGTTCATTGTTCTTGTGCTTTTGTGACTAGATTACTGGCCCAACATATTCAGGATAAATAAACTGTTTTCCTTCTCCGAAACCCACTAAAAAAACCACATAAATTACAAAGGCAAAGTGTGGGTGGGGGGGGAGGGGGGGAACTATAATTTTTTAAATAAATCAAACTGGAGAAATCTAGTTAAGATAAAGATAAACAAAGATATTTCCTATAAGTATGTATTTACTTTCTTAGATTTGCTTGTAAAAGATAAAAAGGCAATTCTAATCTGTCAATCGAAGAATGTCTTTATGTACTCTAGTTATTCATATAATGCTGCTAGTAAAACTGGTTTATTCTTCTTTCATAGGGTAATCCCTACATGTGCAATAATGAATGTGATGCAAGTACCAATGAACTGGCACATCCCCCTGAATTGATGTTTGATCTTGAAGGAAGACATCCCTCTACTTTTTGGCAGTCTACAACTTGGAAAGATTACCCCAAACCTCTCCAGGTTAACATCACCCTCTCCTGGAACAAAACCATTGAACTAACTGATAACATAGTTATCACCTTTGAATCTGGCCGTCCAGACCAAATGATCTTGGAGAAATCACTTGACTATGGGCGAACATGGCAACCATACCAGTATTATGCCACAGACTGCTTAGACGCTTTCCATATGGATCCAAAATCAGTGAAAGATTTATCACAGCACACAGTCCTAGAAATCATTTGCACAGAAGAATACTCCACTGGGTACATGACAAATAGTAAAATCATCCACTTTGAGATTAAAGATCGATTTGCATTTTTTGCTGGACCTCGGCTTCATAATATGGCTTCCCTGTATGGCCAGCTTGACACAACCAAGAAGCTGAGAGATTTCTTTACCATTACAGACCTGAGGATAAGATTGCTCAGACCAGCAACTGGGGAAATATATGTAGATGAGCAACACTTGGCACGCTACTTTTATGCAATCTCAGACATAAGGGTGTATGGAAGGTAAGAGAATATGAACCTTTAAGAATAAATAAATATGTCTGTCCTTAGAGGATGCCCACAATTTTCTATTCCTCCCTCAAAATGTCAGGAATTTCTGCTGAATTTTTTTCCCAGAAATCTAGCTCAGTAAACACCAATTTCTGAAAGCATTAGACACTTTTGATTCAGCAGCACTAAGTAATCAAAGTTCTGCTCTCACTAAACTTGACAAATCTCTGTACATTTTAAAGAGCAGAATATTTTTAGCAGCTTCTTACGCTATACCAGGGATATCCAACATTCTATGTCAAAGGGTGAAATTCATCCCAGTGTAAGGGACATTCCACAAGACTCTCCAAGCCACCTTTATGCTTTTATGGCCTAATCTAAAGCCATTAAATTCACCGAGCTTTAATTCAGGCCCTTACTATAAGGGGTAATTGGTCTGAAGAGTCTTGAATGGGACCTCTGTAGTGAAGTAAATTTCACCCTTTCTGCAGGGTATAGTTCTGTTTGAGAGAATAAAGAATTTAGGGTAGAGTCCCTTATACATGCATGATATCGTTCTACGTCTACGCTGCACCACTATTTTTGGATACCAGAGTGTCCCGAAATAGCTATCCCGTGTCTTTATAGCAAGCCCATTATTTTGGGCTTGCTATTCAGACATCCCTGTAAACCTCATTTTACAAGGAGTAAGGGATGTTTCAGAATGGCATTTTATTTCAAATTTTGGTGCTGTGTAGTCAGCACCAAATGAAGAAATAAGCTATTTAGAAATAAGATACGCAATTCACATAGCTCAAATTGCGTATCTTATTCCGAGTTATGGTGCAGTGTAGACGCACCATAAGTGTAAAAAAAAATGTTTTGGATAGGAACTAATTTGGATAGGAACCTAGGCATTGTCATATTGCTTTAGACAAGTGGCCATCTTGTGTCTAGAAATGGCTAGTACAAAGTATAAATGTCTCATAATAGATTATTTGTGAAAAACTTGCCTATGTAGAAAGTGACTTCCTAACCCAAGAAGGGTAGTGACTAGTTTATTACCTGAAGCATAAGGACTGATATCTCTGAAAATATTAATAATTGTTATAGTACTGTAGATGTTGGAGATAAAGTCACAAGGGAAAAAAGGTCTAATTCTTTTTTCAAATCCCACTGAACTCTTGAGATTATTATATTTTGTGGTAGCAAGTTTCACAGATTTATTTCCCATTGTGTGAAAAAACAGTATTTCCTTTTATCGATTTTATGTGTTTTATCTTTAAATATGTTAGGTGTTCCCTTGTTCTCATATTATAAGATGATGTAAATAGGACCTCTTCCATATGTATTTTATTCTTTCATCCACTTTGTACCTCTTAACCATATCCTCTTTAAAGAGTCTAAAATGTCTCTTTAAATGACTTTATTTTTAGAGTTCATTGAGGACTGATGCAATATCAATAATATTTGATTGCATACAAAGAAAACTCACTTACTTTACTGGAAGGATAAAAAATATCATGTACATTCTGCAGTAAGCAAAAGATAATTGACGATAATGCAATAGACAAGGAGATTATACAGCGTGCTATTGACTGTATTTGTTACTGCTGCTTAGTGGGTTGCTTAAGTGAGTATTTTTAGTTTCTGTTATATGGAAGACATTGCATGTCTCTAAGAATTTTCATATATGCAAGGAAATCAACTTTCTATGTTGCAAAAAAATCTAGGTAGAATTAAATTTATACAATGTAGTATCAAGTTTTGCTTATATTTTTCATATTCAGCTAAAATACATAAGGCAGGGAATCAGTGCCATTTACATGGCTTTCAATTTATCAATGCATTGTCCCAATGAAAGCATATTTTGATGAGCAAGAACTGTGCAAATCTAAATGAGTTTTGTTGCACAGTTGATTTGCTGCAGTTGCAATTATTTGTGCCCCTTGCAAAATATACATACATAGATACAGGATGATTCATTAAAAATATTTCATTATTGATTTTCATTAAGAATTTTAATATATATATATGTAATACTGTTTATAGATTAATATTATTCATGAATCTTGTCATTAGCTGAGTGGATCACGGGAAGATTATGGTAGTGGTTTAGGTACCTACTGTGGTAATCAATTTATCAGGATTACAACATACAGTTTAGTTCTCTTTTATCCTTTCTTCTGTCACTTCCTTACTGTCAAGTAGATTAGATGTGGAGATTGACAAGAACAAACCCAGCATTCAAAAACTAACACTTTGAGAAGGTGCAGGTCCACATCAGAAACCCCTGAACTTTGGCTCTCAGTCTGTCTCTAATAAGACTGTCAGTAACTCATGTCATAAAAAATTTGAAGGAGAAAGTGTGTGTTTTAAGTGAATCACAAACAGAAACCTTCCATAACAGAACTAAAGGATTTTATAATAATCTCATAACAAACTGTCTCTAAAAATTGTTCTCTTTGTGCCTATATGAAGAACTTATCTGATAGTGATGCTTATTGGGCAAACTTGACATAATCAGACACAAGCTACACAGGGGTTATCTTTTATGTAATCCGCTGCTGAGAAAACCACCTCTTGCTGTGTTGTGTTCTCGCCCCCCGCAAAATATGCTGGTAAATAAATTTATAAATAAAATTAGGGCTCATTCCATCCCCACATGCATATCAGGGTGCTCTCAGCATCTGCCATCCTCCGTTAAGGAAAGACAGCTTTAAAATCACTCGTGCTCTGCGGGAGACCACTAGCAGAGGCTGCCCTGAAGAGTCTGTGAATCAGCAGTACTCCCAGTTACCTTGTCTCTTACTTGACCAAAGGCCTTGCTAGCCAACTCTGGATCCTCCAATGGAGCAAGGGTTATGTTTCCAATCCAAGTAGACTTTCTTTCAGTAGCACCTGTACCCAAGAAGGTAATTAGGTCTTAAAGTGTAGCCACGATATTTGATATTCTGGACTTTGAAATTTTTCTGGGTATCGAAGAGCTAGTCTGGGCATTCCATAAGTATAACATGCAAAGGGAGGTTACTGAGTAACTTAACATGCTGTGAGTGAAAGATGCTAATAGATTCTTTAATGCTATAGCACAGTGTTTTTCAAACTGTGCTATGCGGCGCCCCAGGGCTCCGCAAGACATCTCCAGGGGCTCCGCGAGGTTGACAAACTGGAAACGTTGATAGGTACAACACATACAATCAGTGGACCGCTGAGGCGCCGCATAAGTACAACACATAAAATCAGTGGACTGCTGGGGCTCTGCATAAATTTTTATGCAAGTAAAGGGCTCCGGAGCCCAAAAAGTCTGAGAATCGCTGCTAGAGCATATACCATGACACAGATCTATAGGTTGAGGGTGGTTAAAATAATCCATGGTTTTAACAGCATATTTTAGAAGGAAGCAGATTTTCTATGGAAGTTATTTCTGTTGAATTTTAGGAATCAATGACTGTGAAAAATATTTGTCCTAAAGTTGCCATATTAAACATGCAGCTTTTTAAATAGCTCACAGTATATTCAATCTAGTAAATTTGCCCATTTAATATATAATTTTCTCATTCCGTTGCATTTTGTTGTGAAATAAGCTTGATGTCTATTGTATTAAAGATGAAAATCTCTTGATAAGCCCTTCAGTTTTCCTATTACCACATGTTTATTCAGCTTTCATTTTGTTTGTTAAGATAATGAAAAAAGAGGAAACATGACTGTTAGCAATTTCAGCAACCCTATTGCATGCACATTATTCAAAAAACCTAATAATCCTCATGAACTAATTCTGACTTATGGATGGTCTGCTACACTAAATCAGGGTGATTTTCTCTGGTGAATAATGGACGAGTGTAGTATGCCACTGCCTTAATTAAAGAAAGCCTCTCTTAGTCTTGATCTCATTTTAATTTACAGGGTAATACTACAATAATATCACTAATGGAAGGTACATTAAAGGGCATCAAGTAACATTAACTGTATTAAATTATGGCACTTGTGTTAATTAACTGCTGGAGCAAGATGGTCCTAATGGCTAGAAAGGTCGACTAATGCATAAATAAAGCCTGTCAGGATGGGAAAGTAAAAAAGGGTAGAAATTTGCCATGTTCGTCTCTTTTTTGAGCAGAAAGTGACACAGGCTAGTCTATAAGACTAACCTCTTTTTTTTTTCTTATTGCACTGCTTAGAAAGGAAGATTTTATGGTTCTGAATATATTTGATTAATTGAAGTTATGTCCTGATGTAACTTGTGAGACACTAATACTTTCTTTAGGAAATGTTCACTAAGAGCTTTTGAAGCCCAGGGAAAGACTCCTATTGACTGAAAAGATCAGAATCCAGAAGGTTAACCATACTAATTCTTAAATAATTATTAAAAATAAATAATTGTTCAGTTTTACTGTTATACTTTCAATGGTGTGTAAGTTATTTGCTGTATATTGACTGTAGTTCAATTTTGTAATAGTGAAAATTATTATCCCTGTGGTTTGAAAAATGATTGGCCTATTAAGGTGAAGGATGCTTTTGCTCTTTGATGGTTAGTTTTTCAATCTAAGACCCAGTACTTTCCTCTAAAAGCTAAAATATCCAGACTGTATATAATATGTATTGTTAAGCCCTTGGAATTTATTTTTAGACTCTTCCTCAGCTTGAGACTTCTGTATTTGAGCTCCAGGTTATCTGACCCTATCTCAGCTCCAGTTTCAATAGTAATAGCTACCCTTGTCTTACATTACATATGTGGAAAATTTTCCTCCGTTTTAACAGTTTCTCTCCTTCCTATTGTCTGTGCTAAACGTAATCCATTCAAGAATCTGAATAAATTACTCTTAGGGAAAGCACAGTTCTGGTTAAATTTTGTTTTCTTATTCAGTATTCCCCAAAATCTGCTATGTCTCTAAATTGTCCATTTTTATAAGATCTTATTGTTTTAGAAGTGGGTGATAGGATCTAAATGGCCACTGTAAAAGAGCAGATTTTACCACCTGGGACCTGCTGTGCAAATTGCAGCGGACGTTTATAAAGAAATGGCTCAGATTATATCAGGTTATAATGCTTGTATTTTCTGATTTATGCATACGTGCCCTGTTCTTCAGAATTTGGCCCCAAATGGGTTAAATCCTGCTCTTACTTGCATTGCTGTAAATCTAGATGACACTGTTTACTTTAATGGCATTACTCTGTAGTTTACCCAAAAGCAGACTTTGGGCACCAGCGAATTTATAAATTGTAGAGGTGCTTAAGTTAACAAAATTTTTTCTCATTAAGCTTCATTTCAAGCCTCAGACTCTGAAAATAAAGATATAGTGACAGCAAGCTTTTAATTGGACAACTGAATGCCATTCTTTTTTGGAGTATATATTATCTGTACTTGAGGATTTTTTGATTTACAAATAGAATACTTGTATAAGCATCTTGTTTTCCTTTGAGGTTTTCACTAGTGTTTGGAATGAATATATCAAATAATTCCTGCAATTAAATTATGAACTTCATTAGAGGACTGGAAAAAAACAGCTTATTTACTTAAGATCTTGTCAGTTTATTCTTATCTCCCAAGTGCCAATGGAAAATGATTTTTTTATATCTACTGTAAAATGTATTAAAGAGATCTTCCTTTTCTGAAAACACTTCAAGGCTTTTTTAAGCAAAACATCATGAATTGATGTAATTAAAAGATTTCAGTATTCATTCACGTAGATAGCCAGTCTTTCCATAGGTACATAAATTTACTCGGTAACTACTATATTCTCAAATAGTTTTTGTTCTCAAGTTCCATTCAGGTATTTAAGTACGGTCAGTCAACTCAAAGATTAATCTGAGTCCCCAATCTTCCAATCACTCCAAAGGGAACCCATGAAATCAAAGGCACAATGGGTCCTTGATTTCTAACCATCTTTGTTCTTTAATTAAATTATTTGGCCCAAATTTGTGAGGAATGAAGAGTTTTCTTAAAAACTACTGCCCTCATTCAGCTCACTTTTGAGGGCGCTCAGCCTCCTACAGGATCAATCTGTTTGTGTGGAGTGGAACCAATCACTTTTATCATATTATTATTCACTTTGGGTATGTCCAAACGGCAGCGTTATTCCAAAATAACATAATGCATGTCTACACTACAAGTCTTAATGTCAAAATAATGTTGATCTGGAACACTTCTTAATCCAACTCATGGTAATCCTCATTTCACGAGGAGTAAGGGTAGTCGAGGAAAGAGTGCTGTGTAGACCACTCCAAATCCTTCGAATTCCTGCTGTGTAGACCGCTCCAAAAGCCAGGTTAAGCTGTTTCGACTTACACTACACAATTGACATAGCTGAAGTTGTGTAGCTTAATTTGACTTTAGCCCTGCTGTGTAGACATACTCTTTGTCATTCAGTGTTGAAGAGACACAGGAGAAAATCCTGATGAAATGAAGTAGAAGTATCCCTGTTGTGTCAATGGTCCAAAACATTCAAAGAGCCTTTGTGAATAACTTCAAGGATTCCAACACAAATCATTTTAGGCAGGAACTTTCTTTTATTCAAGCTTTTTATTTCAAAAAGGTTAGGCAAACACAAACAGCTAAATAACGTTACAGTTCTATTGGCCCATGTGTCTGAAAGGTTCAAGGCATTAAGGCTTTGTCTGCACTTTGAAGTTGAAAATGCAGCTGTAGCAGTGCTTCAACGTGGTGGTTTTGCCATGGCAGAGGTGCTGAGAGAGAGTTATCCGAGCGCTTCATGTAAACCCCTTCCATGAGGGGAATAGCTAGCAGTGCTGGGAGCCTGTTTACACTGTGTTTACAGTGCTGTAACTTACTGCACTTAGGGAGGGTGTGTCTTTCACACCCATGAGTGAGAAAGTTATAGCACAGTAAAATGCAGACTAGCCCCAAGTGTTCTTCAAAATTGAGATTATAGCTACAGCAGTATGGTTCATTCCTACGTTAAAAGTTTAAAATTTCTCAACTATTTTATAGGTAGCAATTAGGGATGTAAAATCCTGTTTAATTGGTTAACCAGTTAAATGTAATGTTAACCAATTAACTGATTAAAGAGACACAGGTGGGGGGATTGCAGCTGGGCTTGAGCAGCGCCCATGATATGAACAGGGACTGCTCCAGGTAGGCTGGAACACTGCCCCCCCCCCATGGCAAGCCCACCAATTAACTGGAACTGGTAAGCCTCAGCTAGTAAGCAATTATACCTAATGTATGGAAGCAAAGTGTAGTGTTTTTCATACAGAAACTGCTGGGTTTTTTTTATCACTTTAAATACCATGGTAACCAATTCTAAACTTAACACACTAATCCAGAAATAAAAGGACTGAATATCTGTTCCACCAAGGCACCTTTAGACAATGCTAGTGACCCAGAGAGATCTTAAATGAGCCAGGAATGGTCCCTGGAAACATGTCCTGCACTGGTGTAGAGCTTCCGTAACAGCCCTATAACTACTCTGCTCTCTTTGTTAAAAGAAAACTAGATAAATTCATGGAGGTTAAGTCCATTAATGGCTATTAGCCAGGATGGGGAAGGAATGGTGTCCCTAGCCTCTGTTTGTCAGAGGGTGGAGATGGATGGCAGGGGAGAGATTGCTTGATCATTACCTATTCAATTCACTCCTTCTGGGGCACCTGCTATTGGCCACTATCGGCAGACAGGGTACTGGGCTGGATGGATCTTTGGTCTGACCCAGTATAGCCACATTTTTGAGTTATTCGCTAAGGTGCCACAGGATGACTCGTTTTTAAAATAGCAGACTAACACAGATACCCCCCGAGACTTAGGAAACATAGCATGTAGGGGTACATCTAGACTACAGGCTTTTGTCGACAGAGGCTTTGTTGACAGATACTATCGACAAAGCTTCTGTCGACAAAGAGCATCTAGACTACATCCAGTTCTGTCGACAGAGCAAGCGCTTTGTTGACATGAAAGTGTAGACTTAAAGGACAGTGTAGATGCAATAACGCCTTCTGTCGACAGAACTCTATCGACAAAAGGCATTATTCCTCGTAGAATGAGATTTGCCGCCATCGACAAAACTCCCGAGTTCTGTCGTCGTTATGTCGACAGAACTCGGCGATAGTGTAGATGCAGGTATAGTTTTGTCGACAAAACCTTGTAGTCTAGACACACCCTAAGTTAAATGGGCCAAAGTCAACCTCGCCCCCCTAAGGCTACCCTTTGTTCATATAGGAAGCATAGGGACCGATTATTCTAGCATCTCAGTCCGAGAGACCCACAATGAAAATCACGCATAGTTTTTGAGTATGTGTATTGTCATTATACCATCATCCCTTAAGGGAGGGTCTCTCTAATAATGAGCACTCTGGTTCTCTTTCCAGCTGCTAATCTGTGATCACAGTCACCACTGCTAGTATGAAGTTATTTTTGTGCTCTTTATTAGGGAGAAAATTACACGTGCTTAGAAGTCACTTTTTCCTGATTCCTATCAGTGCAGGAAGTATATCAGTATTTGAGCCCAGAAAGTCCACTTGTTTTTCTTGACACAGATGATTATTATCTCTCTTGGCTAATCTCTTTATTAGTTGTAATAAATGAGGCATCATTCTGCCAGTGTGATTTTTGGAAATACTTAAGGAACTTTAATCAATCTAAGAAAAAAAAATATTTTATCTGAGTTGGTTTTTAATTGGTACCTACATTGTGCTAATGCTTAAAAGAAAAAAGTTACTCCAGTTATTAATATTCTGGAAAAGTTAACTTTTCTTCATTTCCTGATGCCGCTTTTCTTCATTTGTAACTGGCTATGATAAAAGTTGTGCATCATTCTCTATAAATGTATATAAAATTAAGTATTGAAACAAGTGAGACGAATCTCAATTAATCTTCATGTAAATCAGAGTTAACTACACTTCTATAAAACTAATCAGAATTACGTAAGGTTGACAAATTACTAATTGCACAAAACTGAACACCACTGCCCCCCCTTCCCCAAGGCCCCGTTTCTTCACTGACGCCCTCCCCATACTTGTTCCATCTCGCTCTCCCTCTGTCATGCACTGTCTCCCACTCTTACTCACTTTCACCAAGTGGGGCAAGGATTTGCGATGCAGGCAGGCAGTGAAGAATCTGTCTAGGGGTGCAGGCCTGGGGCCAGGGATGAAGGATTTGAGGTGCAGAAGGATCTCTGGGCCTGGACAGAGGGTTGACAGTGGGAGGGCTGGGGCTGGGCATATAGGCTCTGGAGTGGCTAGGGATTAGAGCTTTGGGATACAGGAGGAGGCTCCGGGTGGGGTTGCAGTGCGGGAGAGGTGATGGCTGTGGGTGGGCATGCGAGCTTCAGGTGGGGACAGAAATAAGGGTCTTGGGGTGTAGGAAAGGATCTCTGGGCTGGGGATGAGGAGTCTGGAGACAGAAGTGGTCTTAGGGCTAAGGCATGGGGTTAGCATGTGAGGGAGCTGCAGAGTCAGCACTTGGAGTAGTGGCAGTGCTTGGAGCCTCCATGGCTGCCCATGCGCCCAGGGACCAGTAGGACTTAGCAGTCCCTTCCAGGAGCCGTGCGGAGTTGGCATTGGTAGGGAATCTACCTTAGCACCAGGCCATCGCTGCGCCACAGCCCACCACTGGCTGCCAGGGTCCCTTTTCGACCGTGTGTTCTGCTCGCTGGCAACTCTAGAATGACATGGGAAAGTTTTAGTCAAAAAGTTTTCTAAAAAATCCAGATGGAGCAATTTCATGATGTTTCTATTTCAAACAAAACCAGTTTCTCACCTTTTCATACTTTATGCTCCACAGATAGTAGCTCAGATCTTAAGCTGCTATAAATTGGCATCACCATTGACTTAAGTAAAATATGGCCTGCGGGTCAGATTTGGCCTGCCAAGCCACTGGATCCAGCCTGCAGGAGCCTCCGCCAGACTCTCTGCCTGCCCCAGCACCGCTCTGCTCTAAGAGCAGCTCTCTGACTGCTACAAGACTAGGGGAGTAGCGGAGGGGTTTCGCACACAGCCCCTGCCCCCAGCAAAATTTTGCAGCTCCCATTGGCCGGTGAACTGCCTGTTTGCAGAACAGGCAAAGTGCGAAGCACCCGTACTCCCTTCCGGGCTCTCAGCATTCTGAGTCAGCCACACAGTGCAGGGGCATGGAAGGCAGGGATCGTGGCTCAGGAAGGGATCCAGCTGGGCTGCTGGCCAGGAGCTGCCCAAGTAAGTGTTTCCTGAGCCACGCCTGCCTCTGGCATCCCAGCTCCCCCAGCCCCTGGCACTCCTATTCCATGTAACCCAAACCCTCTGCACCCCTGTTCCTGCACCTATAATCCCTCCCAGACCAGGCATCCCAAACTCCTACCCCCAGAGTCACAACCCAAATCCCTGCATGGTCTTCTGCACTTCTGCCCCAGGTCATAGACTCCGCAGACCCTCCTCCACCCCAGTCCTCTGCTCCAGGTCACAACCCCCTCCTTTACCATCCCAGATCCCACACCCCCTCCTGCACTCCAGTCCCTTACCCCAAGCTCCGTTCTGCACCCAAACTTCACCCCAGACCCCACATCCCTTCTATTTATATCATGGAAGAGTGAGGCCCTTGACCACTTAGCAAATTCTTGAAGTAGCCCCCCATCAAAAATTATTGCCCACCCCTGACTTATGCAGAGCTGTACTGATTTAACTAGCTGAAGATATAATCACATAGGAGTGAATAGAGTTGTGCACTTCTGAAAGCAGTAAAGTCAATAAAAAGGCCAAATTCTATTTGCCTCTCACCAGAGTCCTTCTATATGTGTCATGTGGTAGCTCTTCCTAGCCCTCATTCCTGAGTCCAGTCCAGGGATGTATGGGCCTACTGATTGCTACAATACCCAAAAAACACACAGTCAAAGGGAAACTTCCATTAAGAGTCTTAGTTCAACATAGCTAGTGTGGTAAGAATGAGAGGCGTGAGTGCGACAGACTCAGTGCCAGAGATTTTTAGTTAGTAAGACTTTGCTCATCTGGTTTAATTGGGCTGAATGAACAGGCTTTCATTAACTATAAATATTGTTTATGGAGAACAAGAGAGCTGCGAAGGCAAAAGATCTTCTGTTACTGCTAGATTCTGTTTTTGCAAATAGAGAGATGCTAGGAGAATGGGGAAAAAAGGGGCTAAGCTTCAGCCAGATTGCTTCCCTTGATACTTCATTTATATTTTTAGCAAGCAAGACTGGCATATTTTGAAAAGTAAAACTCTCAGTGGTATTCTTTGGACCTAGAAATATTGGCTCTCAGAAAATCACATAGTAATTGTATTAAAGATTTATTTCATTGACTTATTTGCAGACAATTTTGTGACAATTCTTACCGTTGCACTAGGGCCGTCAAGTGATTAAAAATTAATTGTGCTATTAATCTTACTGTTATTAATAGAATACCATTATTTTTAGTATTTTTGGATTTGTCTGTTTTCATAGTATACAGTGCTCACTTTATATTTATTTTTATTACAAATATTTGCACTGTGAAAAAGAAAAGAAATTGTATTTTTCAGTTTACCTAATAAAGTACTTAGTGTAATCTCTTTAGCTATGTCTAAACTACATCCCTCTTTCGAAAGAGGGATGTAAATTAGGCAGATCAAAAGTGCAAATAAAGCAGGGATTTAAATATCCCACGCTTCATTTACATAATCACGTCACAGTGTTCTTTCGAAAAAGGGTATTTCAAAAGTGAAACCACTGTCTAGACTCAGTGCATCCATGGTAATGATGGGTACTGCTGGATAATGATCCAGAGTGGACTGTCACATTTTCATTTTCATCATCTGAGTCAGATGCCACCAGCAGAAGGTTGCTTTTCTTTTTTGGTGGTTCAGCTTCTGTAGTTTCTGCCTCAGAGTGTTGATCTCTTAAGACATCTAAAAGCATGTGCCACACCTCATCCCGTTCAGATTTTGGGCGGCACTTCAGTTTCTTAAACTTTATGTTGAGTGTTGTAGCTGGTTTTAGAAATCTCACATTGGTACCTGTGGCGCTGCATGCTCCGCGTCCAGAATCTACACCCCCTCTCGGGGATCCCTCACCCCCTGCCTCAGTTCATTTGGGGCTCCATGCCCTTGTTCTAGGCTGTAGTCCAAAGACCCCACACTTCCCAGTTTGGCGGGCTGTGAGGCGGGGTAGGGGGACCTGGGTCTGCCCTCTCTCCAGGTCCCAACCCAGGGCCCTAAAAGAGGGGAACTTCTTCCCTGATCTGGTTTACTGGGTAAAATCCCGTAACTCGCCAACCCGCAGACATCCAAGCAGCCCCGACCTAGGTCAGTTCCTCCCCCTTGACCTCAGTACCTGTGGGCCTCTCCCCCTAAAGCCCTCCGAGCTTTGGGGGCCTCTGCAGCATTCCGCGGTTTCAGGCTGCCACCCGAGCAACCCCCCTTCCCCGATCTGCACACCCTTTTTACGAGCTGCGCCATGTCACACCGCCTACGTCCGGGCTGGCTCCCCCTCACCATTTGGCCCCTCCCCCTTTCAGGCCTGGCATGCGCAGTGGGCTGGACGCTGTGATCCCCGCTCACCCCCGTAGGCCCCGAACTAGGGGGTCCGCGGGCAACAGCTGCATCTTCCACCAGGTTGGGGTCAGTGGGTATGTGGGGCTCTAGCGCCGCCCCCCCTCGCACCGCGCTAATAGGAGTGCGGGGCCCCAGATGCCCCGTCACAGTACCTTCTTTGCATTTTGTTCAATCTGCTGTGAAAGGGTTCTTAAAACGGACATATGCTGTGTCATCAC
>JANRFK010004893.1:20584524-20611680 GCA_030068395.1 Apalone spinifera | reverse complement strand
GTATAATGGTTTCCTAGTACCACGGCAGGAGGGTTCGGACATTCATCTGGACATTCCTGATGGCTCTCTCACATATTCTTCAATTACGCACACATCCTCCATTTATACTAAACAATTTGCAGAGAATTCCCTGTTAAACAATTTTTCAGAGAGTTTCAGACAGGATTACATTTTTAGAAAGGATTACTTAGTTACTAAAGGACACAACTTAGTTTGCAATGCAGACAAGAGGCACAATTTAATTTGTAATGTTAACAAGAAGCAAGACTTTATAGCAAACGTTGTCTAATCTAATCATTGTCTAGTTGTCAGGGTCAAACAGAAGCTTTCCGAATATATAACCAAATAATTATGTAGGACTTATTACCATCATTATATTTTTATACTAACACTGAAATAATATATTTTGGCTACTGTCATGTGGGGAGAGAAGAAAGACATCCCTGATTTCAGGGCCTTTTGATGCTACTATAACACAAATAGTAATCACTGGGGGCTTATCTAGACAACGGGGAACAGTTGAAAGAGGATATGCAAATTCCATAGTCTAGATAAGCTCTGGGATAGCAAAACATTAGGGGGAGGGGAAAGAACGTTCACTATTATTATTAATAATTGTTTGTATTGAAGCAGCAACTAGGAACACTAGTGATAGAGCAGGACCCCTTATGATAGATTCTGTAGAAACACAGAGGAAATAGATGGTCTCCAACTCAAGAGACTCTTAGTCAAAATACTTCAGCCTCGCCCCTCATCATGATTGCACCAATATTTATTGGGTATTGATATTAGTACTAAAGAATAACCAGCAGGACTGGAAACGGAGACTGTGAAATAACAAAATAGCTGTTACAATTAGAAACAATCAAGCGATTATACATTTATTGGAGAAAAATTCATATAAAACCAGTTAAATACAAAAGTGAAAAAAAAACCATGAATCCAAGTCCATTAGGAAGGGTGTGTGCCATAGCTGTCTATCTGTGTGTGACAGGATTATGAAACGAGCAATGAATTAAAACTCTCAAGGCCTCTCCCACCTCATATTCTGCCTCAAGTATCTTGTCAGCATTTAGACCTTTCACATTGGAAAATTAGAGTGTAATTTTGCCATTTGTATTTGCCCAAAACAAATAAAAAAGTCAGTGTTTTTCCTGGGAGAGTTCCAATCCCAGGCTTTTCAGGAACCTTGCCTGGATACATCTCATTTGTGACTGTATTTACTGCAGAGCATTAATTGGTGCCAGGACTCAGCCTTGGTACTTGAATGATATTTTGTTCTTGGCTGTGTGTATTGGTACACCTGGAGCAGAAGCTGGCAAGCATATGTAGGATGAAGGGAGAAAAATCTGATATATTCCGTTTTTCTTTTGTCTTTTGAACACAATCTGCTTTTTTTTCTGGCTACCTCCCAGGAGAAGAAGGTGGAGACATTTCTGACCAACTGCTTGCAGCTTTGGTGCTGTCCCCCAACAACAGCTTTGCCTGCATTTTCCTAGTATGCCCCATAATTTTCTCCACCTGTTAACATGTGAGGTCTGCTCAGGTTGGCTTGCCAGATATTTCCATAAGATCCACAGTGAATGGACTGCTCAGCATTTGAGTTTTTCTTTCTCTGGCAGGCTTAGTCAACCTGACTAAATGGTTCTATTTTGCATTTTCTTTTCTTAGAACTATGACTCATTATCTCTTTAGAAACAAGTCACCTCCTAGCTTTTGTGTCTTTGGTTAAATGGAAAGTAGAATTCTCCTGGGGATTTTGTTTAGGATATAAAGTAAGAATAGCGATGAAAAGGGATGAACAGAAATGGTAACTGTAGTGCTGGACACCCAGAGGGGCAGTGACAAAAATGTGGGACATCCTGTTCCTGTAAGTTTTCCATCCAGGGTCTGAACGAGAGCTAAAGGCTGGCACTCCTACCAGTGTTCCTTCAGACACCAAAGGCATTGTCTCTCCTTTGGAGGCTGATAGTCAGTCATTGTAGCTAAGTGAAGTGCCTCTCTATACACCTTAACTGCAGCAATTGCTATTAAGGGCACAATCTAATCTTTAATGTCAGTCCTTAGGAGGGCTCTTACACATAAATGTTTTAAAATCTATTGAAGAGAGCAACAAACATACTGTTACACTAAGCTAGTTTCCCTAGTGTGGGATTCTGAACATACCACTGATATCCTCCAACACAGCTTTTCCCTTTTTATATCCTTCAGGAAATTATACAAAGCAATATGAAATTAACCTTGCTTGTTTCTCTTATAGCAGGAACACAATTCACATGACAACAATTTTCATTTTCCGTCACAAATTTACTCTGTTCCCTATTGTGACACAGTAGTAGCTACTCCATGGCTCATCTCTACACTGAAGACAGATAAAGATACTGCCACTTCAGTCAGTTCTGTCCAATAATTATGGTTGACACAGATGTATAACAACTCACTTGGATATCTCTGCATGTAGGAACAAAATTTTCCCCTGGCAGAGAGTTAAGTGACATTTTTGAATGGTGCTGTAACCATGTCCACTCAGATGGTAATATAATTTCCATAATTTTAGACCTCCCACACAACAAATTGTTCCTTTTTAGTGGTGCAGTGAGAGAAAGGGTGCATGATTCCAGCTGGCAGTTGATGCTGTGGAATATTGCTAAAAACAAAGATAGGAAGCTCAGTGTAATTGTCTGCATCTCAGAGCAACTTTCTTGGGATTGCTGGTAAGCAGATATAAGACTGATGCTAATTAAATAAAAAAATGTGTCACTTAATAAAATTAAAGTGGTAATGCACACTGATCTTAATCCAGAAAATTAAAATCTCAGATTCACTTTTGGTTCTTCCTTTCCCAAGCAAAAGCAGTAGCACTTACGCATATTTTTAAGCTGTGATTTAAGGGTCACAGTATAGTAAATCTTTTTACTGACTTAATGCAACACCTTTCATAAGAGGATCTCAAGTCACGTTTGCAAACAGTTTGGCTAGACTGTAATTCAGATTTCATTGGCATTGTATAGAGATGCAAAAGGCTGTTTAATTGGTTAACCAGTTAAATGTAATATTTAATTGGTTAACTGATTAAACGTAGGGTGACCATATTTCTCTATGGCAAATACGGGACACCTGATAAATTGCTCTGATTTAAGTGAGTTCAACAGTAATCAATCAGAGCTATGCAGCACAAATGTTCAAAACAGCATTAAGTTCACTAAGACCCCATTAAAAGACACATTGCATTATTATTCATCTCTATATTTTTGAAATGTACATCCATCTGTGTGTCTGTCTGTCCATGACTCCATTTGTTCCTCTTAAATCCTCTTAAATGGTAAGATCTAGGAACAACAAATGTGGTATGCAGTAGGAATGTTAGATGTAGTGTAACTAAATAGTCATGTAACCGCACAAAATGTTATTGGTTACATGACTATCCATAGTCCCCAGGAGTGGGACTGGCAGCCAGTGCGCTCCAGCCCCACTCCCCGGGAGCCCGCTGCCACTCTACGCTGCTGCCTCTGTATCAGAAGCAGCAGCACGGAGTGGCAGGCAGAGCTGGTCCACGAGGCGAGCCGGTTTAAAAACCAGCTCCTTGTGCAGACTGGCTGCCTGCCACCCTGTGCTGCTGCCTCTGATATAGAGGCAGCAGCGCAAGATGGCAGCAGCCCCTGTCCCGGGAGAGGGGGGCAAGGCAGAGCTCTGTCTACACAGAGCTCGGACCCCCTGCAGACAGCGGCTGCTGTCATGAAGCAGCCTCCCCCATGCCTCCCCACACTGCTGCCTCTGATAGCTTGAAAGCCAGCTCCCCGCACATATTGGCTCTAGCCTGCCCCCTTCGCCCTCCACGCTGCTGCCTTTCTATCTATCAGAGGCAGCAGGGGGAGGGGAAAATATGTGTAGTAAAAAATATTAACCGATAAACCTAGGCTACTTATTGCTTTGCTTTAAGTTAGGATTTAGGTGCAGGATTGGGTGGGGGTTCTGGAAGAGAGTTTGAGTGAAGTAGGTGGTTGTGACATGGGGCAGGTTTGGGATATGGCGGGAGAAGGTTGTGACCTGGAGCAGGGAATTGGGGTCCAGGGTCTGGGAGAGCTTGCATGGGTTTGGATTGTGACCTGGGGCAAGGGATTGGGTGCAGTCTGGGAGGGAGCATGGGTGCGGGAGGGCTGGCAGAGGTTTTGGGGTATGGGTTACCTGCGTGACTCCTAACCAGCAGCCCACCAGACTCCCTGCCTTCTACATCCCTGCCACGATGTTGGAGTGGCCACGTGGGTCTGTGAATAGCTGCAAACCTGAGGAAAGAGATATTTTACATGCAAAGCTTCTCCCTCCCCTCCCTGGGTTCCAGCTATTCAGAGACAAACAGAGCCCTCACCCTGGAATGGCCATGAAGCTGATCTTTTATGTTGGTAAAAGGTGTATTTCTAATTTTTAAATGTTTTTTATCTATTCAATAAGTCAAAGTACCTTCAAATGCTTACGTAGTTAGACACTTTGAAGAAATATACCTAATATGTTAGTCTGAATTTTGCAGTTGTTGTAAATATTCTGTTGCACATTTTCAATAGTTCCTTTTAAAAAAAAATGTTTCACTTGAGACATCTACATTGTATTTTGAAACAAGAAAGCTAACAATTTGTATGAGAATTATTAACCTTATATAGACTCTAGCATTCTGTATTAATATGGGCCTATTGTGCCACTCGGGTTTAAATATTGATAATTGAGGAGGGGTTGTTAACAATTGATTAAACAAAATGTGTGCCATTTTATTAATTAATTACTTTATTTATTTATTCATTCATTCATTACTTTTCTTTCGCTTCTGATTTGCATTGGCTAAAGCTCTACTATTTTGTGCCTTTACATCTGTGTACTATGGGTGTATAAGTCCAGTGGTGATGGGAACAGGACAGTGAGATCTGGAAGTTCCTAGTCTCAGACCGACACACAGGCAGTGGGTGTATAATTCAGTCATCTTGCTTGAGGACTGAGGTAGGTTGAGCATCTTAGCAGCTGCATCCATGGCTGAACAGTCCTCTTTAGGACCCACTCTGCTTACCCCACATGGGGAGGGAGCTAGATAAAGTACCCTAAAATAGTTTTGCCTTTTTTCCTTTTGGCTGAATAGGAAAACATTGGAACCTAGAATGTATGTACCCTGATGGACAACTCAGACAGTGACTGACCAGAGCGACAAATAGCTTTCATTGCTTGTGAATTGAATCGGTTTAACATCGATATTGCTGCCTTGTCTGAAACTAGAAGAGCTGATGAAGGACAGGTGATGGAGAAGAAAAAGGACACACATACTTCTGGAAGGGAAACATGTTTAGATGAACCTCGATTGTATGGTGTAGGCTTCGCTGTAAAGAACAAGTTCATAATGTGTCTCTCTGAGCTGCCAGTATGCGTCAGTGAGTGGCTTATGACACTATGGATAACTATTGTGAGCACCTATGCGCCATCAGTGGAAGTGAATGAGGATGTAAAGGAAGATTTCTACTCTCAGCTGGAAACCATTTTATCGTAGACCCCTAAAGAAGATAAGATAATTCTTCTGGGGGTTTTCAATGCATGTGTCAGATGAGACTCAGACCTGTGGAAAGGAACAATTTGGAAAGAAGGAGTTGGCAAAAGCAACTCAAATGGAATTCTGCTCCTGACTAAGTGTGCTGAATGTGAACTTATCATCATGAACACCCTTTTTTGACAAAAGGACAAGTTCAAAACATCGTGGAGACACCCATGTTCAAAGCACTGGCATCTTCTCAACTATATCATAGCTTATTCTTGAGATCTCAGTGACGTACTTCTCACAAGAGCAATGACAACTGCTGATGACTGCTGGACTGATCATCACCTCATTCAGTCTTAATGAATGTTAAGATCACCCCCAAATGGAGGCTACAAAAGAAGCAGATCAGGCACAAGCTGAAGGTTCAAGATCTGAAGGGCCTCATTAAGCGTATTAAAAGAAAAACTTCCATCAGAGTTTTCAGAGGAAATTGAAGAACATTTGAGCCAGCTGAAAGCAGTAATCATTAATACCTGTGCGGAAACTCATCAAGAAGAAGAGAATGGCATTTTGTGCTTGACAGAATTATATAAACTGCAATATAAAGAGAGAAGCCCTTGCTAAGACAAAGATGGAAGTCCAACATAAAACCAGAGAACTCAAGAACAAATGGTAGACTGAGAGAATGCAAGAACTCCAACATTTCATGGATACCCATAATACATGTGGTTTCTTTAGTACCATTAAGGCTGTTTATGGGCCAACTTACCATGGCATGAAATCCCTTCATTCTAAGGATGGAACCACACTTTTAAAGGACAATGAAGCCATTAATTTTCACTGGAAAGAACATTTTTAAGATCTTCTTAATCATAACTCCATGGTTACAGATGAAGTTCTTGAGCAAATCCCCCAGTGATCTTCTAGGGATGAGCTCTGAGACAACTCCCCATTTCCATGAAGTATACAATGTGATCAAGCAGATGAAGAACAACAAGGCAGCAGGTCTAGAGGGGATCCCTGCTGAAATCTTTTAAGACGGTAGGCCAGAGTTAATACGGCAGCTTAGCCTGCTTAACCTTAAGATCTGAATAAAGGGAGAGATACCTAGTGAAATGAAGGATGGATGCCTTGATTGTTACCATCTTTAAGAAAGGGGATAAAGCAGATTGTGGAAACTATGGTGGTATCTCCTTCCTTGCTGTTGGAGGCGAAGTTCTGGCACGGGTCCTTGCAACCTGTCTTCTCCCCCAGTCAGAAGAAATTTTACAGAAGTCACAAAGTGGTTTCTGACCATGTCACAGAACAGCAGATATGATCTTCATTGCAGGGCAGCTGCAAGAAAAGTGTCAGGAAAAGTATTGATCTAACTAAAGCCTTTGACTCAGTGAATCACCACGCCCTTTGGACTGAACTTTCAAAGATTGGATGTCCTGATAAATACATCAGTGTCCTAAATTGCTTCATGATAACTTGAAAGCTCCTGTTCTGAGCAGCACTGGCTCCCAGAGTGAATCTTTCAAAGTACAAACAGGAGTCAAACAGGGCTATATCATCTCCCCGGCCATGTTCGCTGTCTTTATTGCCGTCATTTTCTACCTACTTGCTGGAAAACTCGCAGCTGGCGTTGAAATCATCTACAGAATGGATGGAAAGCTGTTTAGGCATAGCAGGCTGAAAGCTAAGGTTAAGATTTCCATCACATCTGTCGTGGAACTTCAGTATGCTGATGACAGTGCAGTTTTTGTCCACTCTGAGAAAGATCTTCAAACTATCCTGAATGTGTTTGCTGATGCTTAAGCGCGTCTTGGTCTCACCCACAACATCAAGACGACCAAAATACTCCATCATCCCTCTCCAAATGAGATATTATACACTCCATTTATTAAAATCAATGGAGTGGCCCTGGAGAATGTCGATCATTTTCTCTACCTTGGAAGTTATCTTTCATCCAAGGCAGATATTGATGTAGAACTCCAGCATCATCTGAGCTGTGCCAGTGTGGCCTTTGCTAATTTGTGGCACAGGGTTTTTGAAAATCATTATATTTGAACAAATACCAAAAATATTGTCTATCAAACTGTCATTCTTCCAACGCTATTGTATGGGTCTGAAACTTGGGCAACCTATAGACATCACTGGAAAGTCCTTCAGAGATATCACCAATGCTGCCTCTGCAAGACCTTGAAGATCAAATGGAAAGACAGGCGCATTAACATCAGTGTTCTGGAAGAAGCAAAGATTATGAGTATTGAGACAATGATCATCCATCAGCAACTTTGCTGGACTGGTCACATTGTTCAGATGCCAGACCATCACCTCCCAAAACAGGTCGTTTTCTCAGCTGAAAGAAGGGTACCATTATGTGGGAGGGCAACAGAAGCATTATAAGGACCCTCTAAAGGATAACTTAAAGAAGTGCAACACTTTATGTTGACACTTGAGAAACGCTTGCCCAGGATCATTCAAAATGGAGACAAGTCCCATGCAGTGCCTCCCTGAATTTTGAATTTGCCCGCCATATGTTCAGGATACTTATTTAGCCAAAGCTTATTGTAACCTTTGGGATCTGCTGTAACAAATTTTCTTTCAAGATGCAGGTAGTTCCTGTTTTCAGCTGAGTCAGTAATATCATCAGAATGGCTTTTGGCATTTGGACGCTTTCACTTATGGTCCTAGCTAAAACCCAAAAGTACAAAGCAGTTTACAACAAAGGAGAATGTTAGGGAAATCATACCTGGGTAACTGGGGAATGAGTGGGCATCAGCTGTTTCAGTGGCTACTGTATACATGGATTGTGCTTTCCTTAATGTCAGTCTGATAGGTCACGCCAGCTGACATGCTTGAAGAAGATCTTTGCTCTGTGTGTCGGAATATGACCTGTTCTTGCAGCCACTTATAAAGAATCTGGAAAGGAAGCAGCCTGGAGAAGGGGATGGAGACTGATGGTCTCACATTCCAGAAGCTAGTCATAGGGAAGGGCTGAGAAGCAGCACCTAACTTCTGCTTGTGAACCCCAGAAGCAGAAATGTTTCTTCTTGACAGTTTTGCTTTTTACTTGTTCGCTGAGCTAAACTGATTTGGAACCACTCAGAAAGATCAGTGACACACACACACACCCCTCTCTCTCTCTCCCACTGAGATACATTGCCTCTCACTGTTACAGTATATAGAAGGAGACTCATTTGACCGGACAGGAGGGAATCTCTCTAATACTCAGTTACATGAGGAATACTCCTATCTGTCATATGGAGCAGTGTCAAAGAAAAATTAGCAGGTATCATTTGATTGTAGAAGGCTAAAATAGCTTGAATACACTAAACATCACTATATATATATGTAGATATAGGAAGCATGATTGTTCGGCCTGTGATAGCTATGACATTATCCTGCAATATCCTGAAGAAAACTTATGAAATTAAATTAAACCATATTGAATTACTGTTAATACCTTTGCAGCCCATTATATTGAAAATACATGTGATTGTCCACTGTTGTGGGATTGTATGGAACTTCTTTATGGGGGAGAAGGATTAATAGAATCTAGTCGATAATCTGAATTACAAAGGACTATGTTGAACAATACAGCAGATACGATTAATCTTTTGCAACAATATGTGTAAAGTGGAATTCATAGGACATACAGGGGAAGAGGGAAGGGCAAACCTTTACCTAGGAACTCAGTCTTGGAAGATTTGCGCTGATGGAGAGGACCTTTTGTCAGCTGATCAGCTGTTACATGAGGACAGTTAAAGAGCCAGTGTGGACAGAGACAAAGAAAGGACTTTTGAATAAATAACCTGATCTCAAGCTGACTCAGGATCCCTGTTCTGACCCAGCAAGCAGATAGGACCTCTGGTCCATGAAGAGCTCTGCTCAGGCAGACTGTCTTGTGTTGGAAATAAAATAATGAAGGCAAGGCAGGGAACTGTTCAACCAGGAAATATCCTGCTTGGGGGAGAGGAAGGGTGAAGGCACATGTCTCCACCTCAGAAAGGTGACAGCTAGAAGCCTGAGAGTGGATGCCTTCACTAAACTGCTAAGTGGAAGCAGAGGTGCAGTTGTCCCGAGCTGTGACTGAGCCCTTATTCATATTGGTAAGCATCAAACGCCCTTCCTGTAAGCAAAACTCATGTGAGTGCTCATCAATGTTACCAGTGTCACGGAGATCTAGGTGTGTTTAAATTTGGTGTTGTACAGCCTTCTTACTGTGCTGGTTGGATCTGAATTAGGGTCAGCAGCTCAGTCCCCATTAAGTTTTATTTCAGAATCACCTTTTTAGCTATAGGAAACCCAGGAGTAATTTTACTCATGAAGTAAAGTGGATCATGCTTACCCTTTCAGATTTTATTTGTAAAATTTCAAGCTCTCCAAAGTAGTTAAAAGTAGGCCACCACACAGGAAGGAAAGTAAGTATACTCCTTTGCCTGGATTATACATTCCCTACTAGATATAGTCAACTCTACAGAGGAGGAATCAGAAAAAAGCTATTTTCCCCAATTTTCCATACTGCTGGTGGGAATCTAATTCAATTTCCACCCAAATTTAGCAGTAAAACTAAGTAGTAAAGAATGAGGTTGAAGAGGCTTCTGTAAATCACTGATTCTAAGGTACTAAGGGTGCAGTAGGATTACTGAGCACAGGTTAAACTTCTTTTCCAGCCACAAAGCTACTTACAGATTTAAGAAGCTTAAAAAGCTGATCCAACATTAGTCCTTGCTTTGCAAATGAAAGAATAATGTATCTCTCTATATAAAGTTATATTTATTATTAGTGAAACAATTTTTGTTTATCTTTAGTAGTGGATGCAGATCCTCTGATATTTTTACCAGATATTTCACTTTTAAGGGGAGAGATTCCAATACTTTAAGTACACTCAGTCAAGGGGACATAGGGGAAAAAGATCAGTGAAAAAAATGAGATATTGTATATAAATATAAAATAGAAGACACACTTTTCCAAGTTTATTTATAGAAATAGCCTGAATTTATTAAACATCTTCAAACATATCCATTTTTTAACAGTTGGTTATAGGATCATGAAGGTCAAGTTCAGAACTGCTGAAGAAGAATGTGACACCATTGGTTTAGTAGAAGTTGCATTCTTTTACACCAGGTCTGAATTTGCCTCTTAAGACATTCCTATGGCTCTGGAAATAGTGAATACTCCAAAGTGGCTTTTTAACTCAAATGATTTGGAGTAGAGTAATTCACTAGACCTGTCCTTATAGCAGACATCCAGTGTCATTTTCTTATTGCCAATTGTCTTTAATTATTTTGAACCTTTTAGCTCAGAATGTCCTCAGACTTACTGGTTCTGCAGTAAGCAGTGGCAGCGTAGATTGTAGAAATGATCTTATTGTCTTTTATCTCTGTGTTCCCACTCTCTTACCTTGTTCCTCTCCAAAGGCTATCTGTACTTTGTTCAGAAATGACTGGTCACAGTTGCGACTGAGTGTTGAGGGCAAGGACTTGAACAGGGACTCTAGTCATTATTAATACTAATTAGGTGCCTCTGGAGAAAGCCAAAGTGGATGGAGGTATACCTGATTACCAGAACAGATTGGGGTTAGTGACTTAGTGAGCCAATTACCCCATTAATAGGGACGCTTTATAAAAAGGCCACAGGAAGGTGGAAGGCGGGAGCTTTTAAGGCAGCGCTCGTGCACACTGGCTCCCCGGGAGCTGTCTACTGCCCCGCATGTTATTGTATAACCGCTGAAATTTTCACCAGTTACATAGCCATTTACATGCATTTTAACACCCCTAGTTTAATGCATAATATTATTCAATAAGTTTGTGAAGTTTCTATGCCTATATGAACCACTGTCTGAAACTGTTTTACTTGGTAGAGAGTTTAAGACGAAGAACAATTTTCTGGGGTTCTTTGGGTTGTGTGTCTTGTGCATTTGATGTATAGCCAGTTTTGCTGTTTCCCTCTCTAGTCAATTTTTAAGAGATGGTTCCTATGATCTGAAACCAAAATATTCTCACTAGCAGTGTCCTTTTATCCATGTGTGCATCCCTCATCTTGAGTGCTGAATGGAGGCATGAGCAGTAGGGATGTGAATGGTTAACGGTAAGCTTCATCCGCTAAGGTTCCAATTAACCAGTGTGGGGAGGGAGGATGGAACAACTTGCCGCTGCCACAGGCACAGGGCTGCTCCAGCCCCATGGGGCTCACCACAGGTACAGGGTGCTCCAGCGCAGCTGAAGCAGCTCCTATCAGCCCAGCCAAAGCAGCCCCTGTCCATGGCAGGGGGGACTGCTCCAGCCCGCCTACCCCCTTTAATGGGTTAACTGGTTAAACATTACATTTAACCAGTTAGCCAATTAAACAGCATTTTACAGCCTTAATGAGGAGCAATGCAAATTAACAGCCTTTCTTGTTCTTCTATACCGCTTGTGGTCTGAGACCAAACCTCTTTAGTGACTGCAGCATTTGCTAACTTCTGCATCTATCTGTAAATATTTGTAAATAACTTTTAGATAAAAACAGAAAGTCCAGTGTAGCTAACACTGATGAAATTACCCCATTGTTTGCAACCTTGTCAGCATTCATATGAATGGCTCTCAGACTCTGGCAGTCATCCTCAGCATGGTGTTGGTTGATTCACCCTTTTCAAAGCAAGTGTAACCAACCGGGTGTTGCATATGGCTGGAGAATCTGGAGAGTTGCCTACACTAGGGCTCCCAGGGCTGCTAATAACCAGCCTTTTTAGTAACATTCCATAATGTAGACAGTAATGTAACCCTTCTGCCGCGTAGGGCTGGCAGCAACCAGGGCCAGGTTCAGTATTTATGGGTCCATATCACACAGAACCGGCTCGAGCCCCCACCCAGTAGCCCAGGAAATTCACACACCCCGGGCACCTCTGAGAGGCGATGCTTCCCCACTCGCAAACACAGAGTCCGAGAAAATAAACTTTTAATGAAAGAGAGAGAGAGAAGTGACATGGCATTAACTTGGAAAATACCATGAACAGAGTTCATAACTCCCCCACGTGTAACCATCCCACCTCAAATGGACTGAGCAATGTCCTTGGCCTCTCAGGTTCACTAGTCCAACAAGGTAAGGGTTCCATTCACTTACCCAAACTTTCCCCATACCCCACTTCAACCACCCCACTTACAGCTCTATCTGGTCAGTGCGGACCCAAACACATCAGCCTGATGACTTCCTTCACAGAGCCTGATGTGATGCCACCTGTGTGCTGCCCCTGCTGCCCGCTGGTCATTCCTTCCAGCTGCTCCGCTGGCCACTGCTCCTAGTGGCCTCCTGCTCCCGCCAGCCGCTCTGCTGGATGCCGCTCCTACCAGCCACCCGCCAGTTGCAATGGGACTGGTTCCAGGCCAAACCAGTGACTTCAGCTCTTAGTGATTTCAACTCTTTAGCCTAGGCTGGCAAAAGATTCCAGTTTCCACTGAAATAATAAAAGGACTCCTAATGGAGTCTGCTTTAGGTCTATCCTTAAAACAGGGGAAAGAGGCAGATTGAACTAGTCTTATAGCTCAGACCTGGCAATCATGATGCAGGCTGGCTCAAGCCCTTCCCCTCAAGCTCTAAACACCCAACTCTGGAAGGGGGAGGCTTGTTCATCTGAGACCTTTTACAATGATGGTGTCTCTCCTGCAAGCACTGGTGTCATATTTTACAGTTCCCACATTTAGGGGGTCTCATGATTTGTGACCCCCGCAACAGCCCAAATTAGTTACAATACATCACATTCCATTCCAACACGAATCCTCCATCAGCCCTGGCTGAATTGGATTTACATAACCACACCTCACATTCCTTCCCCATCCAGTCATGAGCTGTATTTACATATCAACAGTTAACAGTTAAGTATCTTGCAAAGCTAAACAATTTGGATGAGCACACCCACCTCCAGCGCAGCTCTCTCCTTTTAGCTGTCTGATAGCAAGCAGTAGTTTAGCCCCTGCTTACAGTTGGTTCACCCTTTTCAAAGCAAGTGTAACCAACAGGGTGTTGCATATGGCCGGTGGATCTGGGCTGCTAACAACCAGTCTTTTTTAGTAACATTCTATAATGTAAACAGTGTCTTCAAAGCTTCCGCATAATAGCATGCAGTTTATGTCCTGTCTCCATTACATAAAATAATTGTGTGGAAGCTGGGTTAAAGAGTGTCCCTGGGTGGAGTTAGAGCAATAGGTCGCTATACAGAATCCTGTTCAAGTTCATGGTTGGCTGACAGAATCCATGTGGTGAAGAACTGGCTGATGCTGACCCATTTTATGCATGTTTCATTTTGCATAGCAAGTTGTTTTTAAGTTGATTTGTTAAACTTTGGCAGTGACATAGAAGGATCCCAAAATGAAGAACATATGGCTTGTCATTAAAAATGTATCAAAGAGCCTCTCTCTCTCCCTCTTTCATTCCCTCCCTGCCTTCCTCCAACATGAATGATCCCCTCATGTGACCTCCAGTCTGCTGGTTGGCACTTACATGCAAGTGAATCCGCATGCTGTTAGCAATTACCTCAGTGATATTTACAGCATTTTAATGTCAGTTGTATATGTAAATAGAATTTGTGAGAAACTCAGGATGCCAATGCTTCTTTCTCCCACTAAAGCAGAGCTGTTCCTTGAACACACCAGAATGCTTCCTGCACCTTATATAACTGCCAAAAATATCATGTTTGAAATTGCTTTATGACAAAATAATGAGTCTGTCAAAGATGAGTGGTCAGAAAAACAAATTTGTTCTCATACACAATTAGAGTGGAGTTTATAATGTTAGACAGTGATATCAATCTCTGGCTATTCAAAATTAAACTTGCACATTGAAAAGAAATGTGTTCTTGTATATGCTCTAAACGGGACATTAAGACAGTAAATATTCTCGTGGGTTGGACTGGAAAGATGAAAATCAGCTGAGTTGTAGAAACTTCAGGAAGTAAGTTTCCAAATATAGACAAATGTTGTGGAGGGTTGGTGTTCCCTTTCACTGGCTCAGCTCTGACAAGGTGGGTGCCACAATGACCGCTAAAGAGAGAGCTTGGAAAACTGCTTTGTCATCAGATGTAACAGACAGACAGAACCACTCCCTTTGGGAAGACAGCCAGTGAGGGGCTTTCTGCTTCCCCTTTTTCTTCTAATTGCTGCTAGAGAGATAAATAGATTATTCAAGGGTTATGAAGATGTGGCAAAACATTAAACCTTGCCATAACCTCTGATTAATATGTATAGTATGAGACTTACATTTGGCCTTATAACATCTGTTTTAGTCTTACATGGTGTGCAGTGGGCTTTTCCAATGTACTAACGAGGCTATTGGGTATATCCTTTTCTATTTCCAGTATCTTCTTGATGTTCTGATAGCCCCTCTGTTTGTTCACCTGTGCACTCACACATATGTGCACACACACAAGAAACATGTTGTTACATGTGGTGCCAGAAGTGGCTGGATTTCTATGTATAAAAAAAAATTCTGTTTATAGAAAAATTTGTGAAACACTTTTGATTTCTTTGGACTAAAAAAAAATCTCCATATGTGAAACGTTGATATGATCATCTAACACTTGCTTTGTAAACAGGGTGGGAAAAGCCTGCAGTTTCTTGTATGTGTCTTCACATGTTCTGTCACCTGTATCTATACAAATAATTGTGAAGAAATTAGCTCAGAGAAACACTTTCACTCTCCCTTCTCTCCTTCCTGCTTTTTTCTTTTCTATTGCTCTTCTGTGAATTCCCTGCAGTTTATTAATGCATGCATTATGAAATGCCCAGAACTAAACATAGGATTCCAAGTGCAGTCTCACTACAGCAATATAGAAAGAGAATTTACCAACCTGCTCCAGAATGTGATGTTTCTCTGTATATAGCACACAACTTCACTGGCTTTTATTTGCAGGCACAGTATACTGAAAGCTAATATCTAATGTTTGGTCCGTTGTTATATTTTGGTCTCATTTAGTATTATTGTCATCTAGGTTTTACCATCTCACCAAGTCAGGGCCTGTTTCCATATTGGGTGTTAATCAGGAGTAACTCCATTGAAGTTAATGGAGTGACACTGGAATAAAACTGATGTAAGGAGAGAAGAGAATCAGGTCTTATGTTTTCCCAATTATCTGACTCGGTTTCTGCCCATGTTTCTATTCTTTGGGCCAAGTTGTATGATTTCATTGATATTCTTCTACTCCCAGATTAATTTCCTCTTTGGATTTCATTAGCACACAGTTTAGTTCCGTTTCTTGATTGTTAACCGTGGTCTTCCAGAAGATCAGACCCACTGCTGACATTACCCCTGCAACAGTATTTAATTAAAGATGTTTCTCCAGAGCAACACATTGCCATTAGTCTTTGGGTTTGTCTTCATGGCACAGACTACAAGGATGTGACCTGCAAGCCACAGAGAAGCATTTTGTTGTATTGGCACATGTAGATCCTATTAGCATGATCTCAATCAAAGATACCTAATTTGTAATGATGTAGTACAGTTTCAAACAGGACTACATTAATGCAAACAACATACCTTCTAGTTATTGCCTGCATGGTTTACAAAGGGTAGTTAGAGCCCAAAAGTTTAACAGAGTCACAGTTCATTCTCCTATAATTTGCAATGTGGGATTGGGTAGAAAAGTCTTTTATCTTTTGTTTCTGGTACAGTTTTTAGATAGTTTTCCAAACACATGAAAGTGTATTTTCTGTATTTTCTACAGTCCAAATATGCTATGCTTGCTGTATACACGTCATATTTATGGTCTAATTTTGTCAGGAAAAGCAGTCATTTTTTTTCTGACAAGATTTATCCTTTATAAATATATTGCTGCTTACTGCAGTCTTGATTCCTTTATCCTCTAGATGAGGTAATCTTTTTCATGTTGTAGTTGTTCCTGTATTTCACTTGGGCTGTCCTCTGACTATTTACTCATCTGAGGTTTTCTTCAGCCTTTCTGCATTTCCTGTGAGTCTTAACTATTTCTGAGTATTCAGGTTTTCATCCCCCTTTTATAATACCTGTTGTTGTTTTTTAACATGTGATCTATAAGTAATCCTTCAGTAAGTCACTTCTTGTTCCTTACAGTCTTCTTCAAGGGAATTGTCTGAATAACTAATTTTCAAGGATTCCTCAGTATTGCCTACACTTTATGCTTAATTATCAATGTTAGCTGAATCGCAGGTCTTTGTCTGTCTCCACTCTGCCCCCATATATTCACTCAGCCCCCTCAGAATTCTTGAGTCAGTTTTCGTTTTCAGTCATTCAACATTCACATTTATTGCTGCTTCTGTAAGGCAATTAGAATCACTCCTCCTAGAATTTAACACTCTCTCTTATTTTCTACTCTACCCTTTTCCTGTAATCATTTTGTGCTTGTCTGAGATTTTCTTTCATATATAGGTACTGTATTATTATATTGTTATTTTGTAGGTGAGTCTGTTACTTGGGTTTCAGACATATGCATTGACCAGATTCTTAGCTGGTGTAAATCTGCATATTTCCATTGACAATTTACAGCAGTTTTGGGTCTGGCACATATATGTATTATGACAGAGATTGTAATGCCACATATGGTTGAGATTTCCCAGAGGGGCAGATAAGAGCTGGAGGCTTGTCGGAAAAGAAGGTGACAGGCCAGAGTTGTAAGATGTGCAGTGAATGAGGTAGGGAATTTCATGAAGAGAAAAGATGGTCTTATGGTTAGGAAAGTTGAATGCTGTACTGGAGAACTGGATTCTATCCTTGCCACCGTCAGAGTGGCTGTGTGCTGGTCACTTAAATTAAAATGTTCAGAGTTGCCCAGACTTGTGAGTTCCTTCTTGCATGGTACCCAGTGTGAGATACCTAAGGACAGACTTGTAGAAGTGCTGATCAATCACCCCTGTAACATAAATCAGTTGGATTTGTGCCATAATAATGTAAGTGCCAATAAAAATGCCAAATATTCTGAAAAATCAGTTCACAGGTAGGCTCAGATTGGGTACCCAACAATTCATGACTGCTTTTGACATCTTTGGCCTTAATATTTCTGTGCTTCGGTTCCCCATCTGTAAAATGGGAATACTAATACTATTTCATCTCAGAGAAGAGTCATGAAGGTGAATTAATTAGTGTCTGTGAAGGACTAAGATACTGTTGAAAGAGCACAATAGAACTGTACATGGGAAAATGAATAATTTTCTATTCAGTACAGTTGTTGAGTAGTGTGCATTAAATAAGGCCTGTGACCATATATTGAATGATGCAGATAAATATTTAATTCATTGAACAAGGCAAGAACTTTGTGGATTTGTGGATTATGTAATTAAAGACTGTCATAATGCATGTACACAAAGGGGTATACAGACAACCTTAACTCATGCGTCTGATAAAGTTGTTTTTTGCCCACAAAAGCTTATGCCCAAATAAATCTGTTAGTTTTTAAGGTGCCACAGGACTCTTTTTTGTTTTAACCTTAACTCTGGTATTTCCTCTCTTTTTAATGCTTGACTTTGTAACCTAGCCATTCTTTTAACAGCAATTTTGACTGTAGTTCATATATAGAGCATACTATCAAAAAAAGGTGATAATGTTGTATGAAAAAGGATCCCTTTAGCAAATTAGCACTGCAAGTAATTCACTGCATGTAGTATGTATATGCAGGAAACAGCCTATAATTAAATACTGTTTGCTTAGAAGAGTCTCTCTCTCTCTCTCTCGGTCATGTTTTTTAAAAAGATTTTTTTTTGTGTGCAAATTTTAATTAAAAAGGTGTTGATTATATTTCCAGCTAGTGTGAGCGTTGTTTAAATAACAAGCAGTTCACTCTGTCTCCTTTCTAAGAGTGAGTAGAATACATACAACATCTTCTATATTACAAATTCTGGTGGTTTTTCTCGAGCTGCCACTTAAGGCAACTGCAAGTTTGTTTTACTCCGGGGATGTGTGTATGTGTGTGTATGGCGACTTGCTTCAGGTTAGATTCCTCTTAAATAAAACCAGCTTGGCAGCTGTTAATTTACACTTGCTAAAAATCTTGGCCGTTCCATGTGCTGCTTTGCTCTAATTACTGGGCACTGTATGGAACAGGTAATAAATGCCCACATGAGAGCCTTTTAAATTACTGGATTTATAATCATTAGGAAAACAAAGAACCAGAGTTGCTAAATATTAGCTCCCTCTTCAGAGCCAATAATAAGGAAATTTTACCTATTCTGACATCAACTGGAAATAAATAACAACTTTGTTTCTCTGAAACTAGCTTTTTCTATTCCTGAAACTATCCTAACTATTTAAAAAACAGAGTAGGTTCAAATTCTGATTCATGTAATGGTTTTCATAATTTTTTCCCAAAAAATGGAAATAAACTACTTCTACCAAATTATTTTTTCTGCCCTTCAGCTGCTATAAATCTGTAATATTAAGGTGTCAAATTTATAGTTTTTGGATTAATTGGGCAATACATACGTTTATCAGGTAGTCGAGTAGTGACTCGATAAGTTGCTCCCCCCTCCACTCCCACTGCCACTATCAGAGAGAGGCAGCAAGGGGGGAAGCGGAAGCTGGCTTAAAAGCCGGTTCCCCACAGCACCATCTCTGCGGGGCGGGGGCCAGCCAGGGAGACAGAGGGGGAACAGCGTGAGCAGGGATTGAAGCAGTCCCTGCTTGTGTCAGTCCCGCAGAACCATCTCCGTGGGAGGGGGAAGAGGAAGACAAGGGAGGCAGAGGCACAGCAGGGAAATGGCTGAAGCAGTCCCTGCTCGAACCTGTCACAACTGCTACACCTCTGCCTTTGAAATGTACAAAAGCTGCCTGTAGGGTCCCCGCTATGCCTCTCCCTTTGAAACATACAAGAGCCACTGGTGGGCAGGGACTGCTTTGGTCCCCCATTTGGTAGGTTATAAGTTAATGGAGATTGCCTATCTCCTAGAACTGGAAGGGACCTTGAAAGGTCATCAAGTCCAGTCCCCTGCCTTCACAGCAGGACCAAGTACCATCCCTGACAAATTCCATCAACTACTCGATTAGTTGATTAATCGAAATTTAACATCCCTACTTAGAACAATACAAAGTAATACCTGCCTCTTAAACGAATAAGTTGGCTTATGCAATTTTACATTCAAGTATATGGTGTGGGCAATATTTTTTCATAGCCATTGGTCCTACTATATATCATTATTTTATTCACAGCCACACAAAAAAACAGGTCCTTAGTAAAACTATTCCAAATGTAGGTAATGCAGTACTTTCTGTTTTCTTTGAGTCATTGGGCTTATTTTCTACAGACTTTTTTTTATACTAGTTTATCAGCCACTGAATCTGTGTTTCAGAACCTAATCAAGGACCTCCATATTAGCTATCTGAGAACATTTTTTCTGTCATATCTGTTTTGAGCTTTATAACACCATTTTACTGGTTGTATGGATAATAAAATATGTCTAAAATGTGTGTGCATTTATAACCATTCCTTATTAATAAAAATGGGTATTGTAGAGGACATTTAATGGAAAACCTGTGCCTGGGACATGACTCTGATCTCACTTTGGGACAGATCCTGCAACGATTGCAGCACATGACTTATTTTATCCCTATGAATAGTCCCGCTGCACTCTTTACAGGATGACAGACCAATAAAAATTAGAAGTAACTCCATTGATTTCAGTGGAACTACTTCAGTGTAAAAATGGTGTAAATGAGTGGGATCAGCCCCTTGGAGTTCAGATGAAGTTGTTATTGTCAAAAGTTTCCAAACAGCAGGATACCACATTGTAACCGATTTGAACTAAAACGGTTTCTTTGGAGACATGTTAAAACAGTAACACAATAAAGCTAGAGAAAAATATATTGGCTGCCATAAAGAGTATTTTACTAGGCTCTCATTAGTCTGAAATCAAATGTCAACTTGACATAACATCATACCTTTTCTCTGATAGGTGCAAGTGTAACCTTCATGCCACTGGCTGTAAAGAAGAAAACAAAAAATTGTTTTGTGAATGTGAGCACAATACTACAGGCCCAGACTGCGGGAAGTGCAAGAAGAATTATCAGGGTCGACCTTGGAGTCCTGGCTCATATCTGCCTATTCCTAAGGGCACAGCAAATACCTGTGAGTAGTTTTGTGCAAAAAGGCTCCATGCTTCATTGTAATTATAATTCTGGTCTCTATATTGATTGTGAGGGGAAAAATAATGTTAGCCAAAGTTTGTCAGCTATTTGTGACCCAAATCTGAAACAAATCCACATCTAGAATTTGATGAAAAGATAAAAAACATTTATCTGCAAGTATGGGTTAAACTCTGCCCTCATGTACATGTAAATAACTTAGCATACAAATTGTATGTTTGCATTCCAGGGTAGCACATTCTCCCCTATACCCTATAATAAAATTAAGTAATAAATGTCAAGGACAGCTGATGACCTTGCCCACCGAGGCCCTGCTCTTGCACTGCTCCTTGTCCCTGAAATCCTGCCCTCTGCTCACTTTTTTCCTCAGACCCTTCCCTCTACTCGCTCTTCTCTACCCCTCTCCCTTCACTCTTCCTTATGCCCAGTAAAAAGTGGAAGGGCATAGCCCCATGGGATGTAAATGGTTACTCAATAAGCATTAGCTGTACCAGCATGCTTAAACAGTAAGCAGTTAACTGGATGGCTGGACGGGGGAAGTAGCCCTCACTCCCACTGTGGTTAGGCCAGCCATTCCCCTGCTTGCAGTGGCAGGACCCCAGCCAGCCAGAATAGCCCCTCATCCGCAACACAGCAGACCCCAGTTGCCCATGGCGCAGTGGGACCCCAGCCAGATGGAACAGTCCCCCTCCCCATCCCCACCTGCAGCAGGCTGGCCAGAGTCCAGCCACACGATTGACCACTTAAACGATTACAATGATATTGTTTAACCAGTTATCTTTTTTAATGGATATTTACATCCACTTTTAAAAGAGCCACCCACTTTTAAAAGTGTGGAGTCCATGGGTTCCTGGTTCCCCCTGTTCTGGTGCCCCTGCTAAAGGTTGTTCCCTATACCACCATGCTGATATTTGTTGCATGTTCTCTGCTCTGTTTCTATGTGTGTAATTTCCCTTAAAGATCATGTGAAGGGTAGGCGCGCCACAGTGTAAATTGGAGAGAGGATTTTCCAAAATAGTAGAAAATAATTGAGATGACAGGGTTGGAGATTTTGGGTATTGTTTTGTAAATGGGAAAGATGTTTTAATAAAGAAATCTCTTCAGTAAGTTTGATGCAGATGGGGATACAGATACAAACCATAGTATGGTGCAATGTGAAGGTCACAACTTGAAAACCCTCATTCCCCAAACTACCCAGCAGAACTGTATCAGTGCAGATTTCAGCCAGGAACCAGTGTGGCCAGTATTACAAATTTGCAAGGTATGAGAGCAAGAACTCTTTACATGCTGGGCCTCCACAGGGATTCTGGCTGGAAGCCAAAGCTTCAAACTGTCCTTCTCATTCAGAGACAAGATAAGGTAAATGATACCCTTTTGTGGTTGTGTTCTTGGCCCATGGCAGCTAATTTGGGTTATTAGGGATCTCACATTGGATTCACTTCCTCTACTCAGTGCTGGGTGGGGGGGTGCGACTGGGTGTTCTTATTGCCCACAGACCCCTCAAAAATGCTAGTGAGGTCAGCCTTTTTTTTAAAGGTTAAACTTCAGACCAAGTGTTGATGATGATGTCTTTGTGAACTTTGTGGGTGTAATAATAGATTTTAAGCATTATGAAGGAAAATTTTGGATGTTGAACTGTATTTTCTTCTTGTGATCCAGATTCATTTATACACATGCTACCTTTGATTTCTGTGGGGTTGCCAGGATATAGGCGAAGGCAGTGCTTTTTTTGTTTAAAAAAAAAGGGTGGGGGGCCTGTACTCCAGGGGAAAAGTTGTTGAGCTCTGACTGGAGGTGCTGGTACTGCGTCTGGAGGTGCCGGTACTGAGTACCGTCACAAAAAAAGCACTAGGTGAAGGAAAGGCAGAATGTGACCAGTTGTATCTGTATCTCTTTAGCTAACTCATAGCTCAACACTGACATAATTGCCAGTGTAAGATGCTTATCCACCATTAGAATACAACTTCGTAGGCCATTTACTCTCTGTGTTTGTTTGCTTGATGTTACTGAGAGCCACATGAACAAATTGTAGACAAGATAAGGCTAATGTAACATTGAGAAAGGGAGCATGAAAACAAAAATACAGGCATCTAGTCTCTATTCTTGCATGCTTGAAATATATAACTAGGATTCCTCTGATCCTAGTTAAGTGCCTAAATCTCTGGTAGGAAAAGAAATAAACAGACACTAAATCATCAAAGCTTTTGGACAGCATCCACTTTTCATGGCTGTGGACAGGTTTCCCGTGGTCGCATAAAGTTTTATAGCCACCAGTCCTAGCTATTAGTGTTCTGTGCTGTTATTTAGCTCTAATTTACCCCTAAATATCCTCTAACAGCCCCATAAGCAGTATAGGTAATGCTGCTAGACAATATTGACTTCCCATGGTCCAAAAAATTCTCCATTTGGAATCAGTCAGGTCCCGAGGGTTCCAGACTAAAGCGGATCAACCTTTAAGTGCTTTAGAAAAAAACGCTGCTGTTTTGTCCTCATTAACAGCAAAAAGCTGGTTTTACAATACAACTGTTCACAGAAAATTATTTAGAAGAAACGGGGTTATGTACTGCAAATGAATGAAGGGTTTAAAAACCAGCAGTGTGCAATGGTTTGAATTTTATCTGACACTTCAAACAGCAGCTCAGAGGAATCAAAAGTCAGAAATGAGTATCACAGGAAGTTGGTCCTTATCAAGTTAAATGTGAGAGTAATAGACTGATAACAAGCCATGAAGTGTGTGGGGGCATGAAAGTGTGTTAGAATTCTCACCAAGAAAATTAATCTTTAAAAAGAAGAGGGTGGGTACTTTGTAAAAGTAAAGTGACAGTCTAACTATATCCAGCAAAAATTTTGGGAGCCACAGTTTTTGCTCACACTCTTTTCAGGGTTCATTTTATATCCCAGCTCCAAGCAAAACTTTCTATGCTTAAGTCTAGGGATTAAAGTACATCAGTGTATGAAATCAGTGTTCCCTCTACCTCCTTATTTGCTGTCTGTTTATGCAATCATATGTAAATTGAGCATGTTCTAGCAAAACAAAGGTCTTGGCACTTGATATAGATCACTAACTAGTGCTGGCTGGTGAAATTTTGATGTTACATCAAAAAATTTCTTGAAATTGGGTCAGTTTCACCAGAATTTTGTTTGGAAATACAGGTCCAAAATTCTAACAAGAAAATTCCAACAATGTAACAAAATTTCTCAGTTGACATTTTCAAAACAAAATCTTTGCATTTTTTGTTTTGAATTTTTTATTTTGAATAATAAAATATTTAAAAAGTTAAAATTGAAATGAAATGTTTCAAAGGGTCTGGAAAAATGGAAATTTCCTTTGAAGAGAATTTAATTTTTTTAAATCTTTGCTCCAATTTAAAATGAATCCGAAGTTGAAAATTTCTGAATCACTGAGGGTACGTCTACATTGCAGGCTAAAGTCGAGTTAAGATATGCAACTTCAGCTATGTTAATTGCGTAGCCGAAGTCGAAGTAGCTTAACTCAGCTTTTGGCCCTGTCTACACAGCAGGAAGTCAAAAGAAGAACACTCTTCCTTCGACTTCCCTTACTCCTCGTGAATGAGGGGTCAGAGTAAGAAGCCTGCTATTTTGAAGTAACAGGCTTGCTGTGTAGACAACACACTCTGTTATTTTGAAATGAGTTATTTCGAAATAAGGTGCAGTGTAGACATAGCCTCAAGGGACAAAACTTCTGTCCTTCACTTAGATCTGCTGCTGAAACCATTACAGCCAATTGGATTTTAACAGGCATTTTCTAGCTTTTGTTCATGAAACTTAATAGATCAAACTACACTAGCCATAGTGGAACTGCAGTAAAATCCTGTTTTCTGTGTTCTTATTATCAATTGGCTTTTTCCCCTACTGAGTAAAATATTTCCCTTCTCTGCTTTTGTTCCTCGTGAACTGGCATAGAATAGTCCATAATTTATTGGAATGACAGAGAACTCTGTATGTGACTGCTACATTTCTGCATTTTGAGTTCCATCCTGTTGACTCTTTTGTGATGAAACGTGTCTCCTGATGCTGTCACAAGCAATGGGCAGTATTGTTATGTAACATGCTTTGACATCCCAAGCAATTTTCCTGGATTTCCCACATGCCTGCTATAGAATAGCTTTTCTGTTGAGCAGCCCCAAATATCTGACACCATTGGTCTTTTCTTTCTTCTCTTGTTTATATTTTCTTTCACATGCCGGCATTACCTACTTTGCTCAGTTGAATAGTGTTGTCTTAAGACTATTTCAGGCTCCCATCCATCACATTTTTTCCCATCAGCTAATAATCTGAACCAGTCAGGACACTTCAGAATTACACATTTCCCAGCTTCTGCCAGTCCTTCTCCCTGGTCATAGTGTGACATGAAATGATGGATTGATTAGGACAACGCGGACCTAGGTTCTTTCCCTAGCAACAGCCAGCAATAAGCAGCTTGCTAAATTACATCTGCATTGGGACTCTCCTCTGACAATAGTACCTGGATCGCAGGCTCAGCAATATTGCCTTAATCCTACTCTGCAAATAAAAAGAGTTATGAGGCAATGTGGCACAGCTGTCACAGAGAGGGGTTTTGGCAGAAGATATGACACTTGAGCTTGGATGAGAAATCAGCATAATATCTCATCTGTTTGGCGCCCATTCCTATTAAAATGTGATGATATACTGCCATTTTAAAGGAGCTATATGAGTGAAGAGGGCCAAGAGTTTGTGTATTAGCAGGATTCCTAGTCATGTCCCTAAATAGCTTCCCTTCTTGCTCATGCATGCCCACAATTAGGGTGTGATCCCATTCCTATTCCTTGTCAAAGCTAAATTAGCATCACTGAATTAACAATCTCACAGCTGTGGTGGAGACAATATCTGGAGTTAGTATGGCTCAAGTGACTGGAAATAGCTTTCTTAAAGAAGCATTTAGGCAGGATATACTGAAACACAGGAGAGGAACACTCCTGCTTGAAGGGCAGTGTTGGTACCATGGTGATTATGATAGATCCATGGTAGGTAGGAAAGATGAGGAAATATGTGGGGTAAAATGTTACATAATAGTAGTGCTTCCTGTTGTTTTCACTGTGTATAACTTACTGAAAGTGGCTAACTCATGAGGGCTTAGAATAGGTAGTAAGGCACAGAAAGAGAGCAGAGGGAAGCTGTGTGACCTGATTTTGGGAAAAGGAAATAAATTGTAGTGTATTTTAGCTGGGGCATTAGGGAAGAGAGAAGTGTCAGAAAAATCTGCAGTTCATGAACTGCCTTCCCTCATAGTAGAAATCAACTTTAGTGGTTAATAAAAGGTTCTAGATGCACACTGAAAAACAATAAACAATAAGTAACGTTTTTTATATTTTTAAAAAGTGTGACTTGCAAAATTATTCTAATGCACTGTACCCTCTCCAGTAACCCTTTGCAGTTGTTTTTGATGGTTTTAGTGACACCTACTGGTGGAAGACAGAATACTTCAGTTTCCCTCGTTGACATGAAATAAAAACGGCAGCAACAAAAACTTTGCTAGTCATTACACTCTAGCATAAGAAAGCAAGGTGACTGTTGCACAAATAAAGAGACCTAGAATGGGTTGTATTTTCCTTGTGGCTTAACACATTGTGCATTCTTGGAAATAAAGTATGCCTCTGCACACCCAAAATTTCCATTAACCTCTGTAGAAGCTTTGTACATACAGGAACTGTGAGACTGGGCTAGAGACATTGAAAAGGGTGTTTTAAAGCATATTACC
The DNA here is from genome assembly GCA_030068395.1 of Apalone spinifera. Taxonomy (NCBI): domain Eukaryota; kingdom Metazoa; phylum Chordata; order Testudines; family Trionychidae; genus Apalone; species Apalone spinifera. The sequence continues at coordinate 20,585,365 of JANRFK010004893.1, read as the reverse complement.
AAATGAAAACATTGATCAAATATTTTCTAATACCCATTCAAATGAAAGAGCCACATTTGTAGCAAATCTGCTTGGAAGAAAATGGCTGCAGAATAAGTGGCAGGCCTCATATACACCATGCTCTCGCAGTGAATTAAAAAGTCGTGAATGCAGTGCTTACAGTAGTAGGAGTTCTGGGGCTGTTACAGGGAAATACATAGGACTGGTTTCCTGAAAATCTTGTGTTTTGCTGTGTGTAGTCCTCTGGGTCAACAGAAGTTTGAAAACACATGAAAAGTGAGAATACATGATCATAACAAGTCAGCCCTCTTAGAGGGTTAGTCTCTTACAGCATCTCAGGATTTTCAATCACTGGGAAATGTGGAGTTTCTAAAATTGATGCTGAAGTTATGATGCTGTAATCAAACCTCAGCAGGGGATTTGCAAAAGGAAAAAGACTCACTGCCAGGTCATGCTGCAGTACAGATACTCTAGCAAAGCTTCAGAGCCCTCAATTGATTCCTTGGTACAAGATCCAAATTTAGTTCACCTCCAGGTGTTAATACATGCAGTGTGCAATGCTCCAATAAAAGGGAAAGCATCATTTTCAAGAAAGATGGTAAAATAGTTAATAATCAGCAGTTAATATCAATCCATCCTAGAAGTCAATTGTTTATTGGCTTATATATCTTTTATGCCAAAGAATTTTCTGTGTGAGCATCTGATTTTACTGAAATATATCAAGTTTTTCTCTGCTGCCTAGCTAAGAAGGCAATAGAGAGATTCAAATTATATACCTTTAAAAGGAAAATACCAGATCTTTTTCTATCAAATAGTGTGAGTATATCATATATATAGTAGT
>JANRFK010004893.1:20536791-20584424 GCA_030068395.1 Apalone spinifera | reverse complement strand
CGATGTGGAGGAGAGACCTGAAAATCCTGTTTTATGATGGGCTAATTGGCTAGTGTATATATATTTACAATAGGTTTGCTTGTAACACATACACAGTTGAAAAATATGAAATATTAAATATTACTAGAGAGCTATCCATGGAAGGATTTGTCATTTCTGTGGCAAGATATGGTTCTGAGCTTTATATATGGAAGTTGCTTTTTCCCTATGATCAGATTATCTGACAAAGGGAATCTCTTTCCCATTGATTTCAGAGGGGAAAGCATTCAGATATTGTATTAAGCTTCAATGTGTTTTAGGGGTATGTAGGAAAATGCCATTTTGTTATAAATTAACTTGGATTTGTTTACTTTTTATATTCAGATGAGGAATAGGAATGCTATTTCAAGATAAATAATAGGTCTGTTTCTCCATCACCTCTACAGCCTATTTGCACCATTCCCCTGGTGTAAAGAGTCCAGAATCCCAGTGAATCAGACTAATTGAAAATTCTCCTTATGGCATAGCTCGAGGCCAGATGCTCCCCAAATGCCCTGCCATGGACACTAGTTGTCTCTACACTCCAGAGTCCAACTATTCCTGGATGCCAGAATGGTCCATCAATGCCACAGTCAGGTACACAGTAGGGCAGCCAAATTCCTACATGATCCCAGGATCAGCAAGAAAGATACCTTAAACTTTTGCTCAGCACAGTAAGGAAAATGAAGCCTAATATTTACTTCCAGAACTTCTGAGAATTGTTACTATAAAGCAGCAGTTCTCAAACTTAACTGCACCATGACCCCCTTCTGAAAACAAAATTTACTACAGGACCACAGTGCCCAGTGTTACTACCATAGAACAGTTAATATTTTAACTAAAAAATGCATTAGACGGCCCTATTTACCAAAATAGCCACTATCTATTTAAATTCACAATACAATCACAAGATAATTTTTTCATATCCAGCAATAAAAAATAAATATCTACCTAATGGGAGGGGTCATCTTCAACAGTGGGATGAGCCCAGTATTTGTCTGTCAGTAGGGTCAGTGCTGAAAAGCTGGCTTCGCACAGGTAGGTGGATGAAAATGGCCTAAGTGCTTTTAATGCTGCAGATCACAGCTTTGGATAGTCTCTCCCACAGAAATCTTGAAATTAGCATGAGTTTGTTCACAAAATCTCAGCATCAATGTCTCATCATAGGAAAGGGCCATTAACGTTTCTTTCACTGTAAGTGACATAGCAGCGCTTTCAGTCACTTCTACATTAAAGGCATTTCTAATCCATGCCTCTGTTTTCTGATCCTTTTCAGGGAAGTACACCTCCAAAACTCCAGTTTAAGGCTTTCCAGGTGGCTGATGATAATAGGTTTGCAAGTCATACTTTTGCAAGGAATTTTCGTCCAAAAAAGTCATTCAGTGTATAAAAAAAAAAAATCAAAACTGCCAGTGTCATTGTCCACATAAGCATACTATAAGCAGGCCTGCTGATGCAATTCTGGGCCCCGGGACAGAACAGTCAGTGGGCCTCCAGCATGCACAAAGCCACGCTTGCATGATTGCAGTCTGCCTGACATTTGGAGGCTACTGCGTTTGCATTGGTTGGTGCCCAGTGAGCTGCCAGCTGCGTTGCTATGACTGCAGCTGGCTGCGCACACTCTTCTGATATGGCCAGGGCTTCCCCATGCCTGCCTACCTGTGGGGTCACACAACCCCAGATATTTTTCCCTGAGACCACATTCCTATCCTGCTCCTTCTCAGAGCCTCTCACTCCAATTACTCCATTCCCCTTCCCTCTGACACACCCTCACTTTCACCAGGCTCAGGCAAGGGTTTGGTGTCCGTGGGCAGTTACCCCCGTTAGTGGGCTTCACCATAAGAAAAGTTTCTTGATCCAGTTTTTTATTTTTGTCAGTGAGAGAAGTGAGGTATTTAACTCATTTAGGCATTCAAAGACATCTGCCAGGTACGCTAGCAAAGCAAGCCACTTGGCATTTGCAATCTTTACGGCCAGCACAGAGTCTTCAACTGAAAGAAAAATTCTCACTTCCTTTCAGAGCACAAACAAACTTTGGTGTGATAAAATAATTGATGATGCTCAGCTCCCATCTCACCCCACAAAACTCTGAAGAGATATACACTTGTTGAGCTGCTCTTGATACAGTTGACTGTGAAATTTCACGATGAAGCTGGTTTTAGACAATTGGCACATAATTTTTAGGCTACTAGCGCTTACCTGCGTATAAAATAGCGAATCCAAATTGCTTGCTCCTGCACTTGAATAACTAGCCTGCTGTTTTTCTGAGTTATTGCACAAACACTATCGCTGCAAATTCTTATATCATGCTATCAGTCCAAGCCAAATTCAGATATTCCTCTTGTTTGGGAAGTTTTTCATCATTCTCAAATTTTATGAATGTTGGCATTTGAACAGCTCCTGCAACATCTGCTGTTTTCTCAAGCTGAATGAGGAAAACAAAGGACTTAGGATTTTGGTGATCACTTGTTCAATCACAACATCATTTGCCATACTTCACATTTACCTGGCAATACTGTCATGAGCCAGGGAAATTGAATCATGCTGAGTTGCTAGACCTTGTCCCAATATAAGTTTCTCCAGTAGTGCGTGGTTTTCCAGTTTTACCTATCCAGTATGACACAGCCAAAGAGACCTGAAGGGCTTTCTCATTTGTTGTAGCTACCATTCTCAGTATTCTTTTCTGGCCCTATAGCTCTTGCTACTGTTGCTGGGGTGGAGGGACCCAAGTGGTTTTTTAGTAGAACTGCACCTTGTCTACAAGGCTACATCTACACTGCACTGTAGTTCGAAATGAGATACGCAATTTGAGCTATGCAAATTGTAAATGTCAAAATAAGCTGCTATTCCAAAACGTCCCTTACTCCTCGTGGCATGAGGTTTGCAGGGTTGTTGGAATAGCAAGGCCAAAATAACGGGCTTGCTGTTAAGATGCAGGGTAGGTATTTTGGGATACTCCAGTTGCAGTGTAGATGTAGCGCTAGACCCTGCTGATGAGTGGTGGCAGAGTGAGGGCAACAGCTTCAGCAGATGTTACTCAGCATGCTTAGTCCACGTGAATATGCTCAGTACAGTCCACCGGCACATTGGGTATAGGAGGCTCATGACCCCATGTGCTCTCTCATCTCTGGCAAAAGCCACATTTCAGAGTATTTTAAGCTCTCCTTTGCCAGAACTTCACCAAATGCCGCACACTGTGGCCATGGATTCCCCTCCAAAAAAGCATCCAAAAGTGTAAAGAGCTGTTTCCCTTTAGCATGCTATAGTAATAGTCAGTAGAACAGATATTCCTCTTGTTTGGGAAGTTTTTCATCATTAATCTCTATTTCAGATTGTATGTGCAGTTCCTTGGTTTATTACTTCTGCTTGGCTCCTGGTCGTGAGCTCTTCTTTTGCTGCAAGTGGCCACCAGCTCCTATTCATTACCCCCTTTCCTTCAGAAAATGGTCCTTTGCTAAAATTATTTCTACAGCAACCTCTCAAACTGGCTGTAGCCATAATATATGCCGATGGTTTGCTTGGTAACAAAACAGGTGCTGAGTAGAGGAAGTGATGCTCAGAACTGAGGTTGAGGTTTAGAAGCAGGGCAGCTGCCTGTTGGCCCCACGCCACAGGGTTCACAGAGCTAAATTGCTCAGGCTTAAAGCCCCACTATTGTGGGGCTTGGGCTGTGGCTGTCAGCCCTGTGCACAGCAGGGTTCCCCACTATCAGCGTGGTGCTGACAGCCTGAGTCCTGCCATGTGCATGGTTGAAATTTGCTGTATGAAACTCATGGAGCAGAGGCCTCCACCCTTCCCAGATGGCTTCGGCCTGAGCTTGCAGGACTTTGTCTGGGGCTTTCTGCCTTGGCTCCCAGCTAATCTAACACTGGCTCTGGCAACCCTATTAAAATGGGATAGTGACCCACTTTGGGCTCGCAACCTACCCTTTGAGAGCCACTATAAAGTGTTTTCCTGTTACGTGCAGTTTATTTTTCTGTTTCCTGGCAGGGCTAAAGATATTTTAGGAGACAAAGAAGAGTCACTGCCATTCAGAGTTTCTCTTTCCTTATTGAGAAATCTGTATAGAAATAGCAAAAGAAGCTTTTCAAATAGGGAATGTGGAAAGAAGCTAACAAGATTATTGCAAAGTCCTTCAGGCAAGCAGTTACCTTGTTTTCATTACTCCTCCTTACTTAGGAAATGTTCATCAAATTTTTCATTGAGACTTTTCAGATACAATAAAGGAAGAAAAGTACAAATTAATAAGAAAACCTCTTCCTACCCTGCAATTTGCCCTAGAGAGCAAGAAATGGTGTGGGTATGAGAAGCTGGGGGGGGGGGAGTTTTGTGTATATGTTTGGGCATGTACACGTAAAAGGGAATAACAAATACCATTTCACAAGAGCAGTATGAAAACACTACCTGACTTTTTGTCTGTTAGCTGTACAAGTTCCATCTGTGTATAAAGAAAATAAAGCATGTGTTTTTAAAACATGACTAAACTGCCACACTTAAATGTAAATAAATGTTCATAAAGCTAATTTAAAAACTGTGTTCAAAGTAGAGTTCCTTTTCTATTTAAAACAATGGAAAAGAGATTCTATCATTGTTAAATCTGTTTCGATAACAACAGTGGAATGATTTCTCTAAATAAAATTGTGATTTTCTGTTTAAAAATACCATTGTTGTAGTCTGTGACACTAATTACATAATTCTAAAACATTGCTGAAAGTTTTCCTTTAAACATCAGCAGGAGTAAAATACATTGTTTTATAAAGAGTGGTTGCATATAGAGTCCAGTCCTGAAAATTGCTGAAAGACTTCTGTAAGGTGATAGGATTCTGTAAGGTGATAGGCACATAGGATTTCCCAACAGAATATAAGATTTTTAGGATACAATTCTCACAAATGCCCTATAAGCACTATCTGCAATTGAGGTGTGGAGTCACAAAGGAGATATTTATGACTCCCAGACCCTGGAGCCGTGCTACATGGCCCATCCATAACAATAATTTAGAAGTGCCTATATAATATGCCTTCCTTTTCCTCCCAGCCATGCTCCTGAACCAGACTGAATTGGGAAATGTATTTGGTTGTGTAGGTGCTGTCACCCTGGCTGAATCCTGAGCACCCTTGAGAAGCCCAGGGTACTACTTGTGTCAGTAGTACTCTGACACCAGAGCCTTGGCTAGAAGATCGCCACAATACACAATAGGTTACTACCTAATATATGATAATGAAAATAATTATCATAAGATCAACCTGATTTTTGCAGTCCTGCTCTACACTAAGTAATGCATATGCCTGAGTCATTCCCTTGAATAAAGGTTGTACATCCATCCTATAGTTTCTCTGCGTTAAGAATTTCAGGAAGGAATTTAAAGGGATAATAGATGCTAATGGATAAATAGATTTCTGCACTATAATACCACGCCATCAAAAGTCAATAAAACTTACAAAAGGCAAACGATTTAACTGGGATGGCACAAGTAGCAGGGATTTAAATATGGATCTGTAGTTTGTGGCTTTAACCTACAGGCCTGTAAATAGTCTCATATGCATGTTTCACTTTAGCTAAGAAAAACAGTATTGCAAGGACTATGGCACATCCACATTTTTTACTAAATCCTGTCACACTCTAGAATGGCTCTCCCACATTAATTCAACTTGAGAATTGAAGTGAGAGCACAGAAATCAATGAGGGGAATGATCAATATGTACGACCTAATGTGTTGTATTATTTTCCTCAATTAAATTTCTATTACCTAGCTTAATCCAGACAACTGGCAGGTAAACAAGGAACAAAAAGTGATAGCTAGATAATGTTAATCTAATAAAAAAACAAGTGATTTTCAGCAGCTGACTGAAGCAGCTAATAATTCATCTATCTCTGTATTAAAATAGTTTCCTGGATATACCTGATATATCATGGCCTGTATTTATTGTACAGAACAGAAACCTAATAACTGTTTAGTATGAATACAACACTGTTTTGAACAACTGCATGAAGTTAGAAGAGGAGAAAAAACCTGTGTGTCTCAGAAATGCTCCAAATGTCATTTTTTAACACAATAAATACCTCCAAAAATCCGTGCAACTAAAGAATCCAAAGCCTCTAAAATTAGAAGTAGAAGGCTTGCATGATATATGTGCAAGTGCTTGGTTCTATCTATTAGGGTATGTCTCAGCTACACCCCTCTGTCGGCAGAGGGATGTAAATTAGACACATCGAAAGTGCAAATAAAGCTGGGATTTAAATATCCCGCACTTCATTTGCATAATGGCGGCCGCCGCTTTTTTCTGAAATGGGGCTTTTTGGAAAAAAAACCCGGCAGTTTAGACAGGCATTTTCGATAGAAATGCCCCGTTTTGAAAGATCCCGTACTCATTTTTTTTTTAAAAAAAAACAGCGGCCGCCATTATGCAAATGAAGCATGGGATATTTAAATCCCGGCTTCATTTGCACTTTCGATGAGTCTAATTTACATCCCTCTGCTTTCAGAGAGGTGTAGTTTAGACACACCCTTAATGAATATAGTATTCTGCAGTTTGAGAAAATTATGAGAATATGCATCAAATATTTGAGAACTTGTTTTTTCAATGTTACAGGCTTTTAGACACTTGCAGTAAACCACTAACTATGTCCTTTTTGCTCTCTCTTTCTACAGGTATTCCCAGTATTTCCAGTATTGGTAGTAAGTAATAAGAAGCAAATCTAGAATAGCTTTGCTATGTTATTCAGCTTCTTAGCTCTATTTTCCCAACATCCATTTCTGTTGTAGATAAGGTTTCACTGAATGTGCTTTACGGTAAGGAGACTATATTATTGACTTTGCCATGCTACATTTACATGTAACTGCATTATGTGATCAGAGAGAATATGATATGTAGCTTATGACAGTACATCTGTCTGCAAACACAGCTTCTTGATCAGCAAATAAAAGTGTTAGCATTACAAATTGGAACATCAGGATGGCAGTGGGTAAGAAACTATTATCAAGTACATTTTCCAAAACACCAAACTTTGTTAATATCAAAGAAGAGTAGAGTCCTTAAAGCTGTATGCATGAATAGATAAACAAAGGGGGGAAATGGAAGAATACACTAAAACATATTTCTTTTTGTTTTTAATCTAGTGAATATAGTGTATTAGAGTTTTTCAGTTGATTCATAAATTCCAAAGACAGAAAGGGACAATGGTGATCATTTAATCTGATCTTATATAATATAGGCCATAGAACTAAATTAGAGAATATCTTTTAATTTACATAAGTGAACTCCAGTTCAGGCCTTGAAAAGAAGGTTCTTTGTTAAGATTCATTTTACTGTGTAAAATTAAAACATTTTAAACAACTGATAGAATATGAAATTGCCTTTTTAAAAGATCAGTTCTTGTAAATAAAAGAACAATGAAAAAATGGTCTTTGAGTCAAACCATCCTACAGATACAGTTATAGAATGATAGATAATTAGAAATAAAGCTCCAAAGCAGAAAAGTTATCTTTCGGTAACTGAGTGAACAAATGTTCCTTCACAGCCTTTACTATACATAGGCAGTAGGCACAGATTTTGTGCTATGAGGGTCTATCATAATTTAAGCAATGTCAAAAGAAGATTTATAATACCTGATCTCTGGCTGAAAAGCAATACTCTAATAATTTGGATAAAGCAGCTGCCTTGCTTCTTATAAATGCGTAGTCAGGTCTTTCAATTATAAATCAGTTCAGTTTATTTAAGCTCATGAATAGGCTTAGGCGCTGATTTGTTAAGCACTAGATAAGCATGTTAAATGCCATCAAAACTAGCCTCTTTGTAAATTAGAGTAGTGTTTTGTATCCATTTAGATTCCAGCTTAATCCTATGGCATCCAGTTTGCAACCTTAAATAGCAAAACATCATCAATGACAACTTGCCAATGAAAGTCTTCAGTTTTGATAGTCTAAATTTTCTGCTTTAGTGTCTCTCTCCCTTGACATTTGCTTCACTACAAATGCACAGTGATGTGCTACTTTCACAACCTTGACAATTGCATTTGCACATGTATTTTGTATAAAAAAAAAAGAACTAACTAGAAAGCAGTAAACAGAGACTATTAGCCTATTATTATCTGGAATCCCACTGACATAAGTAACAGAAATGGATATAGGGTAAAATAGCTCTGTGGAGCTCAGTTGTGCTACTGTTTGTCAATGCTGTGTTGCATGGACTACATTGTTGTGATTTTTCACTTTACACTCCATACAGCCTTTTTCACCACATTTACCATCTCTGAGCATCAGCAGATGTTGGCTTTTGAATACTTAATAGGGAAAGTGAAGTATTTTTTAATCAATGGTGACCTGAAAGGATGCATTGTTGACCTCTTTGAAGTCTGTGAACTTATACAGTGAGGTGATTAGTGTCATTTACTTTTTTAAAATGGACAAGATTCCATTTAACATCCTTTAGGAAATACTGTAGTTACTGCAAGTCTGTGTATTATCTTTAATATATTTGGTATGGATGTCTTTTGAATGAGATGAGGCAGGATTCAACAAATTTCCCTACCCATGTAGAATGTTTGAAGCATTAGCACCAATTTCTGAGTACACAAAGAGACGACTATATTATTTGGCTCCTCCCCACTACACTTCTCTTCCCCTTGCAGGGGCATTGAATAGAACGGGAGAAAAGTGGCTGTTCATTGGTACAATTTTCTAAAGGCCTTTCCTATAGGATAGAAATAACGGAATTTTCATTAAACAATGGAGAACCCTTTGATTTTTCTTGGTCCTACTCCACTATGTCACTAAGTTGTAACAGAATACAATCAATACTTAAAAAGCAAACATGATTAATTACTTGAGGCTGCTTTAATGAATTCTGCCAGATTTCTTCTTTTGTCTATGTTAATACGATATTTGCGTTCATATCAGTAGATTTCTGTCCTCAGCTAGGGACAGGAAATTATTCTCAGGTGACAGGGTTTTTTGCCTGCTAGGAAACAATAAACTAGCATATTGGCTATTGAATGCTTCAAGGTTTTACCAGTTTAATACAGAAAAAATGAACACAAAACTGCCTACAAACAAAGAAAATGTCAATGCAACAGATGTTCATGTAACATCCATAAGACTTTTATGATCAAAGAATGCCCAAAGAAAAATCAACAATATATATTTATCTATGTTTACATATATGTATAATACTGTATTCTCTTTTATCTCAAAGCATCTCATATTAAAGCAGCACATCATTAAAGTTTAAACACAAAGAAAGAGTGGTCATTAAGTAAACATCCTTTCTGATCATCCACCAAAAAAAAATTAAACTAGAGCTTTCCCATTAAGGTCATTTGTACCTGCTGTTGTTTATCAATTGAGTAATAAGTTCTTTGATCATTTCGAGCATACTTGAATCCAGTGCTGGTCTTTACAGTATTTTTCAGCCATGCCTGGAAAAATACTGGTGAGATTGTTAGCAATTTATGACTCCCAAAACCATTTCATAATTATGTAAGCTTTTATGATCAATTATGTCTTCAACCAATTTGTAAAAATTGTACATAGAGTTATTCTGACTTACTTTAAATAATCATTGTGTAATTGGATGTAGGCAAATACATCAACATCTACTCTATTGTGACCAAATTATTAGCAAAGTTATTAGCTTGTACCTGTATCCCTGACTTGAAAAAAACTTTAATCTTCTATCAACTAACTTCTGTCTGCATTCCTGTGGCGCATAATTTCACTAATTATGCTAAACAGTTTGTTATAAAGAGTATAATTAGACATGGGATAGGATTGACATGATGTGCAAATAGCTTTGTGTGGGTGATTATCACCTCTGAAACCTACTGGCGGCAGATGAGTCAGAGTTTAGCGACAGACCATATATTGAAATGCAAGAGGCAATCAAGATAATCAAATGGTATTTTATGTTTTGCTTTGTGTTTGTTTTTTGTTTTTCTAATTGCCAAATTCAGACAGACAGAAATCTCTCTTGGAATGATAACCAGTTCAAGACACAAAAATAAAAGGATTGTACTCACCTGACGTTCATGCATTGCTATCTTCCTAGCCTTAAAATATCAGCTGGGTGCTTTTCAGGTTTGACGACAGTGTCAGGTTGAACACTTTTTTTTTTGTTAGTGATCTCAGATATGTTTATATGAATGTGCACAAGGTACATGTTTCCCAACATTTTAGCTAATGAACACTTTTGAGTTCCAGTTCTCCCATTATTTACACCACTGTAAATATTATGGTCCTGATACCTTCCAGAATTGAAATCTAGGAGATTAGTCAGAATTTACCAAATTCAACTTCTGGGCACCCAATTTTACTAATTCAAAGGTCCGTGTCCACACCAAGAGGAAGAATCAAATGTCATTTAAGGCAGGCTCCATTAATATGGATGCACTACCTCAGACTCAGAGCCCCAGAAAGCACTCTGGGGAGCTGCAGGAGGCCTCCCAGAGGCTAATTAGTTTGAATTAGTGGCACCAGACCATCCACATTAACATTATTTCTGACGTACAAGTTTGGGAATAGAGATTCCTCATGAACAGCTGAACTACAGAGTTCAAATTCTGTGTCCTCTTATTCCAGAATAACGGGCTTGCTATTGCTAGTGTGGACGCATCACTTACAAATTCAACCTTGGGGGGCTAAGGTCCTACTGTAGACCGGGTGTAAGAGTTTTTGTCACTAACTTTAGTTGTTGCCAGATTGAGCCTTTTCTGTAGAGCCATGTTCTGATCCTGAATAGACATATTAACTGAATTGGGAAATTCAACATGCATAAAAAAGACCAGAATTTGTCCCTTGTTAATTAATATTTCTCGAGTATTGAGTTGTTCTGTTAGTTCATAAAGAAAAAATTTCCTCTAGAGCACAGCGACAACATATTTTGATTTCAGTTTTGTTTGGTACAAAATCTGAATTGTGAATAAAAGAACAAGGTTAATCATCTTCTTAGCTAGGCATTATTACTAATCATAGTCATAACATCAAGGAAACTACAGTATTTGTCTTTACTCTCCTTCTGCATTTGCTTTAATACTTCTAAATCCCAAAAATAAGTTTAATTTGGATTGCTCTTTAACTAATTAGGTTTTCTGTAATACAAAAACTTTATAATGCAAGTAGAGCATAATACGTTAATTTGAACTCCAGAGCTGAGAGAAAATATTAGTGTTCTATGTGAAAAAAATTTAGGAGTCTTTTACACTGCTTCTACAGTAAACCTCATCGTAAATCTATTTCACATTTGTACAATCAACAGAAATTCCTTAAAATTAAATGAACAAGGAAACTTAACTACCACTAACCCTGGAAGAGAAAATCCATATGCGGTTGACAGTAGCTTAGGAGAATGTACATGCTAAAAGCACTGTGAAAGTTAAACTACAAAGATTTGTTTTTATAGGGGAGGCGAGTCTTTCACTAGATTCACAAACAGGGCACATATGAACAGCCTAACTTTAGCCACTGTTAGATACTGCCAATGGCACTTCAATATTTTCACATTCACAATTTCAGGGAGCAATCTTTATCACCTTTCAGAGCTATATTTCAGAAACTTTATTTCTGCAGCACTATTTTAACTCACTACACTATGGGTACGTCAACACTGCAACGCTATTTTGGGATACCGGAGTATCCCAAAATAGCTATCCCGCACCTTCACAACAAGCCTGTTATTTTGGGCTTGCTATTCCGAAGTCCCTGTTGTCCCTTACTCCTTGTAGAATGAGGTTGTTTCAGAATAGCGCTTTGTTTAGAAATTTGTTTCTGTGTAGACAGTGCCAAATGATGAAATAAGCTACAGTAATTCCTCATTTAACACTATAGATGCATTTCTGAAAATGTTCATGCTAAGCGAAAATGTGCTATGCGGGGTCAATTTTCCCATTAAAAATAATGGAAAAGGTAGGGGTTGCGTTTCAGGTGGTGACGGCAAAGTCAATTTTTTGTTGGTGCTCGGTCGTCAACGTCAACAGATATCTAGCAACACAAGATATCTAGCAACACAAGTCACCACGGTTTGTTAAAACACAAAGATAAACACATGAGTGAACGGAGGAGCGCTGTGACCACGTGTATTCATCTCCTCATGTGTATTGCCACTGTTTTCACCAACTTACACCACCACACGAAGTAGTCCACCACTTGATTATTTTCGTGTTATTTGGGGGATGGTCATATTATTTGAAAAAGTTCCCTAAAAAAAAAATCATGCTGTTGCAAAAATGTGTTAAGCAGGCACGTAATTAAATGAGTAATTACTGTATTTCGAAATAGCATTGAAATAAGATACACAATATGCATAGCTCAAATTATTTTTGCTTAGTACCTTATTTCAAGTTACAGTTCTGTGTAGACACACCCTATGTGAAAAAATAGCACTGTTGTCTTCAGTTTAATTAATGAGGTGAAAGCAATCAAATGATCAGACACTGGAGAAAGTATGATAAAGTCAACAGGAATTTAATCTGTGCCACAACTGTTGTGGAGAGCTGGCTCTTTTTTACTGCAAAGCCTGAGAATAAATATATAGATAAAATTAAGAATATGACAAGTTTCTCCACTGCTTTTTCCCCACCTCCATCTCTTCCTCCAATATTCAGTCAATTCCATAAAGTATAGAAGACTGAAATCTCCAAATCAGGTCTCTGACTTTAAAATCAGATCCTGATTACAGAGAGGTCTTCTGTACCACAGTCTGTTATACCAGGTCTTCAGCACTTAACAGCCAATTTTACTAGTTCTCTAATAAAACAAAATAACTCTTTATTCCATAGCAAAAGATCCAGAGCGCTCCTCCTCCATAAGGCATTTAGATCTAATATGTATTCTTATACTTCCCTTTGGATAACTAGAAAATGCCATTAAGCCTGTTGAGTTTGAAGAGACTTCGTCTGTTTGTTAGAAACAGCAGATTTTTTTTCTGATTTATGAAAACTTTCCACCACTGGAATAGTAGGACCCATTGAAACCACTTCTGCAGAAGAGTGCTCTCCTTTTCTGTGACACCCAAGTCACTAATTCAAGTCAAATTTTTCCAACAGTTATAAAAGTTGTGATGGCTGAGAAGCTTCCAGGCCAAATTAAACTACTCCATCTCCACTTTTATGCAGAATTTTCATCCTTCTAATGAACAGGTATGAAATGTCCTATGTTGCCCCCTCCAAAAAAAAAAAGTCGAGCTAGTACTGATTAACATATTTTTTGCTCAGTTTTATTCTATAGTATTCTATTAATTATCCCATGAGAAAAAGCTGATTTCATCCCTAAGGTAAGCCTATTGCATGAGATAGGCATACCGTGATTTGAAATAAATACTATGGGAAGGAAATTCTGTCCTTCTTGTCATGGTGCCCCCTGAGAGCGGTGATAAAATATAATCTGATCTAATTTTATCCATTTATGCCAGCAATTCATATATAAATCTTCCACTGATTTAAATAGGAGTGGTATATAGTTTCATTATCAATTATTTGTATTACAGTAGCACTTAAAGGCTTCAGCTGAGAGCAGGCCCCTTTGCGCTAAGTACTGTAACACCGTTAAGAGACAGTCCTTTAATGGAACAATTTATAGTTTAAGTAGACATTGGCAGGACCAAACTTAAATGATCAGGTGCTTTACCTCAACTTGAAATGGTTTAAATGAAGTTGGTTTCTGATCTTTTAAAAAAATCTTCATGCTTATCTTACTTTTTAAATAACAGCTATTTAAAATCTGAAGCATTTTAAGCAAATTTTCCCCAATGACAAAATTCTCAGTTTCTCAGGGGTAGGCATGCCACTTTTATTATGTACCAGGCAAACAATCACTCGGTCTTTCAGGTGGTCCCTGTCAACCTTCAGAGTGAGACTACTTTTCCTTATGTATATTAATAATCGTAAGCAAATGCAATCTCTGTGTAAGGTTAATAGCTAACAGCATTGAAAGGCTTGGAAATCCTCACCTCTTGCCCTGATGCTGCCTGCCCCAGTTTCCCATTGAAATCCCGCATCATGGGTTTAACTCCCCCAAGCAGTTACCTGACCTTCCATCTAATCCCTGGGCCCAGATGCCCCTCTCCACCCCAGAGATGCCCAGGCTATATGGTGCCTGTTTCCTAGTTGCTTCTCGTGGGTTCCCTCAATGCAGTCCTGGCCCAGCTAGCTTCCCCACTACCCACGGCCAGATTAAGAAAGGGGCTGCAACCCAGGGCCTCAGTTAAGTAGGGGCAGTTGCAGTTCAGAAAACTATCCCTTTTGCATGCACATAACTCTGTTTTAATAAACTAAACAAATCTATGGGTATTTTAAATGAGCGTTTGGGATCCATGCTGTGCAAGTGCAACAGAGCCCGGGCAACTGCTGAAAAAGGCAGAGGAGTCGGGGGGTTGGGAGGTTAAGCAAAACTCAAAAACTCAGAAGTCCTACTTGTCAATAAGGTCTCAATCCAAAATACCCAAGTAGCAAGCACTAGGTGGGGTGCTTATGAGTCAATGGGATCACTCTGAAGAGCTGGAACAGTAGTCTAATGGTTTCAAATACCTCTTCCCATACAAATTATAAAACTAAATGGAAATCACTAGTCTGGAATCCAACTCTAACTGAAAAAGCCAAACAAACAGGATCCATGCTAAAGTTCTTCCGGTTTAAAATTTATTGTATATTAATTAGGAAAGTAACACAATTTAAAAAAAATTATTGATCACAGTTTTTAGATAGCTACAAAACTCTAAAAAAATTGTGTTGCTAAAAGAATCCTTTTCTTTCTAAACCATAAACACCTCCTATGTAAAGTGGGGCAGCCCAAACTCCCCCTCCCTCACTTCACTGACCACCTTTCTTATCTCCTGTTTCTCCCACCTACCCCCTCATCCCAGTACCATTACCTGATAGCTGGGGGGGGGGAACAGGGGAACTTTCTGAGACAGTGTCTTCTGTGGCTTTAGGCCTTATCTGCTCTGGCAAGTTTTGTTGCCATTTGTCAACAAAACAGTGAGAGCATACACACTACAATGCAACTTTTGTCGAAATAAACCATCAAGTTTTGGCAACAAAAAACTTCTGCTTTTGGGAGAGACTTTTGTCTTTTCCGCTCCATTTATTGTGGACAAAGAGCTAGCATGGACTTTGTTGTTTGCTTCTGCCCATATCCCACAATGCCTGCACTGGTGGCTGTGCTCAGTGTTTTGATCTCTGCTGCCTTGCAGGCATGCACCCTTCCCCTTTCAAGAAAGGAAGATACTTGGAGAAGTATCTGACAGTGGATTGAGCTGTTCCATTTGGGGAACAAACAAAAAGAGCAAATCATTGGAATGCTCCCATTCTGCCCTGACAGGAACACAGCAGCAGGCAGTCTGTTGCTACAAGGGGAACGGTGGAGAGACTGCTGTGCTGCTTTGACATTCCTCTTCATGGAGAGCTCACAAAGCTACTCATGATGCAGCTCCCAACAGCTGAGAATGCTGTAGGAGCACTCAGAGGGAATCCCAAGAAGTGCAGGGATCAGTCTGCCTTCCCACAACACTGCACTGTGGTATTCTTACCCACATCGCTTTGCTCTATCTGTCAGCAGGGGAGCTAGCAAAGTGGCAATGAAATGTTGAGAGTGGGAGGCAGAAAAAACAGTTTGACTGGTGTTCACTTTTGCATATTGACAGCGCTTTTGTCACCAAACCTTCCCAGCCTCAGATGGCATGAGCAGAGGCTGCCAAAGAGACTACAAGCAGCCAAACAGCCTGGCCTCTGGCTGCTAACCATTTGCCTCTTCTCCTCCCCCCATATGCGCTACCATGCTAAGCGCCCTCCTCCACAGCAGCCCTTCTTGCCTCCCCCAGCAGCTGACCCCTTTCCACACCCACCCAAATGGCAGTCTCCTTCTGTCCCCCATAGTGCCCTCCCCTCCTGTCTTCTCTCCATCGCAATCCAATTGCCTGGCAGTGGTGGGAGGAAGCGGGGGCAACACAGCATCTCCCATATCTAGCTCAGACAGCGTGAAGCAGAGGCTTCCAGAGTGCAGGCAGCCTGGCCTCTGGCTGCTGAACCCTCGCCCACCTTCCTCCTCCTCACAGTGTCGGGGAGTGCACATGATATTCCTCACCTCCCTATGTGTCACCTATGCCGGCTAACTTTGTAAAGAGCACGCCCTAGGCTGGCTCTTGCCAGAGAACAACTGGTTCTTTCCAGAGTGGCACATCGGGGCTCACCACCTTACTTTCACCTCTGCTTAGGACACAGAAATACTCTGGTGAAGCAAAGAACATGTTCAGAGCATGAAGCACAGTCTCCACAACACAAAGGAACATTCACAGAATGTGAAGCACACCACTTGCACACACTTGCAACATTGCTCTGGAAAGACAGCATCTTGCACTGAAAGCACAGTTTAATCCCATGTCAGCTCAGCAGCTGGCCTTTTAAAACAGCCAAAAAAGATCATACTGAATTTCTGCTGACCATGGTAGTGGTTTTTGTGTTACAGTCCATCCCCTTCGAATTGGGCTGAAACAACCAACTCATTTCACATACTATAAGACCATACTGTGCCATTTTGTCCAAATTCTGATTTCCAATGCCCATTTGATAGCTATTTCCTCTGTTCCTTTAGCACTAAAAATTGTTCTAACATTGTTATAGAAGAATCCAATGAAAAGAAAAGCAATTGAGGAAGTTCCTATTATCCTTAAAGTTTATGAGTCTAAGGCTACGTCTACACTGCACATCTCTTGTGCAAAAGCCTACACAAATGAAGCGCGGATTAGCATATTTCTGTGCTTCATTTGCATAATTAATTGGGAGCATTTTTTTTAAAAAAATTAGGAAGAACAGCTCCTGCGCAAGAGGGAGGGTTTTGTGCAAAAAGGAGTCATCTACACAGCTCCTTTTTGCACAAAAGCCTCTTGCACAAAAACAACCCCTAATTAATTATGGAAATGAAGCGTGGCAATATGCTAATTTATGCTTCATTTGCATAGGCTTTTGCGCAAGAGAGGTGCAGTGTAGCTGTAGCAGTGATTATATATTTGTTAAGAATCATGCAATAATTTTTTCCTATGGGCACATCTAAACTACAGTTTTTTTCGAAAAAGGATATGCAAATTCTTTACGGGAATTTGCATAGCTTCGTCCAATCTCACTTTCGAAAGAGGATCTTTTGAAAATGAAAGTAGTCTGGATGTGGGTGGTCGGGGGTCAGGAAAAAACCCTTTTTCGAAAAAACTGTGTAAACTACCTTTTTTAAGGAAGAGCTTTTTTTTAAAAAAGGGATTTTTTTCGAAAAACCGCATCCAGACTACTTTCACTTTCAAAAGAGCCTCTTTCAAAAGTGAGATCGGAAGAAGATATGCAAATTCCCAGAGAATTTGCATATTCGCTTTTGAAAATTCTACGTAGTCTAGACATAGCCTCACTGAGCAAGATGTTCCATGAATGCACTGTCCATACCCAAATGGATTTGGGATAATATTATCCAGCAATACTTTTTTTTTCAAGCTTCAGGGGGTAGCCAACTTAGTCTGTACAGGATAAACTTAAAAACCAACAAATGGTCTGGTAGCACTTTATAGACTCACAAAACATGTAGATGGTATCTTAAAATAGAGAGTCTGCTAAGCTATCTCTTACATCCTACACTAAAAGGTGTCTACAGAACCTACTTTTTTAAAAGATATATTTAAAATGTACTTTCTGAGATCACAATTTCAAAGCTGTCTTTTTCAGCTAAACGTTGCTCCTCTTGTTTTTTCAGAACAATTCCATGTTAGATTTTGTCAGGAAAACTGACAAAGGGACAGCTATTGTAGAGTGAATGCGATCGACTTTTCTGAAATAAAATTCACTGTTTTCTGGATAAATTATTCAAACACAGAGTAATTCTTTTGTAATAATGTGATTTGTATTCCAGATATAATGTGCTCACATGGAGAGCTATACTGGAATATATTCTGGTCAACATAAAATAATATAACATTTACATCATAGAATAATGCCCAAACACAGTCCAACAGAGTCAAATCAAACCTTTAATCCCATGATGTCCAGCACGCTAGCCACATTTGGCTATGTGGCTAGTTCGCTATAGCAGTAGCAACTATATTGGCTACTACTTCAGAAATGGTTGGACACTGCATCTTTAATCCATGGATGAATGTTAAGGGTCTGTATCAGATAATGACAGACTACATTCTTTGTGATATAAGTTTCACATGGAAGTTTCACAGCATCAAAACAGCATCCAGAAAATAAATCATTGGGTTTCAAAGATAAGAACAAAAGCTCTTCTTGAGAAATTGGTGTAACTTGTCACAACCAAGATTTTCAATTGACAGGGAGGTAACAAAATAAACCTGCTCATTATGGAGTAGAGAAGAAAAAATTTCTAAGTAAGGAAACTAAACCAGCCAGTGCATTACCTACATTATTAAATATCTCAAGGATCCAGATGGTCTATATTTACCTGTACACCTTACAGTTGTCAGTTGTATCTACCTGTTTTCTATGTAAACTCCAGCACAAGAATGTTCAAAATTAATTCAGCCAGTTATATAAGTATACATTTATTACTTTCCCGTGCATTCCCTTAGCAAACTCATCATACTGTAAATTAATTTGAAAGGTCATTAGAATTATATTTTCTATGCTGGTTCATGCCTTATATAAGGTTTATAGCTTAAATAGGTTTTCTGAAACAAGCTTTCATAAGCTTCAGCTCTTCAATGCTAACAGCCTGTACTGCTATCAGCAAGATTGCAGAACTGTAAATTGGTTGATACCTCTTGTCTTGTGATTAGTAGGCTCATTCAGACAAGAGACTGAAAAAATAGGTCTCAAATTATGATTGCAGATACTCTGTCAGTGGCAGATACTCAGTAGGACTGGCTTACATGTGTTACAAAGCTTTAATGAGAGAAGGTGGATGAAGTATTATCTTTAATTGGCCCAACTTCTGTTAGGGAGAGAGAGGCTTTTGGGCTTACCTAGAGCTCTTCTTCAGGTCTAGGATAGGTACTCAGAGTGTCATAGCTATAAACAAGGTAGGACAGATTGTTTAGGTTAAATAGTTAACATATCTCAAGGTAAAATGGCTCTTTAACACTCCTTTAGTCATACAGAGGAAGGGAATGGGGGAAAGCAGCTGGGAGGGGAGTTGTTAGTGGTTTGAAGTGTTGTATTAACCCATAAATCCAGTGTGTCTATTCAGTGCATGATTTTAGTATCTAATAAAGTTATTAATTTAAGCTCCCAGGTTCATCTTTTGAAAGTGTTGTGCAGATTTCCTTTAAGCTTTGCCATAGTATGATTAGCCTTAGAGGGGTAAGCATGTCAAGTGCACCTTAAAGACTTATCATATTTATTGGGCATAAGCTTTCATGGGTAAAAATCACTTCTTCAGATGCATGCAGTGGAAATCACAGAGGTAGGGATATATATACTAGCAACTGTAAGACTAGTGTTAATGAGACTCCATGCATCTGTTAGTCTTACTGCTGATTAGTGTTAGTGTTACTGCTGGTAGCACGCAGGTCATTTCAGCTGATGATTATCTCACTATTCTATATTTTTGAGGGCTTGTGTCAAGAAGAGAGCCATTCAGCTATTAGCAATTCCTATCTTAAATGTCACTTTAGTCTGTCTGCAAAGATTTTTGATGGATTATTACCCACAAGCTAGGAGAGTAAAAGGATTTGGGCAACAGGTAAAACAGCTAGGAGATACTATTCTCTTTATCCATATCTCACTTTTTAAAATAGATAGAGGCTATTTTCATAATCCCTTTAAATCAATCCTTAGTCAAAAACAAGACTAAATAAAGTCATTTGTCCACTTGCATTTCACGGTCCTTTATCACAGCCATAAATGTTGGTACTTCAACAAACAAATGGAAGCTATCTCACAGATGCATACAATTCTAGCCACTCTTTCTTGAAGTGCTATTGTGAGCTCTCTACCTCTACAAATAAGGGTTTTGATACCTTTCACTCATGTGTGCTCCCTTTTCTTCTGGCTGCTGTCATACCCTTTCTATATGTGTGAACTGGTGTATCCAAAAAGAGAAAGGAGATTCAGCAATCTTTCCCTAATCCTGATATTTTAAAGAAAAAAATAATTTCCTTATTTAAAAGTAATCCAGCTATTATATATGTTATTAATCGAGCTGTGGGAAAGAGATGCACTAGACAAAAGTGAGAACAAAATAACTCACTTCCCTAGTAAATATAACTTGCCAAGAGCAGAAACTTCTCTTTATGTAAGTATTTGTAGATTTAAAGTCCTTAATATGAGATGTTATGATAAGAAATTAATGTATTTTATATTATATTGACATTTTTATCTCTGGACACTACGTTTAAAATAATAGCATGAACAACAGAAAAGGTCCTGCTTTGTGATAGATAGATAGATATACACACATATTTTATGAAGACAATAGCAAAAATCTTGAAAGATCAATTGCTATATACTGTATTTAATGTCCATTCAGTGTTTTGGGAATCATCAATTGCTTGTTCTTGTTCAATGTGAGAGTCTCGTATTGTTCAAGTGAATCATAGACAAGTCCAGTGGCAGATGTTTGTGGTTTATGTCTTTGTCCATAAACTTGTCTCTTTAGAACAATATCACATATGTAAATAACAAATCCTGATTTTTCCTGATGCATGCAGATCCACCAAAGTTTGATAGGATATGGCCGAATATTTCTTCCCTTGAGGTTTCTAAACCAAATCAAGGTAGGATTCTGTAAAATTCCTAGTGGTCGAAAATTATTTAAATTGCTTTAATAAAATCCCACATGTTCGCAAAACATAATAATATTCCACCTCATTTTTGTCTTGGTTCCAAATAACAGCATTGTCAAACAAACTATTGAGAATTAGCACACATGTCATTTTTCTTTAAAAAGTCTTCTAATATATAGATTTTAGATTAGAAACACTACTGCAAATATATGAAAAATTAGGCAACAAAGTTGTAAGCAATTTCATAGATTAAATTTAAAGTGAGTCCCTGGATAGGCCTGGAATTGTATAGACATCACATTTTATATTATGAGAAAGTTTCAAGATTTCTGAGTGCCAGAAATTTTCATTGTCTACATCAAATCCATTTCTTAACGCCTCTTTCACTTTGTTTTCTTAAGTGAACTGCATGTTATTCCCATTTGTATTCAGAACTCAGCTGCATAGTCGAAGACAGTTGAACCAGTCTCCTGAAATTTCTTTCAACAATCGTATATATAGTATTTTCAGAATTTGGGTTTGCTCCATTTTTTTTTTTAGTAGGTCAGGTCACAGAAGAGATGTTTCTATTCTTCTTTGTGCTCCATAAGTTCCATTTCCTCTAGCACTGACAACAATCTCTCTGGAAATCTCGAGTGCAATACGTCTGCAATTGAATGCCAATGACACACAAAAAGTTACTAGTGACAGATTGTGGCATGATGATTATAGCAAAAATGTATAGAGTGATTTTTAAGAGTAATAAAATATAAAGTAAAATACTTTTCAGTTTGAACATGTGTTCATGCTAGCTTTTATGCTACAAATTTTGACAATCAGATGTAACCCTGTTCATTACTGAACATGAAATTCTCTTGCTGTACCCCAGCCTCCCCCACATTCTCTCCCCAGAATTGCGGAACTCTGGTATACAGCTTGCCACGGTTATGCACAGGATGTTTTTTTTTTTTAAACTCTAATGAATACAGATGGACGAGGAGGAAATGAACCAAAGGAAGATCCAGGAAATAGCTGTTAAGCTCAACAAAATACATTAGCAATTTGTTGGGGAGTTATATCTGATGGACTGCAGTATTAGCCCTTGACTATGGTGATGAAACTGAGACCGCTATAGATACACATAGGTTACTAACAAATAGAATCATCTTAATCAGCTGCTCCATGTTATATTTTCCAAGTTTCTGCATGTGTTCCTTAACAAAGAAAAACAAATTGATCTTTGCTCTTCTGATTTCTAAAAGGATTAGCAGCAAAGTTTAGTTTGTTATTCATATGCCTTATCAATCAAAATATTGTCAACAAAATGACACTCGGCATTTCTAAAGTGTTTCATAGTTTAACAAATTATACTGCACAGGAGCTAAAAATTAATATCATAGTGCGTCTTGAACAGTACAACATTATACATTGGTCCCACCAAAAAAAATATTTAATTTAGCTTTTACATGTTAAGAGAGAAAACAAAGCACAAAATATTTCAAATATTTTTGGTTTGATTACTAGTTTGGAGCACATTGTTAAGAGTTTAACAGTTAAGAGTTTAATAATTTAAACCAGAATTAGGATCCTTGAGTCAAGTATTCACATCTTGATTACAGAATGCTGCCTATACCTGAACATTATTTATTATTATTATCTTTTTATTAGAGTTAGAACAGAGTATCTGTACATAAATGTGCTAAAACTATATAGACAATGAGGCATATTGTATTGTCATTAATTATGAACCTGGGAAGAAACGTCCTAGATATAACATCTAAGCCAAAGCCAAATAAGAATGCAGATATGACTGTTAAAATGCTCTCTCCTTCTGGATATTAAACCCTTTTACGTTATCTCCAATACCTTAATCACTGATTCACCCATTTCACCCATTTTCTCCTCAACGTCAACCTTTCTTTGCATAATAATTAAAAATACTCAATTGTGTTGAATTTTTTAAAGCTACTTAAAAATGTAGTGGGTAAAGTACCGTATATACTCTTTCATAAGCTGAGTTTTTTTGGGAAAAAATCCTGCTGTGAAGATGGGGGTCGGCTTATGAATGGGTTCTTCCTGAGCTGCGCGAAGCAACAGAGGCTGAAGGATGAGCTAGCTGCCACCTCCGTGCATCATAGTGGTAGGTAGGCAGGGCAGACTTAAGGCTGAGCTATATTCAGCCAAGATAGAAGACCAATGGGCAGGGATCCATTAGCCAATGGGAGCCACAGGAAGCAATGTGGGGTGAGGGACCTGCAGGCCACAGTCATGGAGCCTCACAGCTCTCATTGGCCGGCAACAGCAAACAGCAGCCAATGGGAGCTGAGAGGCTCCGTGATGCAGTCTGCATGTCTCTCAGCCCATGCTGATGCTGATGAGCTGGGACTGGAAGTCTCTACTCTGGAGTCGGTTTATAAACGGGTCAGTGACTTTTTACCAATTTTTCTCTGAAAGTTTGGGATGGGGGGTCAGTTTATAAACAAACGGGCTTATGTTCGAGTATATACGGTAATTCATTTCCCAAGCTTTTTGTATTTGTTCCTATATGATACTTTTCTAATTTACTATTCATGTTTTTAAACCTATCCAGTTGCTCCCAAATTAGCTTTGTCAACTGTTTCTTCAGTTCAAGTTGCAAACCACAAGAGAGGTAGGAATTCTTGGATTCATACAGTGATTTCATAGTGTTATGTGTTGTAAGAACATTGCACTGTATGAATCTGGAATATCTGTGAAATGTACCTATCAGTTTATTGGTGAGGCATGTTTATTGACAGCAATATAAGCATTAAGTATCACAAACAACATAAGCCATAGCAAAGAGCAGAATAAATATGCTTTATAGACAATCTCTTGGATATATAATAGTGGAGTATTTGTTTTTGAAAATAATTAAATGTGAGTAAAAATATGGCAGTTCAGGTTGTTTTTAGAAAACTAACATGTTAGCCTAACTCTTTTATACTAATTCACATAGACTGTAAATGAGGAAATGTAAACTGATTAATTGAGGGCAGGCAATATGTAAACCTTCTCTTGTTCATATCCTTTAGAATAAAATAAATACCATCTGGTGTAAAATGATATGCTAGTCAAAAGTCTCTGTTGCACTGGAAGTATACCCATAATCTCCATTTTGTGTTAATATAGTACAAATTCCATTTGTAGCTATACATTGCATTACATATCAAGTTATATGATTTTAATAAATTATAAACATAGTGGAATTTTATTGGCATTTTGAAAGGATTGCAATATTGCCTTGGTAACTTGAAGACAAGCTGTTGCTCCTAAATATTTGTTATTCATAGTCTGAAGTCTGTTTTTCATTGTTTTCCTTCATCATTTTATCTGTCTGGTCTACATGTAAAAGGTGTTTTTGTTTTTTTCTCCTTTATTGTGAGCACCTCATTATTCAAGAAACATGAGCT
Organism: Apalone spinifera; assembly: GCA_030068395.1. Classification (NCBI taxonomy): domain Eukaryota; kingdom Metazoa; phylum Chordata; order Testudines; family Trionychidae; genus Apalone; species Apalone spinifera. Next base: position 20,560,290 of record JANRFK010004893.1, on the reverse strand, counting down.
ACTAAGACATAGATTTATTAACAAAATCTAAATTAAGTTTGACCCAGTCGATGAAACGATGATAATGAGCCAGACTGTTTGTTATGAAACCGAAGCATCTTATTTCTAAAGTTATAATGAAAACCAAATTTGTTTGTCTTTTGCTAGTGTATAGTGAAGGAAGAAGGAGAATGAAAAAAATAGACTCTGAAAAAGAAAGAATTTTTAAAAAGTTGTATATTCTTTTAATTAAAATATGGAACCAGTGAATGTCTTATTCCTTGGGTGACGTATCTACAAAAAATCATGGTTCTCTTCCATAAACCTCTATAGTGTTCATGTAATAGGTTCACTGCTTCACTGTAATAGTTTCACTGCTAACCTCTATAGCACAGGATTGTACCATTTCACACATGTGATTCCATTGCTGCATTTCCATAAAAAGGAATGAGAGGTAGAAAAACTAGAAGCAGAGAAGAAGAAAGTGAGTGATGGTTGTTATTATTTTATGCATCTCCTTTAAAGTTCAGTTGTATCTTGATTTTACAGTAATGATGGGATTGTTTTTATAGAAAAGATCTTCTTAAAGGGTCATCTCATTCATCCCTTTGCATCTTGATAAGGATTTTGACATTTCCTGCTTCATCCAGGAGATGGCTATCAAATCTGTTCTTGACTATCTCCGTGCTCCTTTCCTTTACATTAAATATACCCATCTTTCTTAACCTTCCCTCTGAGGTTTTATTTTCTAAGCCATTTAACATTTATTGTTAGTCAGCTTTAAACTCTTTCCCAAATCTATCTCTTTTCTAACATGTGGTGCTCAGAATTGAAAGCAGCATATGGCAACATTGTAAGCACTTCTCATATTTTTTTTGTTAGTACTTCAGTACCCTAGGTTTTACCACCATTTTTCCGGCTTATCAGTGATTGAATGGCTTTGCCTCTGACAGAATTCTGCCTTGGTTGCCAAAAAGTAAAGTTGTATTTCAGCCTATACTGATCAGAGGATGACAGATTTCTCTGTGAGGGTGAGGGTGACTCAATTGATCCTACTCCAGAAAGGTGAGAGAGCCACCACAGTGCAAATGTGCATTATCTTTATGCTTGAACAGATTAGATTTTATTGGCAAATGTCAGTAAACTTCAGTGTCACCATACAAACAGCAATAAAAAAATCCATTGATGATAATGTAAATGTACAGATGACCAAAGAAAAATGTTGCTTAGGAAATTATTGAAGTTTCATGTAATTATATTTACTGCATTTATTTTGACCTTGATTTGAAAATTTGTGTTTTAACTATAAAGTGTCAACTTTTTGAATCTCAATGTCTATTATCATTAAATAAATATTAGACCCTCCCATTGTCTGACACTCATCACCGTATTTTCCTGTGATGATCATTTAAATGGATAAAAAATGAAAAATTGTTTAAAATAAACATTGAAGTTATGCACCAAAAATATCAAAAAACAAAAATTTAATTCTGTGAACCCTATTTATCTTCTGGTATGATGTAGCATGCAATTATAGGTATTGTGTTCTACTGGGCCGTGATAACAGTTAATGTTACCTGATTTTTGTTTACATGAAGACTCCGTTACACCATTTTCACTATGTGAGCCCATTTTAGGGAGCCATAACTGTGTGAACGGATATTAATTTATTTAATGATAAAGGAGGAGTGGTCATTACCAGGGGAGCCAATAGCCTCCACAATCCCCTGGACAGGGTGGGAGGGCGGCTCCGTACTCCCTGGAGGTGCATCCCACGTCCCCCAGCCTTCAGAACTGTGTGGAGTGCACAGTGCAGTGCTCTGGTGGGGATTTAAAAGGCCCAGGGAGCCCCAGGTCCCTTTGAATCACTGGATCCTAGGGCAGCTGCTCCCTTTGCACACTCCCATTTTCAGGCCTGATTGTTACATTCACTTTTCACAACAGTGAATTCTAAATCAGACACTAGACTGTCTCTGAGGTTGATTTATATCAAGTAACACTTTATCTAGGTTACCAAATTTTCACCTAATTTTAATGTAGTAACTTATCAGGGTGTGCAAAAGCGGCGAGGGGTCCTGTGGCACCTTATAGACTAACCAAAGTGTTTGGAGCATAAGCTTTCGTGGGCAAAGACCCACTTCGTCAGATGCATGTAGTGGAAATTTCCAGAGGCAGGTATTATCAGGGTGTGTGAACACATACAGCTCTGGAGCACTTAGTGAAGATGCTACCTATACTAACAGGAGACCTTCTCCCATTGGTGTGGGTGTTCCACCTCCTGGAGAGGTGGTAGACTAGACTGACAGCAGAAGCCTTAACTCATAAAGCTATTTCCTCTTATGTAATAGAAGTATCAGTGTCCAGGTTAGTGTGGTTAAGCACAAGATATGGTTTCATTTTTTCTTTAATTCTGATGAAAACAAGTATAAGTGCATGGAGTCATCTACTATGATATGTCTGTCTGTTCTACACAGCCGTGTCATTCTCAAATAGCATAGTCTGTCTCTACACAGCAAGCAGTTATTTCAACATACTGTTGAAGTAACATCAAGTTGGAGGACTTCTTACTCCAACTCATGGCAACCCATATTTCACAAGGAGTAAAGGAAGTCAGAGGAAGAGTGTTCTTCCTTCGACTTCCTGCTGTGTAGATAGCGCCAAAAGCCAAATTAAGCTATTTTGACTTAAGATATGCAATTGACTTAGTTCAAGTAATATAGTTTATTTTGGCCTTAGCCCTGCTATCTAGATGTGCCCTTAGAGTCTGAGAGAGAGGGAGATAGAACTGCGTCACCCATTACCACAGAATATGCTTCTTTAATCCCAGCCATAGGTTGGACCAAGTTCTGTTACAACAATTTAATGATTATTTATGCAGGTTTGTTTTTCCTAGCTTTGTAAGTGTTTATGATATATTATTGGACTGAAAAGTTACATCATAGTGTCATGGGAGTGATTTTGCAGTCATTCATAGCAAATTCTGTAGCTTCAAATCATACAGTCTGATTCCCTCTCTCCCTTTTATGATAAACATCCTTTTATCACTAATGATTGGATATTATACAACTGGTTGGAAGTTGGCAAAGCAGGATAAATTATTTCTTCCAAATCCACCTACAATATAACTTCAGTATATTGCCAGCTGGCATGACTATAGGCTTAGTGTATTTGGTATCCTAACTTCAGATGTCACAAGAGCAGACCACAGAGTCTATCAGACCTGAAAGAGAAGGGTACAGGCCTGCTTCTGCATTTTGGTTTGTGTTGCTAGCAGGTCATTAAAAAAAAGTCCAGGATGAGCACCAGACAACTTAGCCTTATGTAGACAGTCATGCTTAGTTACAACAACAACAACAACATTGCTAACAGAAGTTCAGGATAATTTTTGTGCCCAAAGCAAAAGTTAGTTTTATAAATAAAAAGAGAATTCCAATGCCCATTATATTTTTTGATACAATTATGGTTGCTATAATGGGTGCTACACTTTAGATAGCTGTGGTTATTCTTCCTATTTTACAAAACAGAAGAATTTTCCATATGCTGAAAGCTTTGTTATTGGTATAAAGAGAGGTTGGGTATTGACTCAGGATGGTAGTTTAACTGGCATATAAATGGCACTCATGTCTGTTCCTGTTTTAGGAATGCTGGCCACATTTTATCAGATTTAGCTGCATTAGGCACCTCAGTGAAATAGTCTGATTTTCATAAGTATTCAGCAGCCACAACTTTTATTTATTTCAGCACAAGTTATACTTATTCAATATCTCTAAGAATCAGGCTGGTTTATTTTGGTGCTTAACTGTGGATTTAAATGCCTGACTTTGGGCCCCCAAGTTTGACAGTTTTATTCTATGTATTTTAACAGTTTGTAATTTTATAAGTGTAAAAAAATGTTTTGCACGTGCTTTGATTATTTCCATCTCAAATGTGCAAAATATATGCATTTGTAAACTGAGCCTAGAAAACTCTTGAAAGGTTTACAACTGCAAATGCTTCATTTCCATCAGATCTTCTAAGGAGAAGCAATCTTCAGAGTCATGAATGTCTGATCATTTTAAGCTGCCTGAAACAGATGTCATGTTCATGCCAGTCAAACATCCATTGTTGTCCATGTTACATTGAATAACATGTATGTGCTACCATTCATCTTCTATGCATAGTTTAACCAAGCATGTAATGTGCTATTACTCTGCTACTGTATACATTTTGTATACATTTCTGTTCTTCCTTGCAAGACTGTGAATGCTTCGGCCACTCCAACCGGTGCAGTTACATCGAGCTGCTAAATACAGTCATTTGCGTGAGCTGTAAACACAACACTAGAGGGCAGCACTGTGAATTATGCAGGCTGGGCTACTTCAGAAATGCTTCTGCAGAGCTGGACGATGAAAATGTATGCATAGGTCAGTTTCATTATAATTCCAGCTTTTGTTCTTTGCCTTTTCAGCTGTTGGGAGCTGCTAGTTAGTTAGCTAGCTAGCAATTTGCACTATTGCTGTATATGTGCCAGCTGAACCAGAATGATCTTTTTCAGTGGAAAAAAGCATCTCCTGTGTAGATGTTGAATGCATTTGCCCCAGCTTTAACTGTGGTCTTGGGTCTGTATTTTGAATGTCTATAAAAATAATATAAAGCAGCAAAAATCATTGCTAAAGGTTTTTGGAAGCTCTGCATGGGAGCGCTAAGATCATGCTGTGCTTCCATGCAGAAGAAGCCACTCTGGAGTTGCAAAATGTAAGGACTGAGCCTCTAGGAATAGTATCTGCTCTTGCATTTGGGCCAGTGCTTGCACCTGCAGGGACACCTTTCCCCCCCCCCCCCCCCCATACGAGTGAATCTGATGTCAAGACCAGTGCCTATATTTGTAACAATAGTTTTATGAATCCAGATTTCAAAAATAAACATGCTGTGCCCAGTTCTCATCAGAGGTATAAAGTCAGAGTTAACACCCTTCACTTTTAATGTATGGCCCTGAAGCTGAGAGCATAATTTTTTTTCATTTCTGTTAAATCCAACAAAAAAAGAGATGCCAAACTTACATAAAAACTGTCCATGAGCTGTATCATGATACCAGTTTTGAATCTACCTCCTCAGGATCAGGATGCTCCAAACATAGATAACTCTGAGCTCATGACAACCTCCAAACAGCTAACACCAGATGGATGCCAGAACACAAATATCATTAACAAGAATGACTTCCACAAGAGAATATAAGACACTTGTTACACTAGAGCAATCTACAGCATCCTTACATTATTTCAAATACTGGTTAGTGAGAAAGAGATTGGACCATGCATATGAAAATTTAACATATTTAACTATTTAACAAATTTAACTATTGAGTGTATAGGCTCATTTCATGGTCATTAGTTAACAAATGTTCAAATTGTAAGCAGAGATAGAGTTTGTTTTACAATATTATAAATATGATACATATTAGGTATATATTACAATTAAATATGATTTTGATTACTGTCAGTCATGGATTTCAGCTATATCCATTCACTCCATCTACAAAGGCAGGACATTTACTATCGTTAAATCAGAGAGTAACCGAAGAGTTAATAAAGAATTGAAAATGTAATATTCATTTGTTCCAATCTGCAACCTATCAATGCAATTTTTTAGGTAATGAACAACAAGACACATGCACACACTGTATTTCATGTGTCCTTTTTAACACTAGTTAATACTGTGTGAAATCAAATGCATTATTCCCTTTGAAATTAATTAAGCTGAGGTACTATGAACTTCCGTATGACAACTAGACAATCAGGATCTCACATCCTGTTAAATAAAATAAACACATGGCATATACAGTAGTGTTAAATAGAACTATCCGTTCTGATTCTGATTAATTATTTGCTGTGGGCAAGGGACATTGTCTTTCTAACAGAATTGTGTACTTTAAACTGGCTAAAGAAGCTAAGAAATATGGAAAGATATTCAATTTTTTTCATAACTACACTATATTGTCATCTAACATACATTGAAATGCTAGGGGAAGACATCAATAGTGATTGCCATGTAGGCAGGAAGGAGATGGTTAATAGCACTACAAATAACTTTTAAAAATGATTTTCAAGCAATACATTCAGAATTAGTTTAGATAATGAACAACTGAGCAGACTCAGCATTTCTCAGACTCAGTAGAAATAAAATTTAATCAGGAAGATTCTTCAGAAAATAAAAATATACGGAACATTTTCCTGACATTCACACCCTAATGTAAGCACAATTGTCATGGGCTCTTATGAGCATTTGGCCAGTCAAGATGACTGCAAGATGAAGCCCTACAAAGGGCAAAATAGTACCTATAGGACAATGACATTTTAAATGAAAAAATATCCAAATATAAAACTCTGCCTCAGGTTTGCCATTTATCATAGTGCATACAAAATCTGCATACCCTGACTAATGCTGTGTCATAGGAAATCTTCCTTAAAATCAGTGGGGCTAAGGCCAGATCTACGCTACAGACCTATACCGGTGTAACCATGTCACTTAGAAGTGTGTAATACAGACCTAACCTCCCCAGGCAGACAGCGCTGTGTTGATGGGAGAGCCCCTCCCACTAACATAGCTACCCCCTTTTAGGGAGTTGGATTAAGTAGGCCAACAAGGGAAGCTCTCTGACTAGTGTAGGAGCATCTTCAGTAAAGTGCTACAGCTGCACAGGTGCTGTTATGCCACTCTACCACAGTAGGTGAAGATAAGCCCTACGGCACACACACACAAAAATGTTCCTGAAAAGGATTGGAGATAAGAATTTGCTTGAGTGCTTTCATGACTTGGGGCTGTAGAGCCTTCATCCTGCAAGCCACTGCACAGTCTCAACTCCCCTTGAGTTCAGTGACAATTGAAGGTACTCAGTGATTCCAAGACTCACACCTGCAGTCTGTTGGAAATGCTCATTTGATTACACAGAGCATGACAGCCACTCAGTATTGTGGGTTTTAATTACACGTTTAATAGATCAGTGGACAAGCTAATAAAGAGATTTGCATTGATATTTACGTATGACTATCTTAATTTTCCAGTGCAGTTGTTTTTCCCATTTTCAGACAGAGTGTTTAGGAAACCTAAAAATATTTGGTTAAGCTAATTTTATCAAAGGAAATATTTATTATTTATTGACATTATTCAAACCAAGTACACACATATACATGGTAACTATATGGATAAAAAACTGGCAGACCATGGTGTATATTAGTCAAGATTAGACCAAATGGAGGAAACATAAAATGTATGACATTCAGAAATGGCAGAGATACAAATAACTAACATACTGAAAATGTTTTTAGCTGTCAACTCAAGAGTATATTAAACATGTACTTTAATAAGCTCTGACACTGAAGGAACAGAGGGGTAGCTGTGTTCGGCTGTAACTTAAAAAAAACTTAAAAAACAATCAGTTGTCCTGTAGCATGTTAGGGCATGTCTGCAATAAAAACTTATTTTGAAATAATGTATTTTGAAATACTAACTCCTGAAATAACTATTTTGAAATAGTGTGTCCACAGTACAGGGAAGCCTCAAAATTAGTCTGAGGCAAGCTCCCTTATGTGGACACGCTGCCTTGACTTAGAGCCCCAGGAAGCACTGGGGAATAATACTTTGAATGACTCCAGGAAGTAGTTATTTCAAAATAGTAGCACACCATAGCTATTTCAAAATAATTATTTTGAAATGAGCATTATTTCTCGTGGAAAGCAGGAGTTATTATTTTGAAATAATGAGCTTTGTAGTGTGGACACTCCGCTTGTTATTTTGAAATAAGGGGAGTGTAGACCAGGGCCTAGAGACTCGTTAATCTCTAAGGTGCTACAGGACCACTGAAGGAGCAGTAACAGTATTTACTTAAATATAGGAAAAACTTTAAAAACAACAAATAGTCTGGTAGCACTTTAAAGACTAACAAAATATGTAGATGGTATCATGAGCTTTTGTGAACACAGCCCACTTCATCAGAGGACTGGAGTGTTGGATATCCAGAACCCAAGAAGTTATAGATGAGACAAGTATAATATATTCATTTTGCCTCGTAAAAAGAGACTAAAATTATTTTTAACCTTTTTTACCAAATTTTGCCAAATGATTTTTTAACCAAATAGATGCCAATCCTGCAGACATTAGGCAGATGCTAACTTTGCACCTGGGAATGCTCTAACAACCTCCAGGAGACTAGGCAAACACATGTAGTTAATCACATGCCTTAAGTATTTGCAGGATTGGGGTAATAATTTGTTGAGCTGCATTTGAATTATTGTCTTTTTTTTCTGTTAATACTCCTCTAACTTACCTTACTACTTTTCTAAAGCTGCTTGCCAGCACTTTTATAAAGAGGTTTGTCATAACCGCTTTTTTAATCCAATATGTATTGTCCATTTTAGTTTCAAAATATATGCCTGATGCTCTTTGCCTATTAATGTGATTCAAGACAATGGGAGGTTTTTTTGTTGATCTTAGATCAGGCTTCCATTTTGTGGGGCAATATATACAGTCTATTCCACACTTGATGCTTCTCGCACTTTACACCAGTGTACCCATTTTACACCAGTGTAATTCCAGTGTGTTCAGTTGAGTTACTTTCAGTTTAGTGGGAGGAGAATCAAGCCCTGTTCTTATAACATCCAATGCTGTTAGCTTTTGACTTGTACTTCTTTAAATAAATTTTCCTGTCTGCATTTAGTACCTCAACTGTATGCCTGTTTACTATAAAGATTTTGAATGTCTGATTAATATTAGAAGTGCCAGGTTTTTTATATGATACCCTCTGAGGCATAACTGTGCTCAATGTTCCACAATGTTTTTTGGGTCTATCAGTATTCAACTTCATTAATTAATGTTCTTAGCTAATTGACTGAATTATTATTGTGGAACAGTGTTTGCCAGAGGTTACTGTTCTTCTCCAGCATGCCAAATGTTTGAAATGTCCTCTGTAATTTACAGTGAATAAGCAGTCAGGCAACAGGTGACATATTTGTTACTGGTAATGTTTGTTTCTCCATAAACATTTTCCATTGCATTTTCAATATTTTAATGTTTTTCCTCTTTTTTATATGTAATATTGCTACAATTTAATGTAATCGTACTGAACAATAGCAGTAGTCAGCAAGGTTGCTTGATTTAAAGAAAAAAATAATGCATCCAGAAAGTTTTCCATATTCAACAATGGATTTGTATCTCAAGATCAGGCACATGGACAAATTTTTTGGTTAGAGGTAGGCTGTGGTCTCAGTTGCAACAGTGGAGATACTGTGGATTTATGATGGTGTTAAGAGACCAGAATTTGTCCTGTAGGCTTAGAGAAAAAGACACATGATCCATAGCAGTGCCAGAAAACTCAACCTGCTGTCAACTGTTTTCCTTCTTTGAAGGGCTCATTTGCCCTGGGAACCACAGTTGAGCTCTGACTTTGAGATGGTGCTGAAGTGGGGAATTGGTGTTCAAGGGGGAAGACACATTTCCCTAGAATAAAGGTTGTGGAAGAGAAAAGGGTCAACCCAAACTACCATTTTCTACAGTTTTTAGTCAGGTTTAGGCACATGAGAAAAGTCTATGCTTAGGTGGTGGGAGTCCATCACTAGGTCTTCCATCCTCACCTCCATCTCCATGTAGCTAGAAGAAGAGAGGTATAATGAAAATGACAGTTTGAAGTCAGTACTGAACAAGTCTTGTAGCATTTTGCTCCCCATCTCAAGATTGTTTTGGAATATGAAAAGTGCATTGTCACTACAATGGCAAGTACCTACATAAATTAAGCTACTACTCCTAAATAGAAAGGGAAGACTATCTTGGAAATAAGAAACGTGCATTTATATAACACTTTAAAAATATTCAGCAGAACTCAAAGTATTAAGTGATATAGCTACAACTATTTTAATAATTTAAAACAGATTTCATCCTGATGGCATATTGATTTGTGTGTTGCACAAAACTTTCCTTACTTTCTTTAAACAATCCAAAACTTCCTTACTAAAATGGAATCTCCATTATGACCCGTGACCTTTTTCCTCTACATCTTTTTTTTGTTTATTTTACCCCTTACATAATCAATGGTCTGCTCTTAAAAAAAACAAACAAATGAAAAGTGAGCTTTCAGTCATTATTCTCTCTCCTGCAAATGTCATTAATAGACAGTCTTCCCTTACATTTAAATGCTAGAATTGCTTCCTTTATTGGTATTTTTTGAATTATGGCCAGTGTATGTATGTTGTCTTGTTTCTGCAGACTGTAATTGTAACCCTTTTGGCTCTGTCCGTGATCGCTGTAATGGCACAGGATTCTGTGAGTGTAAGGAGGGAACATCAGGGACTAAATGTGATAAGTGTCTGCTGGGATATATCTGGCACAGCTTAGGCTGTCAACGTAAGTAACTGAGAGCTGCTCTTCCTGCACCTTTGCTGCCTGTGCTTCTGTATCTCAGCATGTGCAGCTACTTAGAGTTGAAAAAGAGCAAAACTTTTACAAGCTTTGAAAATGCCTTACTGCCTAAACCGTTATGGATACTCCCAAATGAGGGCAGTAAATTGACTATGCAGTCCATTTATTTCATTATGCTTTTAGTGCCCTCTCCCCTTTTCCCTGCTAATGCCTGGAGGAGCTTGTACTGAAATATGCAGATGTGCGTGTCTTGCCTGCTATCAATTAATTGGTGTGAGCTAACCACAAATGCAACTTTCCAACCTTACAAATTCTTACTAAAAGACAAAGGGTGATATTTTTGTGTTAACATATTTCTGTGACTGAACTTCTGCCTTTTTGAGTAACCTAAAAATCTGAGTTCATAAAGTAAATGATGTATATATAATGTATATAAATCATGTAATAACTCATTACTTAGTATTATAGAGCCTAAAACAAAAATAGTCTAAACTAGAGTTGTTAGTACTAAAGATTTTAACTTTATTTAAAATTATACCCACAAAAAGCAAATGTCATTCTTGGATGTATTGGCAAGAATATTATAAGCAAGACACAAGGGCTATGTCTACACTGGTGGCTTCTTGCGCAAGAACTCTTTTGTGGAAGAGTTTGTGTGCAAAAAATCTTCTGCAAGAATGCGTCCACACTGCCATGTGCTTTTGTGCAAGAGCATCCATTGCAGTGTAGACGCTGTCTTGTGCAAGAAAGCTCTGATGGCCATTTTAACCATATGGGCTTCTTGCACAAGAAATTCATGTTGCCTGTCTACACTGCCCTCTTGTGGAAGAGCTCTTGCGCAAGAGGGCTTATTCCTCATGGGGAGCGGAATAACTCTTCCGAAAGAAGCCCTGTTTTACAATGCTGTTCTGTAAATGTACTTGCGCAAGAACACTCGTGCAGTGTAGACAGCAGGCAAATTTTTGCGCAAGAATGGCCGTTCTTGCGCAAGAAGCTATCAGTGTACACATAGCCAAGAAGTAATTCTTCTGGTCTAGTATGTGCTAATTAGACCTCAGTTGGAGTATTGTGTCTAGTTCTGGGCCCCATGTTTCAAGAAAGATGTGAACAAATTATAGAAAGTCCAAAGAGCAACAAAAATGATTAAAGGTCTAGAAAACCTGCCCTTTGAGGCAAGACTGAAAAAAATCAGGTTTCTTTTGTCTGGAAAAGAGAAGACTGAGAGGTGGCATGATAACCATTTTCAACTACATAAAAGATTGTTATGAGGAAGAAGAAAAATTATTGTTCTTAACCTCTGAGGATAGGACAAGAAACTGGGCTTAAATTGCATCAGCTTCCTAACCGTGAGGGTGCTTAAGCACAGGAGTAAATTGCCAAGGGAGGTTGTGGAATATTCATCATTGGAGATTTTTAAGAGCAGGTCAGGCATGGTCTAGAATCTAGACTCTAGATGATGCTTAATCCTGTCATGAGTGCAGGGGATTCTCAAGGTCCGTCCCAGTCCTATAAGCTTATGAAACAGCATTTAATATTAACTTTTAGTAGCAGGTGATGATAAATATTTAACTATATAGTAAACTTGTTTTCTGGATATTCTACAAACACATCCTTTTGTTTGTTTATTTCACATTGGGACACAAATGCTGTGAGATAGGAAGACAATCAGACACAAAGCCTTGGTCTACACTAGAGCATTATTTTGAAATAACCCCTTAGGTCACATTTATAAGCGAAGAGTCCAAACTACCAAGCCCATTATTAGTTGGGATTGGTCCTGCCTTTGGCAGGGAACTGGACTTGATGACCTCCTGAGGTTTCTTCCAGCTCTATGATTCTATGATTTTGAAATGGCGGTCTGTTTTGAAATCTGTACTTCTGCTTTCCTTGGGGAATAACACCAATTTCAAAATAGTTATTTTGAAATAGCATTAGTGTGGACACTCTGGTGCTGCTATTTCAAAATAACTACTAATTACTCCCCAGTGCTTCCTGGGGCTTTAAGTCAAGGTAGCGCATCCCCATTAATGGAGCCTTGGACTAATTTTAAGGCTTCCCTGTAATGTGGACACACTATTTCGATTTTGTAAAATCGGGAGTTACGTCAAATGTAATTATTTCAAAATAATTTCCTAGTGTAGACATGCCCTTACAAGACACCTTTTCTGCAAGAAACACCTGCTCCTAGTTAGTAAAAGCTAGAAGCTCATGAAAGATCAGAAGAATTATTACTGGTATAGTGTCGCGACTGTAGATTCTAAAATATTCTAAAACTAAATAGAAAATGACATATCTCCAAATTACTTCATCTCCTCCTAAAATACAGCTACCTTAGCCAGAGAGAAGAGCTTGGCCTTCAAAAGATCAGACAACAGTTCCAAAGCAAAGAACTTGAAAAACGGTTAGGAACTGTAAGAGTGAAGACTATAATTACGCAATTAGTATGTGACAGCTACTGAAGGTTTGTCATGAGCAGTCTCAAGAGATGTATCCTAATTATCAGGCTATGAGGCATGTAAAAGTGCAGCTTCCTCATCCCCTCATGCTGTCCAAATAGATTATAACAGCCTACTACTGCTTTCAGTTACTTCTTTAGCTGAAGTGGTAGAGGTCTGCGTAGTGACTCTAAAGGTACAAACCCTTTTGATGGCTCATCTGGGTGTCAGAATTGTGGCACATGATGGAATTTTTGTTTTTTCCGTTTGCTCTTTTTGAAATTAGACCCAATAAACTATATTATAGGAAAATTAAGGCTGCAGAGTAAAGCACTCAAAACCCTAATTTGGCCCTTCTGCATGCACATTGTCATACCAACTTTAATTACATGACTACATACTGGTTTTCCACAGGATTCCTGCTTTACTAAGTGCACAGGATGGACTTGCTCTGGAAACAATACAGGAAGGTAGGGAAGGAGGCTGTTGGACTCCTGCTGCATATGATGTAGAAGGTGGAACATGTATAGTGATTGAGCTAGGGGGACTACAATAAGTGAAATAATTATCTCATGGTTAAAGCAGTTAACTGCTGCCCTGGGAAAATAGATTATATTTCTTCCTCTGCCACAGAGTTATGCAGTATTAGTCAAGTCATTTATATCAAACTTTTCACAGGTGGTAATTGTGTATACTTTATTTCTTGGGTGCTGGTCCTGAGACCCTGGACCCCCATATGCAGAAGAGCTGAGCACTCACCGCTGCAGCGGAAATTAGTGAGGAGCCGGGCTTCAAACATTTAAAGAGCTATATATTGTCATGTATTCTGAAAAACAAAGTTCTAAGCATCTCAAATTGGACAACCAAAATTATTGGATACTTTGACCTTATCTTTCTGTGACACTGTTCCACATCTTCAAACAGGAATAATACAACTCTGTTATCTCACAAGGGTGTCATGAAAATAAATTCAATAACATTTGTGAAGCTCAGAGTAGAGATTGAAAGAGTGGGATTTTTTTGCATGAAAGGAGGATATGAGAGAGGCCTATAAAATCATGAACAGCATGGATAAAGTAAATAAGGAAGTGTTATTGACCACTTTACATAATAGAAGAACCAAGGGTCACCCAATGAAAACAGTAGGTAGCAGGTCTAAAACAAAAGGAAGTACTTCTTCATACAACACCTGGTCCACCTGTGCAGACAGGGGCTTCAGTGGCTATTTGCCAAGATGGTCAGGGATGCAGCCCGTGTACCAGGTGTCTCTGAGCCTCTAACTGCCACATGCTGCAAGTAGATGGATCAATTGATAATTGCCCTATTCTGTTTATTCCCTTTGAAGCATCTGGCATTGACTAGGGATGTGAAAGGTTAACCAGTTGGGACTGGAGCAGCTGCCCCTCTGACCCCAGCTTTAATTGATTAACCAGTTAAACATCATGTTTAACCAGTTAACTAAATCAACAGGATAGTACATCCCTAGCATTGTCCACTATCGGAAGACAGGATACTGTGCTATATGGACCATTGTCCATTCTTGTGTTTTGCATTGAGAGCAGGGTTGGAATAGTTATTACAACAAAAAAAGCATGGGGCCATATCCTGAACAAGGAGAAAACAAACCATCAAATAGCTGTTCTATACTAGAAACTTACATTGGCATAACTGTGTCTGTCAAGGATGAGAAAAGTCTGTGCCTCTGAGAGACATAGATATTCAGACTTAACCTTCAGTATAGATTGTACTACTTTCTCTTGGGCATATGGATTAACAGCTGTGACAGCAAAACCCCGTAGTATCTGCCTTGAAATACTACAGCCATGCAGCTGCTTCTGTAGCACTTAAGTGTGGACAAGCCTAAAAGAGACTGTTCATCCTATGCAGTGAATGAAGCAGGAGTCCTGTGGAAAAACAATGTATGTAATGATTTAATTAAAGTCTGTATCATAATGTACCAGCCAAGGAAATAGCATTATGGTAAACAGACAGTTTTAATTCTGGCATTTCCTATCCTTTGAGTGCTTGGTTTTCACAACCTCAGTTTTCTTTTAACATAGTGCTGGCATTCCCTTTAATTCCTTAACCTCCCAGGAAATGAACTCAACTTCAAAATAATCATTCAGGTTTCTTTACTAGCATAGAGTAAAACTACACTGAGTTGATCAGACACTAGCATAGGGGTTGCTACAAGTCCAAAGTAGATAATCATTAATCAAATTATATACACATTATGTACAAATTATATACAAAAAAAGACAGCTGCACGCACATTTTATTTTAGATCATAGCAATCTATAATAGGTTCTTTGCTTTCTGGAAACCACAACGATACAAATCATGAAATGTTCACATGCCACACATCTGACATCCGTTACACATTAATCACTACACTACTATTCCCTTAGCTACTAGTTACATATTTACAAGACTACTGAGAACACTGCTGTGAATTCATGTGCTGGTCACTGTCTCATGTCCTTGGTTAGAATAGACATTTATAGAGGGGTTTGTGTTAGGGATGTGAGTAGTCAACTACCTGCTAAGCCTAGGTTTATCAGGTAGTCAAGATGACTACTCAGCTACTCGCTTCCCCCTTCCCTTGCTGCCTCTGTAACAGAGGCAGCAAGGGGGAAGAAGCAGGAGCCAGTGCCACCAGCCCCACCCCTGAGCTGCTGCCTCTATCAAAAAGCTGAGAGAGAGAGAATGAAAGGGCAAAGGACGATAAGCATATCCCAGATCCAGAAATTCAAGTGAACAAATTGAAAGGGAAATGGAAGTAAAGAGGAAACATGAAGCAAAGGGTGAGATGATTCTACACGATTAGTGAATTACCCGCCTCTTAAAACTCTTAGTTTGTGTGCAAATAGTTAAACTACATTGTGTTGAATCAAAGTTCTTGCACATATTTTGCAGAATATTTATTTAAAATACTAGTAGACACATATACTCAGAAAGTTAAAACACAGCAAGGGATATTTAATAAATTTCTTTACTTAACACAAGGGAACCAAATCCCATAGCTTAGCCAATTTTCTGTTAAAAATCAGGAAAAAATTGTTGTCATGGTTGCAGGATGGATATCAGCTTGCCACATATTCAATATATCATGCTGAGTACACACTGATTAAAATCCACTGTCTGATATTGCAGTATGCAGCAGAGGATTCCATGATCTTGTTGCTTTGGTAATTGGCCCATTTTTTCCCAATTAAGTTCCGTCTGGAAGATTCTGTTTACTAGTTTCTTCTAGAAAATTACATAAAAACCAAATCTAAAATCACTGCACTACATTATTAAGACTCTGGAGGGGTTATTTGCCTGAACATGGCATGGGAGTGTTGATCTAATTATCTTTCTCTGAGCCACAATACTATAGAAATAAATAGTATAGCGAGAGAGAGAGAGAGAGAGGGATTATGGCTTATTTACAAAATTAGGTTTATTTATGTTTAGGGAGCTTCCCAGTGTCTAGTATTGATCTGCTAGAACCAGAAATTTGACAGGTACTCACACAAAGCTATATTCTATGCCATGTCAGTTCACAGTGTAGATTTAAATTATGCAGATAGATTTTTCTGTATTAAAATCCATTTTTACATACCAAGTAGAGAAGGTTCCAGAGTTAATAATCCACTTCTTTAAAATATTATATGCAAGTGCCCTATTCTGTTTTATGAACCGAGGTGCTGCAATTTTTTAAAATAAATTAAGGACTAGATTATGCCTAGTACTGCCTGGACACATAAGTGGGAAGAAAGTCACCTCTTTTGTGCTCATTTACCATCAGATTTCAAATGATTGAGTTTTACTGGATAATGCAGGAATATTTACAGAAACTGGTTTTTAATTTCCTTTAAGATGTAAATGTTTGCAATTAGGTAATTGAAAGAATATCTTGCTAGTGATTCTTTCAATTAGTGACAATTTAACAACACGGTTTGATCAACTCAAAAAGTTACAAAAAAGAGCTTGAAAAAGTCAGGTAAAATAAACAATAAATATATTTTTTTAAAATCAGCAGTCTGCTCCCAAATACTCTGTGATCAGGTAAAGCAGTTACAACCTGGATCGTGCAATGAGCTGATCTTTGACCCCCACTGAGTGTGCAAGTGTAGAAGGCTCCTTCTGCAAATCTGATTAAAACTGAGGAATGAGTTTGCTGAATACATTATTGTTGTGAAATATTGGCACAGCTCTGTTTATCACTATTGATTTAACAATACGAACTTTAAACAGCACTTTCAGAAGTGTGGGTTTTCAGTCAGATACCTAGTGTTAACCTCTAATTCTTCAGACTGGATTATAGTGAGACCCTGCATCTGGTGATCAGCTTCCTGCACCTTATGAGGCGAGTGCTGCAGGGCTGAATGAAGAAGAGTATTGCATAGAGACAGTTCAACAGTAGGAAGCTTTTGAATAGGATGGCCTTTTTAACTGAGAGGAAGAGGTTTTCGGTGTGATTGTTGGCCCATCGACATCTTGGAGTACCTACAACATCTCTAGAAATCAGGGTTGGCATTCAGTTCACTTAGAATGCAGCAATATCAGTTTTCATCCCGATATCCAAAGACAATACGTTTTTTTTTCCAATTCCACTGTGACAAGATTTCTGAGAGGACTTCTTTGCTTGCATCCTCCGATCTGAGAGCTAGTCATGGAATCCTAGGACTGGAAGAGACCTAGTCCTTTTGTGGAACTTGCACACCATTTTTTTGAAGCTCTAATGGGGCCTCCATTAAACCCCATGCATCTTGTCCTCTGCCCTTCTTGTCTCAAAACTGCATTCTTCATAGCCATTGCCTCTGCTAGTCTTTGAGTTGCAAGCACTTGAAGGCAGGCCTCCTTACACACAGCTCTCCAAGATCAAGGTAACACTGCTATCACAGCTGAAGTTCTCATTCAAGGTGGTCTCTTAGTTTCATTTGGAGCAGGCTGTGTATTTCCCTGTATTTTTCCCTAAATTAAATCCTCCCCAGAGAAGCAACATTATATGTTAGATGCTGTATAGCCTTTTATCTAAACAGGACTGCTCAGTTTCATGCTTTTTCTCACCTGTTCATGTCACATTCAGACCACATGAAGGGACAGGCAATTTCTGTGCAGACCATCTCTAGATGGATAATATCTTCTATCAATATGGTGTATGAGAGAGAGTCAGCTATGCCTCCTCAGCTGATATTCGCTCATTCAATGAGAGTTCAGGCTACATGGATAGCATTCCTCAATGACATTTCCATACTGGCCATTTGCAGGGCAGCCACATGGTCATCCACACATACTTTATGGACCATTATGCAATAACTGCATCTTCCAGAACACACATTAATGTGTGTTGGCCCTGCAATCTCTACTCAGACTATGAGTCCCACTCCAACCATGGGCATCTACTCCTAGAAGAAGAGGAAATGGTTACTTACTGAAACTGGTTCTTTGAGATATGATGCATGATCCGCCCTTCACTCCCTCTGCATTGGAGCCTTCCCTTGAATGTTCAGTGTGTTACCCGGGAGACTAAGGTGGGCAATTAATTAAAGCCTAATGCTGCCTCCCCCACAGAAGCCAGATTCGACCTGGTACAAGTATCTATCACCGCTGGGAAGGTAGTCACAAATCAGGTCAGACACGAATTTAGGGCCAAACATATATTTTAGAAAAATAGCAACACACATCAACAATAAGAACAATAGTAAATGTCCCACCCTAACCCGGAAGAAAAGAGAATAGAAAAGATCCCTTATACAAAAGGAATATACTTTACAACAAGAAACTGAAGGCGGCGATAGACGTCTGTTACCTGTGACCTCGTGAGGGAGGACAGCAGGGAGATCCCTTGAAGTGGGGTATCCTCACCTCCACGGGGCTGACACATTCCGGATTCCTCGGCACCAGTCCTTCAGCTTAGTGGGGCTCCGCGGGTGCACAAACAATGGGTGGTAAAGTCCCAGAATCCAATGACACCAGTTCCAAAGTCCTTAGAGGGGAGACTTTGCTCATGTCTCAGGAGGGCACAGCTAGTGTTAGACCTGGGCAGCCTTGACCAGACTATGTGTGGATGGTGCTCCTCAGGGGTGATGGACGAAGAGGACACGACAATACACAGCTACAGATGGACCGAGGAGAACCAACCCAAGCTGTTCTCAGGGGAGGGTTTATAACGGCAGTAAGGCGGGAAACTGGGTTAGTGAGCGGGGTGCAGTAGAATAGGGTGGTGTGCATAGGAAAAAGGGTGCCAGGTGCATAACCTGGCTGCACACGCATCATATTAGTGATGGGTGCACAGATTTAGAACTGTGTGCAAAGGCCAGAGGGTGGAGTGCAAAGCATCCCTCTGTGTGGTTTTGGCGGGAAGAAACTGCTGAGGTGATAATGATCAGTAGACTCCATTTTGAATCACTAGCCTGGGTAACAAGTGTGAAGGAACAGAGTGGGAGTTGGGGCAGTGCTGATTCATGTATTCTAGGAAAGGGATAATGACACAAGATGTGAGTGCTGCCCTTCTAATAGGCTACGTCTAGACTGCAGATTTCTTGCACAAGAATCCACTGCCTGGATGCTCTCTCAGAAGAAAGCTCTGATTGCCATTAACAGAATGGCCACCAGGGCACCTGTGCTTCTTTTGATAGGCTGTTTTTGCTCAAAAACCCCCTGTTTCCCATCCACACACACGTTTTTGTGCAAGAGCTCTTGCGCAAAAAGGAGTTATTCCTTGTAGAAGGAGGGATACCTACACCACAAAAAGCCCTCTGTTGTGTCGATTTAATTTGTGACTGTAAATTTACTTGCGTAAAACCGTGCTTGAGGTGTGGCCGCTCCATGGGGTTTTGGGCAAAAATGGCCATTCTTTAACAATTTTTATTCAAGCAGAGGATTACAATTAAATTCTCATCTCTGAGGTTCAAACTATGCACACTGTTTGCACCTGTCTTATGGACTGAACTTATATCATTCCATAGAATGCTAGTTTATTCTGTCGTCATGCCTTCTATCTATTACCCAATTATTTAAATATAAATAAGCTTCCTTTATTGTCTGTATTTTGCCATGAGTTACAAATGTTAGCAGCTAAAGCATTTTAGGAAAATCATCATGCAGGATGAATACCCAGAGAAAATCAAACATGAAGCCATGAGCCTATGAATAACATAAACATTGCTTGTAAGAAGCTAACGTTTGTAATTCCACACAGAAACTCTTGCTGATGAGAACTTCTAAAAATGTCGTTCTTAAAAGACATATGACACCCTGTTCATTCTAAATAGTTGAAATAAATAAATGCAGTTGTCCTGTGGAAATCTCACCTGCAGGGATACGTAACTTTTATATCACTGTATAGAAAGATGTACATTGTAAATCACCCTGAATATATACAGATGAATTTTGTGCATATGAACAAGTGTACTCAGGAGGAAGATGCACAGAATTCAGAATTAGGAAGCCTTGATTTCCAACATAGCCTTCAGCTTCTCCATCTATATGATGGAGATAATAGTTCCTAACCTAGTTCGCAAGGCTATTGTAGTGGTTGATTAGGTAGTGCAATCCAAGATCAAACAAGGCAAAACTATAAATCCTTCATAAAGTTATTGGGTCAGATCTCAGCCAAAATAAATCCGTTTGTTTTCATTGACTTCAGAGGAAGTGTATCAATTTACCAGCAGAAAATGTGCCACATAATTCCATATAGCCCCCATCATTGAGGATCTTTAAAGACAGAAACGTCAAGATTCATACTTTCATAAATACATTGGTTCAGATGAATATGATATATGAGTCAACCATATAGTTACACCAAAGTATACGAAACTAAAGCACTCAAGTCAAAGCATGGTTTCATGACAGAAGTAGGAAAAAGTATGCCTTCTCAAAGATGTCAACTTTCAGGTTTTTCAGCCTTATGGGGTAGCAATTGTTTTTCTCCATTCCACCATATGGCTCTCTACACTATCAGCTGCTGGACTAGTTATTGGAATTTTGACCAAACCAAATCCATTTTAAGTGGTGGAGAAGCAAAATGCAAAAAATTAGGGGACTCAAAGACCTAACCACTGAAATAGGGGAAAAAGATAAAATACTGATTTATGATAAAAGAATGCAGTGTTGCGGGAATTATGTCGTACAGAAGGGAAGTTATTAACCTACTATCTATTATTAACCTACTGTACATGGTTTTACAGTAGAATCTCAGAGTTATAAACACCAAAGTTACAAACTAACCAGTCCACCTCATTTGGAACCAGAAGTATAGTCAGACAGCAGCAGAGACAAATATATGTAAAAGCAAAACAGTGCAGTACACTTTAAAATGTAAACTATTTTTAAAAAGGGAAATCAGTGTTTTTCTTCTGCACAGTACATTTTCAAGGTTGTGTTGCTAATGTTCAGTTGAAAACTTTTGAAAGAACAACTGTAATGTTTTGTTCAGAATTATGAACATTTCAGAGATGCAAACACCCTCCCAAGGTTCTAGTCGATGTGTAAGGAGCCAAAAAATAAATAATGGTTTTATTTATTGCTAAGATGAATATAATAGCAATGCATTTCAAAGCAATACTCTTTGAATCTTTTTTATTCATCATTTATTTTGTTGGCAGTGTATTATGGAAGATTTTTGCACATCTAAATATTAGGAAATTCATAAAGTTCAAGTATCCTATTTGTTTTCTTTAGTCAGTATAATTTTAAAATGGTTAATATTTGATAGGTTAATAATAAATATTTGAATATAGCATA
The DNA here is from genome assembly GCA_030068395.1 of Apalone spinifera. Lineage (NCBI taxonomy): Eukaryota > Metazoa > Chordata > Testudines > Trionychidae > Apalone > Apalone spinifera. The sequence goes on along the minus strand of JANRFK010004893.1, from coordinate 20,538,757 downwards.
TTACAGTCAGTTCAGAGTAGATCAAAAGGAGATACAAAGTTAGCTCCAGAAGCTAAACTTTTATTAGGCACATGAAATAGAACATAAAGCTTGATAGCAATTACCATTTAATCTATTCATGTTAGGAAACATATTGAAGAGGAAGCTTATTACTCAGTTAATTGTTATGAATTATTAATTGGTTATTTCAACTGTGATGAGCAGGGTTGCTCTTATTGTGAAAAGCTGTCATGCTTCTCCTTTAAACCGGCTCAGTAGCCTTAACCTTTGTGTAATTTGCTTGCTTGCTTCTATTTCACAAGCACAAAAAAGAATAGATCCATTCAATCAGTGCTGAAGTTTTGATCATATAGGTCAAAAGGGGGCATTTTAGGTTGAAGTAAAACAATCATAACATTTAATTAGAGACAAAGATTATTGACCTCAGTTAATCAAAGATACTTGACACTTCCTGTCTTGCCATGCTGACACAAGTACACAGTGACTTGTAAGGCCTCTGTATTCAAGACACAAACATGCACCAATAGTTTCAGCAAAAAGACTTGCCCATGCATGATGACACTTGTGTGAGAAACAACGGTTAATTTAAAGGGAGATGATTAGTCTCCTAGATAGACTGGCTGCCCTTCAGCTGATTACTTCAGGCTATGGCCTATATTTCTTATTGACAGAAATATGACTGTAGACTTTTTAGACATTTTATGAACGTTAACAAACAAATAATCAAGAAAATATCACTATAACTAAATACTCCTAAACTTAGAATTAAATAATATAGTTATCAAGTCACAATTAAAGGTCAAATCAACACGTTAACAGTAAGCTTGTATTAGAATTAATTCATCAACATAATCAAATCTCAAAATAATACAGCACATAATCAATCCTTAGAAGTCCTAAAACAGGAATTCAAGGAAGCAATTGCCATTTAGTTATAAAACCAAATTAGAGAACTTTACCGATGTTGAGAAGACCAGGACTTTAACAGGATTCAAAAAAGAGCTAAATAAATTCATGGAGGTTAGGTCCATCAATACTTATTAGCCAGAATGGATAAGAATGGTGTCCCTAGCTTCTGTTTGTCAGGGGCTGGAAATGGATGACAGGAGAGGGATCACGTGAGGATTACCTGTTTCTGTTCACTCCCTCTCAGGCATCTGGCATTGCCCTCTGTCAGAAGACAGGATACTGGGCTCGATGGACCTTTGGTCTGACCCAGTATGGCTGTTCTTGTGTTCTTACCCATTGCACTACTATCAAACTTTAACTGGTTTTATTTTTAATATTTAAATCAAATTGTAACTCAATGTCTTAGAGCACAATCTCAGAGCCAGCTAAAGCTTACATGGATTTCACTGCTAGGTCATGGCTAACCTTTCTCCTTTCTTCCAGTTCAGACAATGGAGGCTTTAATAGGGCCTTTTGATGAACAGAAAAGTTTAGCAAAAAGTTTAGCTGACAATTTAATGTTTGTTTGGATGCTCACTGAGACTGAAAAACATTCATAGCAAGTATTTTATGAGGTCTGTTTATACGTGGGAAACACTTTTACTGGTTCATTCCCTGTGTGAACTTTCTGACTGCTGAGACACAAACACACAGATGTAGTAGAAAACCACTCTTCCATGCCCTCCATTAATAAAAGGTTGGGATGCATCCTTGTTAATAAAATAAAAGACAGAAATATCAAAAGGAAAAATAATTTAGTTAAGACAACAAGGGTGCTTTCTTCTGTACTTACAATCTGTTAATTCACATAAGAACTGGATTTGGAGTGACTATCAAGAAATCATATGGTAATGGGACTTGCACAGTGATTCATGCTATACTCCTGAGGTCATTCTGCATCAAAAAAATAATAATTCTTTACACTATTTTAAAATTCTGAAAATTGTATTTGTCAAAATAACACTACTGATCAAACCTTCGGATCGCTACCCCTTCCTGCTTCTCCACGTGGGAACTA
>JANRFK010004893.1:20517527-20535284 GCA_030068395.1 Apalone spinifera | reverse complement strand
CCGGGCTTGATTTGCAACTTTGAATGCCTACATTAGCCTCCCTAGTTCGAACTGAGGGCTAGTGTAGACATACCCATAGACTTTAAGGTCAGAAGGGACTATTGTGATGATCTAGTCTGATCTCCTTCACATAGCAAGGCACAGAACCTCACTCACTCCCAAAAGAGACCCCTAACCTCCAGCTGAATTGTGGAAGTCCAAATCATGGTTTAAAGACTTCAAGTTACAAAGAATTCATCATTTACTTGAGTTTAAATCAGCAAGTAACCTGTGCCCCATGCTGCAGGGGAAGGTGAAAAACCCCAAAGGTCTCAGCCAATCAGACACAGGGTGTCTTCCTGATGAGTTAAACCCTGAGCAAGATACCTGGGAAAGAATTCTCTGTAACTCAGGGTGTGTCTACACAGTAGGGCTAACATCAAATTAAGTTACACAACCTCTGCTACATCAATTGCGTACCTGAAGTCAAAATAGTTTAATTTGACCTTTGGCTCTGTCTCCACACCAGGAAGAATACTCTTCCTTCGACTTCTCCCTTATTCCTCATTAAATGAGTCAGAGTAAGAAGTCCTCCAGCTTGATAATATTTCAAAATAAAGGCTTGTAGTGTAGACATGCACTATGTTGTTTTGGAATAACATCAGTTATTCAAAAATAACACTACTGTGTAGACGTACCCTCAGAGAGCAGCATTTTAAGTGTAGCCCTGCTGTAATAATGGAGGTCATCTTGGTAAAATACATTAAAGGAACAGTGCTCAAATATCAGGTAGTGTAGTTTATGTCTGGGACCCAGAAAAGGGCCTGCAGACTTTAGAGTGCTGTGTCTGACATCATTTCTTGCTGAATAATTCGCCAGGTACATGTTCATATATGCTACTCTTTCTTTCCAATCATAATCTGTCCCTTCTTAGTGGACAGATGATATTTCAGAGCAGCATGTTAACGTTTGCACAAATGCCAACTACCTGAACCTGGAAACATTGTTTAGATTCATATTTCTATTATATTACTGATCATTCTTTAGGTTATTTTGCCCTTATTGGGGCTTTCCCACTTTTCAGACAAATGAAAAATCCAACATATTTTCCTGGGCTATGAAGAACTCAAGCACGGAAATCACAATGTAACACTCATTTATCAGTGGATAGACTAAAATATTGATCTGCTCTAGGGTGCTTGGACATAAACTGCAACCGTTGAACTAGTGTTTTAGAGCTGCAGGCCATATACCCTGAACCTGCAGCGATGCTGCACTTGAGTACCACAGAACAGGGAACACAAAGGTGTTTTTAAACCACATTTACTTTCCATCAGTCAGCCATCCTGTTCTTGGTCTGGTCCCTGCTTAAATTAGAGCAATTTGAAGACTGCGCTAATGGATCCACAGAGTCTTTCTAGCAATAGGGAATTGCCAGGCTATAAGGGAAACTTACTCAGCCATGCTTCCCTGTATAGAGGGGCTCCTTCACTGACTAGTTGTGCTGGCATTAGAGCATCTTTAGAAAGCAATGCGGAGCAGCCCTATGGGAAGCATCAGGATATAACAGTTAGTGAGATGCTGCCTCTCAAGGTTCTCTGAATATTATGCATATTTTAAGGAGAAAATGAATCTCTCGTTTAACCCAAAAGATCCTTGATCTGGGGCTCTTATTTCAGTTCACACATTCCATCCTTGGGAGCTTCTGTATCAATGGATTGAAAAGCAGCACTATATACAGTCAGGGCACATAATGGCTCAGCTATTTCAAAATGAATCCACACAAGCTGCTTGTGCATAGCCATTCTCTGCAGCCCTATTTGCATATGAAAACTAAGGGCCACATGTGTACAGCAGAATTTTTGTACATGCAAAGTTTGGAAAACTTGACCTGAAAGTTGCACACCTCACAAAAAGAGGGCCACACATTGTGTGCAGCTGGTGTCCATGGATTGGATCAGAACAGCCTCAGGGTCACCCTAACATGTCAGTCTGCAATGGGGTGAAAACAGCTAAGGATAAGTCTGTCACCTGTTCCTTTGTCTGGCAGCGTGAGGTGTTCCTACACTGCAGCTGAGAGGTGTGATTCTAAGCATGGGTAGCATGCTAGCTTGAGCAGTGTGAACATTGAAGATGGACAGCAGCTCAATCTAGCCACGTAAGTCCCAGCCTGCCCAAGCCTCTCATACTGCAAGTTCAGCGGCTGGTCTGAGGTGCTGCCCCTACTGCAGTGCACACACTGCTATTTTTAGCACACTAGCTTGAGCAGAACTAATACCTGCAGTCTGGATACCTGCAGTGGGAGTCACACCTTCCAGTGTAGATACACCCATGGAAACTCAATAGGGTAAAGATTCATTGTCAGCTCCACACCACTGGAGATTCTTGACTGAGTTGTAGATAGGAAACTTTACCACTGAACAGTATGTATATCATCCCCATGTGCCAGCCAAGATATCTGACACACTTTTGCTATTCTTCCCACTTCAGTCTAAATTCCTCCACTCCAGTTCCAGACCTATCTCCGTTCCTCTCTCTCTTTCTCTCCAGCAGCCATGCTGCTGCTAGGCGGCATGTTCTTCAGAAAGCCACTATCCCAATCCAGTCTACCACACTTGGATCTGATTTTGGGATGTATTTTTAATAAGAGGGAACAGAGCTTGAGGCCCAACATAGAATCAGACTACTAGAACTGGAAAGAACCTCGAGAGATCATCAAGTCCAGTCCTGTGCACTCACAGCAGGACCAAGCACCATCTAGATCAGGGGTAGGCAAGTGGCTGCCTGCGGATTGGATCTGGGCTGCCAAGCCACCATATCTGGCCTGCAGCCCCCTTGCTAGACCCCTCAGGCAGAGATCAGGTCACGTTTTAGAAACCCAGCTGATCTCTGCTCGTGACTGCCTGGGGAGGGTGGAGGGAGACATCTCCTGTTATTCCCACCCTAGCAAAATCTCTTAGCTGCCATTGGCCAATCTCTCAGTTTCTGGCCAATAGGAGCCAAGAATTTTTGCTGGGACCAGGGGCAGTGTAGGAAGCCTTTTCCTGCCCTCCTCCTCCCACCTCCCCCTCCCCTGCCTCTTATGCTTGGAGGGGAGCCATGTGGAACAGCGAGCAGCCTGCAGCCAGAGCCTGCCTCTGGCACCCCATCTGGCGCTCCCTTCCCCAACCTTCTGCCCCTCCATACCCCAACCTTCTGTCTCTTTCTGCACGCATACCCCCCCCCCAGATCTGACACCCCAATCTCCTTCCCCAGATCACAAGCCTCTCCTAGCCTAAGTCACGTCCCAAAATCCTGCGCTCCAGTCCCCTGTCCTAGCTCACAACCACGTCCTTCACCCAAACTCCTTCCTAGATCCTGTTCTCCCTCCTGCACCCCAGTCCCTCACCCCAAGCGCCCCTCTGCATCCAACCTCCATCTCAGAATCCTGCACCTCTCCATTAATATCCTGGAAGAGTGCAGCCCTCGACCACATTCCAAAGTCTTGGAGTGCCCCCCCCCATCAAAAATTATTGCCCACCTATGATCTAGATCATCCCTGATTGGTGTCTGTCTAACCTGCCCTTAAATATCTCCAGTGATAAGAGATTCCACAACCTCCCTAGTGCAATTTATTCCAGTGTTTAATCACCCTGACAGGAATGGTGCAGTTGGACCAAGGGTCCAACCTAAACCTCCCTTGGTGCAGTTTAAGCCCACTGCTTCTTGTCCTGTCCTCAGAGGCTAAGGAGAACAATTTTCCCCCTCCTTCCTGTGATACCCTTTTAGATACCTAAAAACTGCTATCATGTCCTCTTTCAGTCTTCTCTTTTCCAAACTAAACAAGCCCAAGTAAGACTTAATCAGCCCAGAGTAGGGCAGAAGAATGACTTTTTGTGTTTTGCTCACAACACTCCTGTTAATGCATCCCAGAATCATGTTTGCTTTTTTTGCAAGTGTCACACTATTGACGCCTATTTAGCTTGTGGTCCACTCTGATCCCTAGATCCCTTTCTGCAGTACTCCTTCCTAGATAGTCCCTTCCCTTGTTGCATGTATGAAATGGATTGTTCCTTCCTAAGTGGAGTACTTTGCATTTGTCCTTACTAAACTTCATCTTATTTACCTCAGACCATTTCTATAGTTTAATCAGATCCTTTTGATTTATGACCCTTATTCTCCAAAGCATTAGCAACCCCTCCCAGCTTGGTATCATCTGCAAACTTATTAATTGTACTCTCTATGCCATCATCTAAATTGTTGATGAAGCTATTGAACAGAACCAGTCCCAAAACGGACCCCTGCAGAACCCCACTGGAGCATGTGCCTTGCTGCTGAACCTGCTGGAGGGAAGTAGGTGGTGGGGATACTTCCTTGACAGGAGGTAAATAGTGAGGCTGGCTGTGCAAGGGGGAAAGGAATGTGGCTGGCTGGAGCAGACTGGTTGGCTGAGGGGGATGCATGATCCAAATAGTAACAATTTTATTTCCAACTTTTATATGTGTGAGAGAGAGAGAGAGCGCTAAAAAGAAGCAGCCATTTCTTTTCCACTATATTTCAGAGAGTATTTTGGGGAGAAACAACACCATTCTTACAACAAAAATAATAAAAATAGCGGACTTAGGAGTCTGTAATTTTTCTCCATGTATCCCTCCTAAAATGTTAGGAAGCTATACACCTAATATTTTGCCACAATATCAAAAGAAGACAGGGCATTAATGGTGTGTTTGTGGTATGAGAGGTAGTTTAAAGAGAAATATTATGAGTATTTTAGTTCTCATTTAAAACTCTTTAATTGGAGATAGAAGAAAAAAATCTTACTATCACTTTTAAAAAGTGTGAGTGTGAAACATTTTTCTTGTTTCCAATAAAACAGTTAGTTATTATAATCACATCTAAGGTGTTGGTGCAGTATTTTAAACATGAATTCAGCTATTTTTTTCTTCAACCTGTATCTACTAGCATTGAAAAGGTTCTTATTTTTGTCTATAAACTAGATTAATGGAGATGGTATATTGGTCTCCCTGTTCTTCAACTCTTTGACACCTAATGGCAATAATCTAAAATTAGGAAATGACAGTTTGAGGGGAAAAATAATCAAAATAAAATGTGCATTTTTAACAGTGAGGGTAATTAACCAGTGGAAGTATGGAGACATTAGAATGACCCCAGATGAACATGTTGGAATGCATGCCATAAATCTTTTGCCTCTAGTGGCTGCTTGTAGTAAGCCTAAGAAAAGAAAGCTCCCTAGAACAGTATGACATATAACAACAAATGCTGATGATGAAAGCTATCCCAAAGTGGGTAACAGCTTTAATTATTTCATGTACTGTTTTATTTCTCCTTTTTTTCATTGAATGTTAAAACTAGCAATTGTTAAAATGGCCTGTCACTATTCTTACAAAAGGCGGTTTGGAATAATACATTCAAATTAGACTCCATTTATAGTATATTGTGCCAGCATCCAGAAAAAGTTGTTCACAGCAGGAGTGGCACAATTAAACTTTTTTAAAAAAATTTCTTTTAAAAGTCAGTTTATAGGTAAATTTAATAGGTTAAATCTTCAACTAATCTAGCTCAGTAGCATCAACTTATTCCAGATCATGATCTCCTGCTCAACAGATTTAGCAAATAAAGTGGTTTCCTTTATTTTGCTCTCTTTCACTATAATATTACCAAAAGAAAAGTTAAGTAATATTGTAACACAGAGAAGGCTAAAATGTAGCCTCTATGCAGAAACATCCAATGGAAGTTATACAGTGTCCTTGTTAAGTATGGAGATGTTGGCGCTCCAATTGCTCATGTCAGCTGAAACACTGCATGCTAGATACTGTAGATCTTTATTCAAAAAGAGGGTGTCTACATGCTCTAAATGGCAAGATTTGGATACTCCTCTTTTAACATTGACTCTATAGTTATATGACATTTGTTATCTGATAATCTCAAAATTACTTTGCAAAGATTAATTAACACTTCCAGTACTCCTGTCTGTCAAGCCATGTGATCTGGTGAGTAAGACATCAGACTGAAAGTCTTAAGACCGGTTTCATTACCCAGGTGATTTTCCTGCTGACATTAGGAAAGTAATTTAACTTTCCTCTGCCTCAGTTTCCCCACTGGTTAAGTGAGGGTAATCATTTTTATCCATCTTTGAAACAGATTTTCAGACCTGCTAGAGAAGTATTATTATCCCTGTTCCACCAGTGGTTAAATGAAGGCACTGAGAAGCATCTTATCCAAGATCACACCATAAATCAATGATAGAACCAGGAATAGAATTCATAAGTCTTAGTATGTTTGCTCTAACTGAGAGATTGCTCTTCCTCCATTTCAGCATATGCCTGTTTTAGAGGGAAGAAATATGTATTTTACATTTGGAATTACATTATAACTATTAATGATCATATGAGAACTGTATGGAAATTCCCAAAAGTTCACAGTTCAGTTGTTATTTCTGGCAGTGGGATTTTGGTCTTCCCTACTAGAACAATGTCATTAAAATATCTTCACACTTCTGACACAGGCAATCAACAGACTCATGTGCTATTCATGTATTTGCATGTCATTAGACTTGTATCTAGTCATTATAACTTAGTAGATTATGATTTAGCCTTGTAAAATATAGAGATAAATGTTTAAAATAATTGAAAAACTGTGTCATTTCATTAGCTTATACGGCCCTTTTTTCATTATAACAGCTTTTGTTTTTAACCCTGTAGCGAAGGATCTATGGATGTTTCCATTATACACTATTTTATATAATTCATAATTTGACCATAAAGACTCATTTCCAGCTCAGAATGTTTTGTTACTATATTCAAACAATTAGTTCATTACTTTTAAGCTAAAGAAACATTAAAAGTGAAGGTTTGCCAAGTACAGATTATTTTTGCTCCAGCATAACAGAAGAATGCCAATGATTAAAATTTTAAAGTGGCATGAAAAATCAATTTTTAATTGTTTATAAACTCAAGAGTTTTTGGCTTTTAAACTGGCTACTGAAATATAGAATCATTTTTTTAAAGAATTTTCATAAGCATTGCCATGCACAACATGTGTCCTCAACAAAAATTTAAATAAGCAGACCTGATATTTTCCTTGGGAGCCATTCTAAACACATATTAAAACGTGTCTATTTCTTAACAAAAAAGCATAATTAATACAGAACAATACTAGCCTTTCAGGCACCAATACAGGTTTAAAATGAGTATTAGTTTGATAGACATTTTTCATGTATATTACATACGTAATAAGCATGTTTAAAACTATTTGAATATTTGTGTTTGTCAAACCATAAGGGGGCACAAAAAGCCTGCTGCTGTTATATAGCATTAAGAGGTGTATCCAATCCTCCCTGCACTGCTCTCATTGACGTTAGTTCGAGATCTTCAACTGCTGAACCAGGCTCCTGCCTCCTTGTTGTTCAGCTCCAAACTGAGCAAGACTCCTTAGAGTCAAATTCAGGAAATAGTTGGATTTGAAAAAATAATGGAAATGCAGCCAGGCTCCTGATAGCTGTGTGTAGCCTAGTGGCTGGCCGCTGAGCAAGCAAGTGAAAGGGGGGGGCTCACTTTTCCTGCCCCATCCTTGTGTTCCTGACCCAGGAACTATAAACCACTCCTTATCCAAGTCATGCACATGGCCCCAAGCGTCCAGATTCCCCTTAGTAGGGGCTTCTCAATAGGTTCCCTTCTTTTCCCAGACAAGTGGGACTGGGGACTTACTTGCTCCCCTGGCTGATGCGCAGACAGGTTTTGGTTCTTGTCTGGAACCTGTCTCCTTGGTAGTCAGCACCAAAGTGAGCCAGATTCTTTCCTTCTCTCCTCCTTCCAGGCCAGGCATTGGCTGCAGGTAAAGCGGGGATGGGGCTAGGTGGGTCCAGAGGCATTCTTTAATCCCTGTGATTCCAAGCTGGGCCCTCTTTTCTCCACTCCCTCACACATCCCTCTTCCTTTTAGTCCCCCCGTCCAACCCTGCTCCACCCTCTCAGGAGAAGAAGTCTGCATTTGCATAGGCCTTCCCAGCCTGGTTTTAGACTCGAAATGAGAAGGGTTGGAGGGAGAAGTACCACTGCATGATTCTGAGGTTTGTGTCCATCATATGCAGCTAGTGGAGAGGGGCATGGTCTGTGACTAGGGTAAATTGTCTGCTCAGAAAGTAATAGTGGAGTGAGCCCATCAGCCTCTTCACTGCTAGCGCTTCCTTCTCGATCACCCTTCCCTTGGAAACAACTTCCTGTTGATGTATAGGATTAAAGTGTTCGGCACCTCCCTCTATCTGAGAGCCAACGGTTCCTAGGCCCACATCAAAGGAATCTGTTTGTAACAAGAACACCTTTGTGAAGCCAGGGCTATACAAGACGGGCTCACACCAGAGCTGTGTCTTTAGGACTTAGGATCCAGTGAATCAGGGCCTGTGAGGAAGCTTTCTGTTTGGATTCTCATTTTTTGAGGAGATTGGTTAGAGGGGCTGTGATGGAGGAGAATCCTGGGATGGTCCATTAGCCGTTGGGACATGGCAGGGGTGCTGTGCATCCCAAAGGGCATGGTTTGCAATTGGAAGAGTCTGAAAGAGGTGGCGCATGCCATTTTTCTCCTGGGACTTGGGGCTTGGTCAGTGCCATTTGGTTAAGTCCAGAGTGATGATAGTCTCTGCCTCTACATACCAGTCGAGCAGCTCATCCACCCAGGGCAGTGGGTACGCATTGAATTTTAACACTGCGTTCACCTTATAGAAATCAATGCAAAGGCAGGTGCACCCATCAGGTTTGGGGACTAGGACCATTGGCCTTTACCAGTCACTAAAGGACTCAATTACCCCCAATGCCAGCATCAACTGGAGTTCTTGTTTCATGGCATCCCTTAGCTTCTGGGGAAGGGGCCGCAAGTTCTCCTGGAACCGTAACCCCCTAGTTCTATCAGCATGTAATGGGCCACCAGGTGAGTTCAGCCTGGTTTAGTTGAAAAGATACATGAGAGGGTGGCAGTTGTTGTGGGCACTGTTTCTGTTTGGGAGTGAGATTGGATCCCATCTGGTTTTCATGTATCATCTACCTGAGGTCCCAGTTCCAGCTCTGGCAGGTGTGTGAGGGGGAGGGACTCTTTGCCTTGTTAACTGTTGGCTTGGTCTGACCACAGGCCCAAGTGCAAGGACTATGGTGACCTGCTGGACTGAGGTGGAGTGGCCACCCACTGACTTGCAAAAGGAAGAGCCCTTCCTTGAGCCCTGCTAGGCTACAGTGACCCAGTAAATAATCTGGGGGAGAAGGCCAAGCAGCAGTTTCGTTTGGGACCTGCCGCTAGGAGGTTTTGGGTTTTGCCCAGCATTTACTTCACAGTGACAGCTCTGTAGCTCCAGTTCTGTGAGGCTGGCTGGGCCTGGCTCTTGACTGTGGGTATTGCAGCCTCCCAGGTTACGATGATGCTCAGGTTTGTCCACCTCTTTCCTCCCTATGACTGGACCAAATTTGCTGGAGTGGAGTTAGGATCTGGCTCATGGGAATTCAGTGCCACTCAGTCAGATTTGGCCTACCTCCCCCTCCCGCCTCCCATTCTGTCATTATGATGACTGGGCCTATACTTAGAGGTGCTGGGATCCCAGAGCAGAGAAGCGAGCCCAGGCAGACCTGTGAGACAGGACATGTCTTGTGACCATTTGAAACATTTTTGGCAACTCAGTTTTGGAGTCCAACCCATGGCTTGAGAAACCCTGCTTTAGGAGAGTCTCTCCTTACCCTCTAACTTCCATGCTTCATATGTAGTGCTCTTGGCATATCTTCCTGCTCCAAAAAGATGGAAATAATGGCTCTGCTACTGCAGATAACAGTAATTGCTAAGTTGCCTCCATAAAGAGGAAAACCACCCCACAACCTTGGGCTAGCAATGTTGCAGTGTTTCAAGGAGCTGAATAGCTTGTGACTATATTCCAGTGCTTAATTCATAGTGAAAGTGGGGCCAAGGCTTAATCAATATGTTTATTTTCCTAACTGATGTGGCAAGCCCAGAGGGCAGCGGCTATCAATGGCAAAACCTAGAGGTGCCAAGGCTCAGCCCTGTCACAAATTAAACCCTGCTGTATTCAGATCTTTCAGGATGGGATTTTCAAGTGTGCTTAATTGACCCAAGCGCACAAGTTTCACTGACTTTCAGTAGGACTTATACACTAAGTCACTAGGGGCTTTTGAAAATTCCATTAAAAAAAACCCAGAAAGGTGATACAGATATTAAACTTTTATAAACAAATATCAATTATTTAAACTTTATAATCTTAGGGGAAATAAGAGATTCCTTTATACAAAGGATGGTATAAAAAGACACTGTAGGCAATGGCTATTAAAGCTAAGTAATACTTGTCTTCATGCATATATGTATCATATGTAACTAGGAGCAGTACAAGCATGATCATTTCAGTAAGGTTTTTAAGAACTTACCTAAAGTCAAGCATAAAACGATCCCCACTGGTTTCCAGGGGAGCTATTTGGGAGCTTAAAAATAGGTACCTGCTTTCCTAAATCAGAGCCCAGTTGAGCTCTTTTATGTGCTCTCAGTGGCCTAAACCCAGTAAAATAGTATTTTTGGAAGCGTTGACAATTAATAATGAAGAAACAGCATGTGAACACATTTGTAATATGAACTAAATTTATTTTCCAACACTGTTTGGATACTTGTGACAGACTGAACAGGACACAAAATACAAAGAAGATTCAAATCTAACAAAAAGTAACAAGCTTTGTACATTCAAATATATTAATTGCATGTTCGGGGCAAAGCAAAGATCAGAAAAATTTCATTCCATGGTCACGATAAGGTGAAAACAGTATCTGGTGTCACTAAGACTTCATGAGCAAAGCAAAGATTCCTAGCCCTGCTATAGTCCTTTTGTATTCCAGATAAACAGCCATATGGGATTCCCCATTTAGAGGGAATCTCTGAGTGGCTTAATGCTGACATCCTTTCCCAATCTTCAACAATGTGAGTGGAAAGATAGAAGAAGGGGCATGACCTCTACACTCCATTCTGGTATGTCCTAGAGTACATACATTGGTCCTTTCTGAGCTTTGGGGCATTGTTTAGAGCCATTCTGAAGCTGCTTTAAATTACATTGTAGACCACATTGGCTGGTTATGGTTCTTCCACCTATGTTACACTCATACTGGACTCATTGAATGGTGAATCCAAATGCATGCCTGGATTTTTGTTGAAGCCCAAAACTATCTGTGACTGCCACAGACTTAGAGCTGTAGGAATGGTCATGTACCTCCACATGAATCCAGACAGATGGCTCGGATTCCTATTTCTATGGCTCTGGTTCCTATTTTTTTTAAATAACTTATTGCTACAAATATTTTTTCCTTTCAATGACACATGCATTTGTCTGTTTTAGAGCTCTGAAAGCGTAAGAACTTCGTTACAAAATTATAGGGATCCATATATAATCAAAACAGTATATAGCATGAATGCAGTTGAGGGTTTTCCTCCCTTTGGGAATCTTCTAGCTGAAAATACTTGATCAGAGCCAACTCAGATAATCACACAGCTCAATTACCCATTTCCTTAACCTGAGAGAGATAGGAGAGCTCTGTCCTCTCCTGGACAACAATCATTCTTGGATTTATTTTCAAAATCATCAATTTTAGAAAGCAATTTCTTGTCTTCACCTTCTCTATAATGTGGATCTCTAAATTCTAGCACTGTCCTTCTGATCCATTCTAGGGATCTTTTCCAACTGTCTAACAAGGGCTTTTAAGGAGAATGGAGACACGGACACTGCTTGTGTGAGTGAGTAGGCCATCCCCTTAGCTGACCCTATACCACAGTGGGAGAGGGGGTACCACCATTTATCTCAAGAGGATTTTGTTCTTACAGGACTGGAACATAATGAGCCACATGGCTGCCAAGAAGTGCAATTTGCCCCTGTGTTGAGGGGCAGGTGGGTAATTGGCCCAGTGCCACCACCATACTAGGACCAAGAAAGAAAGAAAGAAAAAATAACTTTGAAAAATAGCAAGTAGCCCTGTGGCACCTTAGAAACTAACAAAAATATATAATATCATGAGCTTACATGTGTAAAACCCATGGCTCTCCAGGATCTCCACTGACAAGGAGAAGCTATGAATGTTAGGTATACCTGCTTAGTTTTGGAGCTGTGCTGACTGGCTTCAGTCCCTTCCTCTCACTAATGCTGCCTTCTTTCTTTTGTCTCGCTGCCAAGAGTTTGGCTGAAGCCCGGTCAAAGCTGGTACAAGTAGGGAGTGAACAGGGTCCAATGGCATCAAAAGTTGTGTGTGTTTTGATTATTGCCTATTTGCTAGAGAGCAGTGGAGCTATAATAGAACAGCAATAAACAAACAATAAAAACAGTCTTTGCTGCAGCCCACCCACACTTTCACACACGCCGGCAATGTGCTTAAATTGGTAAATAAAATAATTTCAACTCAATGGATCATCCAGCAGGCACTCTAAGACAGGTGCTATCAGTCTTCACATGCCATTCTCATCTAGTTAGTATTCATTTTCTTAGATTTGTTTCTAATGCAATGTAATTAGGACATTGTTTCATCTTTGCACTGGAGACCAACTTCTGTAGCTTGTCATCTTTTAGCCATTATCTTGATGTTGTAAGATTTTCTCCATAGGTTTCCATTTATGAACATCACTTATTTCTGTCTTGACTTTGAAATGTTGCCTTTAAAACAAAATGGTTTTGTTTTCATGTTATCAAATCATGATACCATGAGTTGATTTGACATTGTCATAAGGGAGTTTTAGTGATATTATGCCCAATGCAGCAAACAATGAAATTAGTGTCACTACAAATATATATAATTATGGTACTGTTGTACAAGAACAGTAGCTATTTTTCATATTTTATCTCTGTTTAAAGCCCGTAAGAAAGCCTAGTCAACATTTAGAATTACTATGCTCAGTATATATATGGCATCTGAAAACTTAAAACCAGTTTAATCCAAAACAACCCAAGTTACATTTTTAGTTTTTTACTATATTGTGAAAATCCTTAAGGTCAAGTGCCCTAAATCAGTTTTCGGCCTATATAATTTCAAACATATAAGATATTAAACCCTCAAAGTTCCAGGGTTATCAAATTAGCTGTAGCTAAAGCAACATTAATTGCACAGTCATGACTAAGAACTATCATTATAACTTCTCAAGTGATAAACACAATGGTCACACTCCTAGACTAGGCAAGTTTATCTTTGTCATGATTACCTGGATTTTCAAAAGTATCCCCTCTCCTTTCCTATAGCCTGAATTCTGCAATTGTCTACTCATAAGCAGAGTTTTATTCAAATCATTGGCAGATGGGCCCAACCATGCATGACAGGTTGTAGGAATGGGCCTATCCTTGTTATACAGAATACCTAGGAAAATAGTACAGATACCATAGTAATCATGCTAAGTTATCTTTAGTTAAATCTGTGTAAGTATTTCTCATGGCCCTATTAAACTAGTATCTCTTTGATCATTTATGGATAAATGCTGCTTCTGCCCCCAGCCTGCAGAGACTCCCCTGCACACAGAGTTTCTTTTTGGTTTTCTTCTTTCTCCATATTCCCACACCACCAATTCATTGACGTAAATGAACATGTTTTTATAAATGAATGCTTAGAGAAAAGTTTCCTCGGTACCTCTAGTTATTCACTGGCAGTAAAATTAAAGCTCTTTCATTGAGTTTTGATACAATGACATTGTTTGTGTCAAAGTGAAATGAATATCCCTGATTTTTTCACTGCATGTAAACGTGCTATTTGCAGTTCTGTGCAAGCCAAGCATTCTCGCTATGTGTAGATGCACGCGCGCACACACTCTCTCTCTCTCTCTCTCTCAAACTATCTGAACAACGTTACTTAAATCTGGGTTCCATTGTCCCCATTCATCTACAGAGCAGTCTGGGTAGTACACACAGGTAAGTATATCATCCTACTGCAAACATATCTTAAACTATTTAGACTTTTGCAAAGGTGATAAATATCACCCTCAGCCAGCAAGCATGGGGTAGATGGGAACAATCTTGCAAGTGGGACACATATTTCCCAGCCTAATGGACATGTATTCTTTCAAGGTATGTACAAGGCATGAAATCCTAGACCAAGTGAAGTCAATTGCAGACTTCCAGTAGATTCTGGATTTCACCTTTGAACTTTTGAGGAATGGGGTAGCTAACTTGCCACATATAGGGTCCAAACCATTGAAGTCAAAACCATTAAAGCTGACCAAGATGTGTCTTATAGTGCAGTCAGGATTGTTAATCCATCCACTCTTGAAAAGTGATGCTCATATATTTACTCTGTCAGGCGTTTATGCTCTACAATTCACTCATCACATGCATTTAGACAATTAGCACTGCCTGCACTCCAGCTCCCAAGAAAACTGTCAAGAGAGCATGCAGAAGAACACTAACCTGGAAGTGGAGAAATCATTTAAGGAGGTAGACGTAGGAAGAGATGGGGAAGGAATGCTGTAATAGTGGGGAATGACAGAGTAAGAGAAGATACTGAAAAAAATACAAATAGGCAAGAGACAGACCAGAAAAGAAAAACATCTTGTAGGAAAGAGAAAGGGGGGCTGTAGAGAGAATGTGAACCAAAACATTTCTAAAGGATAAAAAAAAATCTAAAATAAGTGAGGAAAAACTGCAGAGACCTAAAGATGAATCAGGATATAGAAGAAAATAAAAAGAGAAAAGGTGGGGAGGAGATACATAACTAGTTTTATTTTATCAAAAGTTTGCTTTCCACAACCTTTTTATTCTGTCATGTAATGGTCCTTTTAATGTTTCTAGTACACATGCTACATGCTCAAAATGTGAAGACTTTCCTAGTTTTGGATGAGAAGAGGCAGCTCACCCTTTTCCAGACTCAAACCTTGTGATTACCTTCATTTCCCTTTTGAAAAACTGACTGTTCTCTCTCTTATCTATGTTTCTGACCCTCCTGCCTATCTTTTTTTTTTGGGGGGGAGGCATTAAGATGCTATTTTAAGTGAGCTATAAATAGTAAAAGTAGAAGAAAGTGTCCCAGAAATATTAGGGGAACACATTTTCTTCCCTCAACTGACAATCAGACTAGGTGTAAGGATACAAAGAACTTATAATTGGATCCTGTCGTCACACTTGAAAGAAACACAATAATTATGTATATTATTTTACTCTGAGTTGTTGTCACATCATCTATATAGTTAATTTATAATTAACAATAGTCCTGATGAAATCGGTTTGGTTTTTAATTGCAAATGCCTGAAACTTAAGCTTTATACAAACTGAGAAATTCCTCCATGCATTTTTCATATATGAATATTTAAAAATTATTAAAGCTTATCAATCATCCTCTCCTGATAAATAACAATAATGCAAAATCAATATGTTTGATTAAGCGTTCAACTAAATTTTATGAAACACTATTGTACCATCTGCCATTTGAACTGCCTGACCTGCTTAGAAAAACAAGGCTGGCTTTCAAAAAGTTCCAATTTTAATAACATCTGTATTACAAAACAAACTATTTCTTTGAAATATTTTGCAACTTGCAGCAAAGTTTTCAGTATTTATGGAGGTCTTAACCTACAAAAGTTCTCAATATTTTATTAATGATCACCTTGGGAAAGTTGCCCAGTTTTAAGTTAGAAAATTAATTCTCTGAAATAACAGAAGTATTTTTTCCCTCAGTTAGCAAAGCTAGCGAATTTTGTCCTATTTTGCAGGTGGCTTTCATCCATCTAATGCAGTGATCTGAGAATAGCATAATCAGATGACTGTAGCCTACTTATTAATTGGTGAGAGAAGGTGGGTGAGAGCATATCTTTTATTGGACCAGGTTTTTTTGGGGGGGAGGGGGGAAGACACAAGCTTTTTGAACTCCACAGAGCTTTTCTTCATATCTCACCAATTTTGTCTAATGTTTTGGGACCACTAAAGCTACAATAACACTGCAAAATACTAATTTCTGGGTCATCAAAAGCAACTTTAAATATACAGGTCATTTCTTCAGAAGGCAGAAACCATAGAAACCCCACTGAGAGGAAGGAATCAATACCCCTAAATACGGCAGAGATCTCCTGGATAGATCTTTGCAGCGTCTGTGTGAGGAGTGGATTATTCTTGTTTATTTGTATTACAGTGATGGTTAGAGCCCCATTTTGGTAGGCGCTATATATACTAATATGATAAAAGTCCCTGACCTGAAGAATTTACCGTGTAACTAGATAAGGCAGACAAAAATGCATAGTTGTTGAGTGACTTACCAATCTGTAGGGCATCTGTAGGAAGTCTGAAATTGTACTCATATCTTTAACTTCAAAATTTCCCTTCCTCTCAATTTCAGGATAGGATAGGGATTTGACAAGTGGACTTCTGCATTGTGTGGATTCACTGGGAACAAAATCCCATATTGGAGGAGCAAAAGTTAACCACTCCAACTCCTAGAATCCATGCTTCTCTGCCCATCTCATTCCTTGTTACATATTAGACTAGACACTTGTGCATTAGGATAGCTATACGAGCAGTATACGATCCCATAAAAGGTCCTGCAGAGAAGAAAGTGCCATACAGAGCATTTTCTTTGTGGTGGAAAACAAGCTTGCTTTTGGTGTGGAGGGAGGAAGCAGATTCAGGGAAAGGGAGTAAAATAAACTTATTTGCTCTCTGGAGGTTGTTTTCTAAATGTGATTTCTTTAAAGTAATTGTAATGAGATCCACATGAAAATCCCCGTGTTCTTTAAGAACCGAAAAAAAATTGCAGGTTTTGGAAGTTATATTGAGAAGTTTCAGGGTCAAACCTTGCAGTCAAGCTTTGAGTTTTATATGTCAACTCTAGCTCATATTTTGAAAAATCATCAGTGGATGTTTAATGTATACAATAGAACCTCAAATATATGAACACTAGAGATGTAGACTGACCAGTCAACTGGACATCATCGGGAACCTATCAGGGTAAGCTATCAGGCAGCAGAGACAAAAAACCAAACAGTACTGGCTTAAGATAGGCACATCTGAGCTGCGTGTCCTACCCCCAAGCTCTAGTCATCATGGCGTGGGGCAGTCACTTACAGATAGAAAATAGTAAACATTGTTTTTTCCTGTCTGGGAGGGGACAAGCTTGCAAACTCAGATCCTGGGAAATAAATTTCCCAAGTTGCTACTGAAACCTGGCCTGGAACGTAAGCTGCTGGAGCCAGAATCTGCACTGCACTCTGGAGGAGCAGTTCAGTTTTAAAGGGCCACAATCTGCACCACATGCCCACTGACACTACAATGCCCCAGGTGCCTCACTCATCACCTTTGCAGCCATAGGGCTAAAACCAGCTGTTTATCCCCACCCAACCCCTCTGTTACCAGGCAGCCATGGCAGAGCCGTGAGCCCCACCTCCAAGTAATCTCCCGAGGCGTCTCCCATAATAGTTTGTTTAGAGTTACAAACATTTCGGCTACATTTACATTGGCATGATCTTGCGCAAATACTCTTTAATGCAAGTGTTCTTGCATTAAAGTATTTGCGCAAGAGAGCATCTACTCTGGCATGTGCCTTTGCGCAAGAGATGTGCTTTTGCGCAAGAGCATCCATGCCAGTGTAGATGCTCTCTTGTGCAAGAAAGCTCCGATGGCTATTTTAGCCATTGGGCTTTCTTGCGCAAGAAATTCATATTGCCTGTCTACACTGGCCTCTTGCGCAAGAACAGTTGCACAAGAGGGCTTATTCCTGAGCGGGAGCATCATAGTTCTTGCTCAAGCAGCACTGATTTCACACATTAGAATGTCAGTGTTCTTGTGCAAGAACTCCCCACC
>JANRFK010004893.1:20499800-20517427 GCA_030068395.1 Apalone spinifera | reverse complement strand
CCAGAGGATGTGGTGAAGGCTAGGACTTCAACAGGGTTCAAAAAAGAGCTAGATTCATGGAGATTAGGTCCATCAATGGCTTTTAGCCAGAATGGGTAGGAATGGTGTCCCTAGCCTCTGTTTGTCTGGAGATGGGTGAGAGGGGAGAGATCACATGAGGATTACCTGTTGTGTTACCTCCCTCTGGGGCATCTGGTATTAGCCACTGTTGGCAGACAGGATACTGGGCTGGATGGACCTTTGGTCTGACCCAGTATGGCCATTCTTATGTTTTTAATGCCTCCATCTCTAAAAACAACAAGCTAATCTTTTAAGGCCAATGGAGATGTGCCTGATTAGTCCAGGGCTGAATTTGTTCCCAGATTTACAGGTCTGGGTAGGGATGTAAGTGGACATAAGGTTATTGCAATCACCTGTGCCCTGTGTGATTCACCACAATTTAACATAATGAGCAGTCCCGCAGGTATCTGCCAGGTTATTACTGAGATACATTTCTTTTGAAACTTATAAGAAAAAATAAAATATAAAATGCATTGCTCAGGTACAGCTCCGATGCTGCATTCTGAAAGTCAAGCATAGTTATATTCAAGACTTTACATATAGACCTTTTCTCACCACAGGAGTGACTGCAAACCTATAACTAAGGCATGGCTTATCTGAATGACGTCAATAACAAAATAGAAGTAAAAGATGGTACAGTAAACTCTGAAAATAATGACCACTAATTTAAAGAAGCAGGATGGGTATTTTGTGTACCTTATTTCTAGCCTAATACGTGCAATTGTTTCCACCTTGATATTTCTTTAAAAGAAACAAAGACAAATAGACTCATTTACAATGGTGTTCATTTTACAATGCTGGGAACATGTAGATGGAGTTGTTAATTTTTTTTTATTGTTCATCAGTGGGTTTTGTTTGATAGAGAGCAAGCTCATAACAATACAAGTGTCAGGGTAAACTATCCTGACAAAATACTGCATTTAAGATTTAAAACATAATATAATATGAAAAAACTTAAGAGATTTTTCCAAATGTATCTGCCCTTCCCTTTGGTCTTTGTGGCATGTTGACAAGGCTTATATAAATGACTTATATAAGTGACCAGTTTTGGTCTCAGTTCAAGTACAGATGCACAGCTTTATGCTGCTTATGTGTTGGAAATATTATCTACAGTTACTACAGGTCCTAAGTCACTAAAATCGTAGCAACATAAATAACAGCAATTTGAATGTATATAGGGCTTGTCTTTTTCAAAGCCATTTACAAACAATGTATCTCTCATTCCAACACTACAGTGATGCAGTTTAGGGTATTAGAGCTGATTGGAAAACTAAAATAACTATAAAATTAATAGAAACCAGCAATGAAATTCCATGAAAACTTTCACAAGTGTTTGCTCTGATCCTCCAAAACAAGCCTAATTTATTAGCTATGTTTAACAGATGAGCAAACTAAGAAATAAATGAAATGACTTGCCAAGTTCAGAAGAGAAGGTACTGACATTACAAGGATTAGAAACTCATAATTACTATCTCCTAGCTCTTTGCACAAGCCATTAGTCCATGCCTTTGTCTACCTTCATTAGCTTTTGTATGTGGTTTTTGTGACTACACAAAAAAACATTGAAATTGAAAGTTTGTATGCAGCACTTCTTTTTATATCTGATGTCTTAAATCATTCTGGGATGCATTAACAGGAGTGTTGTGAACAAGACATGATAAGTCATTCTTCTGCTCTACTCTGCACTGATTAGGCCTCAATTGGAGTATTCTGTCCAGTTCTGGGCACCACGTTTCAAGAAAGATGTGGAGAAATTGGAGAAGGTCAGAGAAGAGGAACAAGAATAATGAAAGGTCCAGAGAACCTTCTATGAAGGAAGACTGAAATAATTGGGCTTGTTTAGTTTGAAAAGGAGAAGACTGGGGGAGGGGGGGGAAAGACATGATAGCAGTTTTCAGATATTTAAAAGGGTGTCAAGGAGGAGGAAGAAAAATTGTTTTCCTTGGCTTCTGAGGTTAGGACAAGAAGCAATGGGCTTAAACTACAGCAAAGGAGGTTTAGGTTGGACACTAGGAAAAACTTCCCAACTGTCAGGGTGGTTAAACACTAGAATAAGTTGCCTAGGGAGGTTGTGTAATCTCCATCTCTGGAGATATTTAAGAGCAGGTTAGATAGACATCTATCAGGGATGGTCTAGATGGTACTAGGTCCTGCCACGAGGACAGGGGACTAGACTCGATGACCACTCGAGTTTCCTTCTCGTTATAGTGTTCTATGATTCTATGATTATGCATTTGCAATTGTGTGTGTGCAAATTATTGTAGGGGTATTTTATAGCAGTTAGCATTCATTGTGTCTGTAAATTTACTAGTGAAATGCTACCATAATAATTCACACCCAAAAAACTAGAGGCAAAAGATCAGAGACTAACTTAGAAAACAGGTTGTCAGTCCATTTAAAAAAAATAGAAAATGCACTGGCAAATAAACTTGTTTAACTGGCTACTTGGAAAAGACAAACTTTGGTATATATCTAATTTGCATTCAAGCCCAAACATCTCATTTTCTATTTTAAAAGGGTATTTAATTAACTATTGATTTCTACTCAATTATTCAAGGCCAAAAATGATCAATATTGATGGAACAGATATTTCACCACCACTATTGCCTAAATCAAATGAAATGTTAGAGGACTGTTACATTAGAATAAGCAAAGCCCAACTGCTTTACCTTTAAATAAGATAGTACTTTGTATTTGTTCTTTGCATATTGCTACAATTAAGTGAATACTCCATAAATTGTATGATCACATATGCATATTTTGGTCTTAATTATAACAGACATAACAAAAATATTGTGTCCCACACCAATGGAGGGCCACATGTGGCCCATCAGTGTTCTATGGCCATGTGTCCATTTGCTGTGCTGGAGATTGATCTTCTGGTATTCAATTTATCGACTCGTGAGGAGTGAGGGAAGCCAATTGGACCATTTGCTCCCATTGACTTTTCACTGTGAAGACACCTCCACGGCTTAGGGTATATTGATTCCAGGTATGCTCTTTATATAGCAGGAGTCGTGTACTTAAGCCAACCTTCCAAGTCTAGTATAGACATGACTTATGTATGGCCGTTGAGACATTTTGTTTAGTGTTGCCCACATTCAGGATTGCCAGATTCCACTAGTTTCCATCCACATATTTTTTCCCCTACTGGTATTACTAAAGCGACAGGAATGTAAAGCAAGGGCAAGTGAAGTGAGTTGCATGCTGACAGCACACAACATTGACTGTGAGAGCCGTGTGCTCCCTCTGCCTCCAATCAAAGCACTGCTACGCTTCAATCAGCACACCCTGAAAATTGTAGGGATGCAAGCATGGTTGGTAAAACTATCCTATGTGTGGAGGCCATCTTGGTTATGATAATCTCGTGGCCCACTCATGCAGCCCAGTCAGTACCCTGGGTTGCCCATCACTGTGCAACACGGTAAATCTCAAAATTACTTTATTATTCCATCTTATATTCATCACGTAAAAATATCCCAATGTACTATACTAAAGAACACTGTAACACAAACATATGGCCTTCCTCATCACAATATCCTCAACATACTGTATTAGTTGTACTTTAATAATCACTCGAGACATTTTGAACAGAAACTGTGGATGCTTTTCAATGATATTTCAAAGGATTGAAAAGCAAGAAATAATGAAGAAAGGTGTCAAATGAGAAACTTTGATAGATACTGCCTTTTGGGTGTTTTCATATTATTACATGCTGGAGAGAATGTGCACCAATATCATCATTTGGCTCATTTGTAAGCAAAGAATTCGAAATTAGAGAAGGCCACTTAAGAGTGAACAACTCAGTGTCTGGACTTTTTTGTTGGTTCAGCTGGGGGTGCTAAAGAGAAGGTAGATGAAACATAACTTGTTTTTTGACAAATCAAAATCATTTTTAAAAAAGCTTTGGGCCAGACATGTGTAAAGCTTATGTAAATTATCATACAGATTTTGTAAAGTTCTGCGGAGCTTTATCAAATAACATTTGAGAATCTGGGCTACATGTTTGGATTTTAGCTTTCATGGGTTTTTTACATTTTAAAAAGTAAAGCAGTTGTAAATCTGTAAATGTAAAGAACAATTAGCAGATCTCACAGGGGAAATACTAAGAATATTTTTTTCTACTTTGCCTCCTTTAGTGTGTTCTCTGATTGTTACATGTTTAAGCAATATATTATATTGGTCTTCTAAATCTTGGAGTTCTTCCACTAGGGATGAAATAGTGCAGTTGAGTAACCAATTAACTGATAAGCAAAAGCATATAGGTTATTGCTATAAACTACACGCATTCCCTCTCCTCCTCCCCCTCCAGTATATTTTTTAGCAGGCTGTCCAGCAGCCCGGCTAAGTGCCATCTTGCATCGGGTCCGGGACCTATCCCTTATGAATTTAAAAGTGTATTGGGAGCCAGGTGGGCAGGCAGTCTGACTCAATCCTGGCTTGCACCAGGTCCAGGACTTACCCCCCCCCCCCCCCCCCCCACTGTTGCTCTGCATTTAAAGTGTGTTAAGAGCAAGGCAGGCAGACAGCCCAGCTCAGTTCCAGATCACACTGGGTCCTGGAGATTGGACTCTCCCCAAACAGGGGCTTGCTGCAACAGAGGCAACAACGTGGGGCGACAAGCAGCTGGTGCATGAGGGGAGCTGGTTTTTAAATTGGCTCCCCTCACAGGCCACCCTGCTGCCTCGGATATAGATTAACTGATTTTTTGATATCTCTACCTTATAGTAAATCCAATCATGTTTTCATTTACTTGGGTAAAATACCTAATGATTGCATGGGAATTTTGTCCAAGTTTGGGGTGCAGGATCAGCCCCTTAGTCCTCATTAAAACTAAAACAAAAATACCTGGAATTATTTGGGGGAAGCTCTATGGTCTGTGTTAAACAGGAGGTCAGACTAGGTGATCACAAGAGGTTCTTGTGGCTTCTGAATCTGTGAAAAATGTCCATCAAAAATGGGAATACTCTACTCTATGCTATAATCTAGAATTGACAGTGAGACAATAGCATGAGATGTCTGTACACACCCATAGAGGGGAATGTTTCAGTCCAGTTTTGTTTAATTAATGGAAAGAAAGTTTAAACCTTTAAAATAACTTCATACAAAACCTAAATTTGAAGTCTAAAATTTCTGACAGTGACTCCTTCCTCTATGGTAGCTATTTTAGGTATTTCTAATGTGTCTATCACCCTGGTACCTAAGCACCATACACAATTTTTTTTTTAATGTAGATCTTTAGTGGAAATGGTGCCCTTTCTCTGTGTTCCCACATGAACGTGGTATGTGAATTTAAACAGCTAACATTGTTCAACACCCATAAAGCATGCTGATTTTCCCATGCCATATCCCCTACTGCTTTTTGTTTCTTTTCCAGAACATTCATACAGAAAAATCACTTTGTATTAGGGGCAAATTTCTCATTCCGTTCTGTTCATTTCACCTCACTGTGTTTCATTTTTAATTGCCATTAATGTTTTCCAAGAGCTCTGTGATGTTGGCATTCACATTGTCCTTTCTAAGAAGGCACTCACCAAGGCATTCCAGTTCAGTAATAATAAATAATAATAAAGACACTAAAATAGTGGGTATTAAGTAACTTAATATTAAGTTGTCTGAAATGGAAGAAAATATTCTCTAAGATTACGCAACAACAAAATGTAAGGGACAATAGTAAATGATAAAAAATAGATAACAGCAAATGTTTGGAATCACATCTCTATTTACATCGCTAAAGAGAGGAAACAATTAAGTTCAAAGTGTTGTGTAACAAATAAACTTAAGCTTATTATGCTCTTCTATTTTTCCCCTTGTCCTGCAGCAAATGTATGTGACAAAGAATTACTGCAATGCCAGAACGGAGGAACATGCCTCAAAAACATGCGATGCCAGTGCCCTCCAGCCTACACTGGCATTTTGTGTGAGAAGTTGAAGTGTGAAAGGGATCCAGGAGGTTGCAGCCAAAACTCCGGCAAGGGGGCAGTGACACACGGCCCTCTATTACTGCTGACTGCTCTACTAGGTGTAACTGGACTTTTCATATTCTAGGCTCCGTCTGGTTGATGGCATTGTGTTCAGACTGCTTCAGAAGGAACATGCCACAAAAAAGCAAAACAAAACTCAAGCATTTGCTACTAAAATTAAAAAAAAAAAAGAAAAAGAAAAAGAAAAAGAATAAAACCACGTATACACTAAGAAGGCCCAACTGAACTAAGCCATATTAATTGTGGACAGCACTCTGAGTCAAAAGACAGTTCATATCTGACTCAAGACAAGTTGGCGCTGCCAATCTATTACTACAAATAACAATGCCAGCTGCAAAGTGTACACAGGATTGAAAAACCTTTGACAGCTCCCCAAATGGAAAATAAAAAACATTTGCCACTTCAACATGGTGCGCTACTGTACCTCTGCCCAGTGTGTGGACCAACCAAATAGAGGCATTCTTTGCTGTCAGTGCATTGTGGGTATAAGGAAATCTGTTAAAGCTGCCATATTGGCTTGCTTCAGTCCCTGAATCCCTTCCAACCTGTGCTTTAGTGAACGTTGCTCTGTAACCCTTGTTGGTTGAAAGGTTTCTTTGTCTGATGTTAGTGATGCACATGTGTAACAGCCCCCTCAATAAATCTCAAGACAGTCATATCCTTGTATATTTTAGCAGCACTGCATCAGAAAGATGCCGTGTTCATCTACTGTACAAGAGTGGCTATAGGACAAAAAAAGTATTTATCCTTTTGTATTCAAATGAAGTTATTTTTCTTGAAATAATGTACAATGTAGA
Organism: Apalone spinifera; assembly: GCA_030068395.1. Lineage (NCBI taxonomy): Eukaryota > Metazoa > Chordata > Testudines > Trionychidae > Apalone > Apalone spinifera. The sequence continues at coordinate 20,510,586 of JANRFK010004893.1, read as the reverse complement.
TTTTTTGTATTATTGACAATTTGTGTTACCAGACAATTTATTAATGTATTTAATTCTAATCAGGTAAGAGAAATATTACTTTTTATTTAGTCTTTTTTTTCTTTGCTCCTTTCATTTAATTGTGCAGAGATTTCTCTGTATGGGCAACGTGCTGGCATCAAAGAATATCAGTTTACATATATAACAAGTGTAATAAGATTCCACCAAAGGACATTCTAAATGTTTTCTTGTTGCTTTAACACTGGAAGATTAAAAAAATAAAATTCCTGCATAAACAATTTCAGGAATTTGTATTGCAATTTCTTAAGACAATTTTAAAAATTATTTTCCTTGCTCATTTTACCATGGATTAAATACAAATTCAATATCAGAATTTAGTTAATAATGAAGTCAGACTGATGTTTTCTTCTCTATCAAACCACTCTGAAAAAAAACAGATATTTTGTTTGAGGAAAAATTTATAAAACACTGAATCTGTATTCATTCTAGTTATTCCCAGAATTATTCCAAGGTTAATTTACAAGTATTAAGGAACATTTTCTTAGCATACAACTTTTGAGGATTGAAAGTAATGAAGTCGATATAGCCGTTTCTTAAATGTGCCTTTCAAAGCTTCATTAAAAGGAAATGGTTATTTATATTCAAGTATTAGACTGCCTTGGAAACTACAACAGCAATGGCAACCACAACACAGAAAAAAAAATTCAATGATATAACTTTTAATAAAGTCAGTTTTAGTATTTAGAGGGAGTGTCAAAATATACAGACACAAATAGATAGAAAGTGCTGCGCCAGCAAATAAAAGTTTGTTTTAAGTATTGCCTGAGGTGTAATAAATTCCTGTTTCTGACTTTTATTAGGCCAATTACTGAGTGTGACAGCAACGGATACAGAGAAGTACAGGCAAACCAAAACCATGGCAATGTTTCAAAGACAAGGAAAATCAAAAGGCAGCAGCACCGTTTATATTCATTTCTTAGCAGATTTTTCAACATACATAATGTAAATTTTTAGCAATATGATAGCCTAGAATGGAAAAAAATCAGCACAGGCAAAATCCTAAGGGTAATAGATTCTATTTAGCTACCTACTCCCCTCTGGTGACAAGGCAGTGAATTTGGATACCTCCTTGAACACCTTTCCACCTCCAGTGGGCCGGGGGTGGGGAGGAAGACCATTGCTGGCAGAAATCTTGTGAAAATATTCCATGAGGGTACAGTATAGCTTTACAGTTTTTATTTCCAGAAAAGCCCATGTGGAGGATGACAATACAAGTAAACAGGTAGCATTTGTTAAAGTTACCACCTCAGACCCGCCTGTGGAATGTTTGCTAATCACACCTGCAGTCTCTCTCCGTTTACAAAACAAGGGTGAGATAAATAAAAGGTATGACTGTGTAGCGGCATATGTAATTGTAGATTTATATTAGAAGCATGCTCAAGACAATAAACAGAAAATTATATTGAAGAATCACTCAGGAATATAAATGCAAATATAGGTGACAAAGAGCTGAAGATTACTTATAATTAAATGGATTTCTAGTATTAAAGTGTGGAATTTAAGTTGTCTTGAAGTTTATTAGCCCAGGCCAAATGCAGACCATGTATTTACTGGAAAAGATGCACTTTAACAGACATTAGACAGTCAAGGCTTTGTGAAAGTGCTCAGGAAGCATGTTGTGCATGTCTGATTATGCAGGATTCTGCCAGACAATGCTGAAGTATAATGAATATCTGATCTTAATCACTTCATCTGCATTTCAATTTCATGTAGGTCTGATCATCTAAAACAACGTGGATGACACAGCTTTTCATATATTTATATAGCATTTTCTGCATTTCATCGTATAGGTCAGCCTGCTTTTAATAAAATGTGGATTTTAGGTACATGTCCAAAGGAAAGTGAATTTTCTTTTCAATCACCATTTTTGTCAAACCTCATTGTTTTTGCCATAGTGCACACTGTAAAGGAACTGCAGTACCTGAAGATTTTTGAATAGTAGTTCTGCCATGATAGAAAATTGGCAAAACAATAAACTCATCCTGCAGAAGTTACCATGTGATCTTTCAGTGTCCACAAGTAGCCATTGTGACAGATGTTGCAACTTCTTGCAATATCTTTGTGAGCTCTTGCTCTATTAAATCATTTTGGGCCACAAATGCTGTGTAATTCCATGAGGAAGGGTGATCATAGCTCCTCCAGAAACTAACAACATTGGGGGGAGACATGGGGGAAGAGGCAGGAGGTGGTGATTACACAAATTCATTCAGGATGTAACATCAGAGAATGATCACTCCTGCAGAGGCGTGCATATTCTAGTTCAGACTGGATCCTCAAGAGACCTACAGACAAGGAAAGGATTGTTGATAAAAAAAATAGCCTAAGTTTACACTGACTCAGGGCCTTCTTTCTGATCAAGCAAATGCACAGGATCATTAGTCCAAAAGAGGCCCCAATCCTTTAGCCAAAGCAGTATGTCCAGGATTTTTGGACTTTGTGACTGGAGAGCTTTGTGCTCCTGGGTAAGGTTCAATGTGTCTAACACAGAGGTGAGCAATAAGTATCCCTCAGGGTGGACATGGTTTGCCAAGGCTAGCCTCGTGGGCCACCAGGACTTTATTTACCTACATGTCTCCAGTTATAGCTATTTTCACCTCCTATTGGCCGTGGATCACCGTTCCTGGGCAATGGGAGCTGCAGGACGCATCCTGCATTTCCGATGGGATGGAAATGGCAACCCATAGCCAACAGGAGCTACAAATGGCGCTACCTGCGGACACATAGGTAAATAAAGCGTTAGTGGCCTGCCCGGGGCTAGTCCTGGTGAACCGCCTCTGGCTTATTGTCCATCCCTAGTCTAGCACAGGACCATTGGGAGAAAAAGGAGGGGAGAGAAAGAAAGACTCAAGAAATGTTAGACAGCATGACCCTTGGGCTTTTGGTTTGGATGCTGGTTAAAGAGACTTAGGATTGCAAGCAAAAATGTTATCCCCCATTTTTGGTTCCCCCTGCATTTGGAAAAGCAGAATTTTGTACATTTCTTGCATCAGATTGTGTCAAAAGACAATACCAGACTCAGTCATCAATTTTTACTCTCCAAAGCCCAAACTTTCAGTAGCGACAAGTCAAAAAGGGGGAAAGAAATATATATTGTAATGGGTGGAGCACATATGAATAGAAAATACTTCATTTAAGTGGATAAAGCAAACCACCACAACACACAAACGCCTTTTCAAAATGTGTAATCAAAGGGAGCCATCCTACCTGGTTATTATTTTACATATCTTTCAGCTAACTTGGGAACACCATTCTAGTCCTCAAAGGTCCCATGCAGATTTGTTATAGACTCATTGGGACTCTAGGTTTATTAAACTACTGAATTAACTAGACTCATCTGTGCATGGAGTTTATTCACCAGTGAAAGATAATTTGAGTCATGTTTGTTCTTGCTAACCGATCAAAATCCAACTACTACTATTTGGTATAGAAATTTATTTTAGGTGTACAATTGTGAGTGCAATTACTTGTGAATGCAAAAATGCACTCATCACAACACAGTCTGGTGCTGCTAATCTGGTTTATTGCCTAGTTCTGATAAATTTATAAGTCAGTTTAATCGTCACTTTCAAAATGCTACATACTAGAAAGCTCAAGAAAATGGAAATAACTTGCGCAAAATGTGATTGGGAATTGTAGCATTTTGTAGTAGCAGCACGTCCCTGAGTGAAATGGAAGGCATAATGTCATTGGGTTACTGCAAGCTGTTGGGGATTTTTGTTTGTTTTCTGGTTTTTATGGTAGCACACAATATCAGTTACTTCACTATTATTGGGATTGCTGTTTGTTATGTGCATAGAACCAAATGTGTTAGGCTCTTTGAAGATAAGTATGGCATGGTCATTGATTCAAAAAACTTTACAATCTAAAAAATGAACACAGAAGACTGATATAATGCAGTAAATAGAAACAAGTAAGGATTAAGCACTGTACCTTGTAGACTCCGCTGTGTTTTCTGCTTATCTACTTAGCTAATACATGCTTTCAAAGGAGTACTAACATACAGGCCCTCAGTGAAGAAGTGCATTTGAAGAAAGGATTAATGAAGATGCAATTTGCTCCAAATCAGGAAAAGAGTTTCAGTCATAGAAGGCCATATGGAAGAAGTCCTGGGATAATGAATAAACTTAAAAAACAACAAAAGGTCTGGTAGCACTTTATAGACTAACAAAACATGTAGATGGTACCATGAGCTTTCGTGAGCACAGCCCACTTCTTCAGATGACCGGAGTTTTACATCTGAAGAAGTGGGCTGTGCCCACGAAAGCTCATGGTACCATCTACATGTTTTGTTAGTCTATAAAGTGCTACCAGACCATTTGTGGTTTTTAAGTTTATCCTGTACAGACTAACTCAGCTACCCCCTGAAGCTCGGATAATGAAGTGAGTGCATAATTGATGGTCATGGGCAGAACAAAAGCACTAGGTGGAGTGGAGTGGATTAGATTAGATTAGATTACATATTTACATGCTCCAAAATGCTACATCAGCAAATGTTTGCAATACATTGGTAAAGTATATCAGCACTGGAAACAGTCATTTGTAATGAAAGTGAGCCATAATTATAAAACAAAGGCAATGATTCTACTGTAGATTATTTTCATACTTTTGTTGAATGAGCACTTTAGACTTTCCAGTTTAATTTTTTTTATTTCTTATGTAATGTAATTCTCACTCCCTACACTGATTTTTATTCTATCTAGCAAACAAACAATGAGGAAACTTATCCTGGATTATACAAGCTCGAACAAGCATATCAGGAAAAATATTTGCCAGTAAAAATGCTTATCTCACGGGCCGAATCCGTTCTAGGACTCCCAGGCACGCAGCAGCCGCTGTTTTAATCACATGGCTGCTCTGTGTGGCTTTCTGCTCTGGAAGGAGAGGGAAGCTTCATGTGATCTCCCCTCACCCAGCCCAATCGCCAGCTCCTATTGGCCGGAAACAACCAGCCAATAGGAGCTGAGAGATTGGCCTGGGGGATGGGGCCAATGCAAGCCTCTTCCTTCTCCCAGAGCTGAGAGCCACATGGAGGTAACAGCCTGCAGCTTTAAGCAGTCTGGGGATGCAGCAGATAGGGAGCCCAGCCTGCCTTGGGGTGTTGCAGGGTTGCTGTCCAGGAGATGCTTAGGTAAGCACCTCCTAGCCAAAGGCTGCCTCTGTCATCCCTGCCCCTCCCACACCCCACTCCCTCTGCCAGGTCACCATCCAAACCCTCTGCACCCCTCTGCCCCAGGTCACAACTCCCTCCTAGACCCTGTACCCCCTTCTACACCCCTCCCCCAGGCCAGAATCCTCTCCTGAACCCATATCCCTCCCTAGCCCTACACCCCAACTCCCTTGACCCAGGTCACACAACCCCCTCCTTCACCCAAACTTCCTCTCAGACCTCACATTGTCTCCTGCACCCCAGTCACTTACCCCATTCACCCTTCTGCACCCAACCTCCATCCTAGACCTCGCACCTCCTGCACAGTAAAGTGAGGCTCATGACTGCTTTCCAAAATCTTGACATGGCCCACCTATCAGAAATTTTTGCCCACCCTTGCTATATGGGCAAGAGACATGTCATTTCAAATTCAAATACTCCTGTAGCACTTTACTCAACAAGAACTCTCACTGAAGCGAATGTGCTATTCATTAGGGCTACGTCTACACTACGAGTTTTCTTGGCAAAAAATATGCTAATGAGGGACTAATTTGCATGAGCCGTGATCTCATTTGCATATTTTCTGCCGATCCGTTTTTGTGCTAGGGGTTTTTGCGGTAGGGGTTTTTGTGCAAAAACAAGCAGTGTGGACATTTTCTTTTTGTGCAAAAACCCCTTTTTCTGCAAGATCAGTATACCTCCTTTTTTGGGGCATAAGGATCTTGCAGAAAAACGGGGTTTGCATAAAAAGAAAACGAGTCCCTCATTAGCATATTTTTTGCCAAGAAAACTTGTAGTGTAGACATAGCCTATGAGTACAGGTAACAGAATCTAGCCTTTAGCCTTCATTAATGGAGAAGTGAGCTAAATGAGCTCATATGTTTTTCACCTGTAGCTTTTATAATCCATATTTGGTAGAGGCATGATATGGAGAGGACAGTGGAATCCCCTTACAGAGATCACTGTGTTAATATATTTTTTTCAAGACCAAAATCTTCCAAACCTGGAAGTCCAAAGGCAGACACCTAAATCCCTACTGAGGCACCTAAACAAAAGTAGACTGATTTTCAGAACTGCTCAGCACCTACAAGTCCTAGTGGCTTCAAAGAATGCTTGTGGATATTCTGCATTTCTCAAAAATCAGGTTGCTGGTTCAGATGCCTGTGTTTTAGGGTTGGGCAATAATTTCTGACAAAATGTTTGACAGAAAAAAAGCAGTTTCCAGCAAGTCTGGCTGACATACTCTGTGGTGTGTTAACCCAAGAGCCACACAAACTTATTGGTTACAAAAATTCTGGATCATTCCTAATTGCATATAGGTATATGCAGAGGATAAAAGTCATATTAGTAAACAATAAAATGCTAGGAGGGGCATGCTATGTATGTTTGTACAGTGTGTAGTACCCACTGTCTAGCCCCCGTCTAATGAAGGTGTTCAGGCACTATAGCAAGTTGATTTTTAAATAAATACTAATAATAACTCATGTGAAGGCAAAAGAGAACTTGGATTGCATATTAATGCCCCTATTCATCAAATCAATGGGACTGTGTTTAATGTTAAGCTTGTAATTCAGTATTTGCTCACCCAGAGTTCAAGCCTGCATACCCAATACATTCAAACTACTGAAGCCAACTAGCAGTTTTGGGTGCGCAAGGAATGCAAGGCTAACTTCATGGCTGAAGTGTTTCAGTATAGTGGGATGCACATGCCCAATGCAAAATATTTGAAAGAAATGTAGTTGCCTTTCTTCTAGTGGAATCCTCTGAAATACTTTCATAGAATAGTTTCCACTCTACCAGGGCATAACAATGACTCTGGGCTACCCTTTTCAAAGTAGATCTGTCGAGGGGAAAAGGAGGAAGACTTCCCCCATTTCTTTGGGCATGATTCAGACATAAATAGCACAGCATGAAATTAATGAATTACTTCCCTCTTTCTTTTCTCCCACCACATAAAAAAAACATTGTAATAGACTGGTAAATTGAACTGAGTGGCAATATTTAAGATTAGGAAATAACTTTATTGTTTTTCAACAATTCCTGGTGAAATAGGCCATTATTTTGTGATGCCTAATTATGCCAAAACTGAAGATTCACCAGACCTGCTGAAGAAAATTAGAGAGACTAGGCAGTAAAAACTAAAATCCATTTGGTTACCCAAGCCCTAGAATTTCTTTGGGTGTCACTTTTAGTATTGTTTGATTAGTGAACTATGAATTGGGTGGGGGGAGCAACACTGACACTGGAAAGCAAATGAAAAATTCTACCTTTGAGGATGTGGATTTTTACATTCCTAGATAACTAGCCACTTTCAGGTTCCCCCTCCCCTCCAAGTGGACAGAAGGGGAAAGGAAGAGCTTGCTGCTTCAATGCTCTCCCTCCAGTCAAGGGAAAAAGGAGATCCTGTCTCAGTTTCTATTTCCCTAGCCTGATTCTGGGAGGAAAATTCAGTCTCCTACCCCCGGAACAAGAATGATTGTTAGAATCACAAGAGTATTCCCTAAATAGCTATGTATGCTGCATGAATGTCTGCACATGCACATATATGTAGTTAGACTGGTCGTGGACATGTTTAGGGACATGTCCATTTATTTCCTTGTCCCTATTTGTCTTCCAAGATGATGTGACGGTTCTTCGCTATACTGTCACACCTAGCATCACATACAAGCACTGAAACGGGTAAGTCCTTGGACTCTCTAGATTAGTTTGTATAGTCTTTGCTGGTTCTTTTTTCTTAGCATGCACTTCACACAGGAGCAGCCCATTTTTCCCTTTTTTCTTTCCAATATCTGAGTCTTGGAGTTTCTTAAACAGTCCAGTTTTCTTATCTGTGATTCTTGCATCTTCAATTATTTCCTTTGGATTCTACTAAAGCCTTTATTGTTGGATTTCTGAGTGGGCCTGGGACAGCTTTTTTTCTTTAACCTGCAGATGGAAGCTGGTTATTATTCTGGGAGTTAATTTTCTTGTATTGGCCTTCAGTTGCCTTCTCAGTAAGAGCAGTTTCTGCAGCCTGGATTTCAATTTACATTTCTGCATTTGACCTTTTAAATCCCTCCTCCCTGAATCATAGAACACTAGAACTGCAAGGGACCTCAAGAGATCATCAAGTCCAGTCCCATGAACTTAAGGCAGGACCAACCGCCATCTAGATCAGAGTGGGCAAGATTTGGCCCATGGGCTGGATGCAGCCCACCAAGCCATTTGATCGAAACCACACCCCAACATGCTGCTCCCTCCCTCACCCCCCAGGTCAATCGAGACCTTGGGGCAGAGGAGCGCGCAAAGTCATTCACTGATCAAAGCAACTGGTGGCTCTCTTCCACTGGCAGAGGTGTGCAGTGCCTAGAGAGAACTGCTAGCTGTTCAAAATGGCTGGAGGTTCCCTCTAGGTGCCACGTGGCCTCTGGCAGGGCAGGTCAGGGGTGGGGGGTGAGAGACTTCACATAATCTTCCCCTGCCCCCAGGTCCCAGTTGGCCTGGGGGCGGAGGAGCGTGCAAAGTCTCCTCCCCCACCAGAGGTGCACGGCACCTAGAGGGAACTGCCCTTTCTGCCCAAGGCTCCACCCCTTTCAGGGGGCCAGAGCCAGTCTGCAAACATGAACCAAAGTTTATGAAGTGCCCCCCCACCCCGATCTAGATCATCCCTGATAGATGTTTGTCAAAACTGCTCTTAAAAAGTTATAATAATGGAGATTCCACAACCTCTCTAGGCAATTTATTTCAGTGCTAAATCACCCTGACAGTTAGAAAGTTTTTCCTAATGTCCAGCCTAAACCTCTCTTTCTGCAATTTAAGCCCATGACTCCTTGTCCTATCATCAGAGGTTAAGGAGAATCATTTTTCTCCCTCCTCCTTGTAACAAATGTTTAGGTACTTGAAAGCTCTTTTGTCCCTCCCCCCGCTCAGTCTTTTCTTCTACAGATTAAACAAGCCCAGTTCTTTCACTCTTTCCTCACAGGTCATAGTTTCTAGTCCTTGAATCTCTGTTGCATGTCCAATTTCTCCACATCTTTCCTGAAATATGGTGCCCAAAACTGGACATAATACTCCAGTTGAGGTCTAATCAGTGCAGAGTAGAGCAAAAGAATGTCTGTTGCTTGCAACACTCCTGGTAATATATCCCAGAATGAAGTTTCCTTTTTTCGCAACAGTGTTACTCTGTCGATTCATATTTAGCTTGTGATCTTCTATGACCCCCAGATTCCTTTCTGTAGTTCTCTTTCCTACACAGGCATTTCCTATATTGTGTGTTCAGCTGATTGTTCCTTCCTAAGTGAAGTACTTGGTATTCATCCTTAATGAATTTTATCCTAGAGAAATGTCTGTAGTTTAAAATTTCACCCTAGAGAAATGTCTAAATTTCATTGTAGAAAAGTCTAAGACTTGATTTAACAATTCTGAGTCTGTTCCTATTTCCTGTCAGTTCTTTCCAGTTCTCTGATCTTAGTATTTTAGTCCTGAAAATCTTGTGTTGTGGGTTTTATGATTTGCACCAACTTTTGATTACAGACTTTTGACCTTATAAATCTAGTTTTAACTGACTATTGGAATCCCACTTTGCAGATTCTTGGGAGAGTATAATAGATTCTCTACTCTCAAGTTCAATTGTAAAAGCCAAAAATAAATAAGAAACTAAATTCTTTTTAACTGCAAAGGTCCAGATATACTGGCACTCTCTCAAACTCATGATATATTAATAGCATCAAACCCCTCCCCCCTTTTACTGTAATCAGAAAATCCACTAGCGCTTATGCTGGAATTTATAAATATCATTGCTAACTCTCTTCTATAATTCACTATGTAGTTAATATTTCAAATACATGCATATATTCTAAGCATCATAAATTCCAATAGTTAATTGGGAAAAATTTATCTCATGACTTTTGTTATCCTCACCAATGAAATGAAAATTGATCAATACTGATGTGACAATGTGGGAACAGTCTGTAATATTTTATGAACTATGTGGATGGCTCTGTACCTATCCACAGTGCAATACTAACCTGGGGGGAGGGGGATTAATTTTTTCCATGGAGATGGAGAGAACAGGATTAGGCATTTCAGACATACACTTACTATTTCTGCCTGGTCTGGAATCAACACGTTAGAACGGAAGACCCTCAATTGAAACCTAAATAACTGCACATTTATTCCTAGAACAAGTTACTTTGCCCCTTAATTCTCTTCAGGGAAGCAGAGCAAAAATCCCTTAACTGGACACCAAGGCAAGAAGTATCATGTGACTGGGTATTAAGGTTGGCAGTGCAGACAGAGCAGAAACAGATGTAGTAGTAAAGCCAACTGAGAACAGCACAGATCTTGTGCCCGGATCCTCACCAATATGGACTCTACCTGAAGTTTACCCTTCCCAGTCTAACCTAAAGCCTCTCCGATGCTTTATTGCAGGTCAATTAGAAAATCTACCTAGTTTTGAAAAGGCTGCCTTGAATCACTGCAGATGCTCACTGTTTGCACCGCTCCTTGAGAAAAAAAAGCAATTTTGCACTGACTACAGTGGGGCTGAGATTTCACTCTGGATACTTTCTAGTATCAGTATCAGATGTGCAGAGTGGAGAG
>JANRFK010004893.1:20476353-20492614 GCA_030068395.1 Apalone spinifera | reverse complement strand
TTTGTTTCAGCTACACCAGACTAACACGGCTACATTTCTATCACTATCTCTGCTGAGATTGTAAGCATGGGAGCCAATTTCCAGATCATCTGGAAGTCTGGTTCACAGCAGACCTGTGGTTAGGTAACAATAGGCACAGCCTTACAAGGTGATGGCAACTACTTGGCCACTTAATGGCTACCTGGAATAGACTTAGTCTCACAGACCGAGAGGGAAGATGCATACAGGAAAATACAGAGATCACAGAATCATGGAACACTTGCAGTGGAAGGGACCTTGTGAGATCAAGTCTAGTCCCCAACCCCCATGGCAGGACCATGCACTGTCTATATCATCCCTGAGTTATCATCCTTGCTATGTCAAGATGTAGGAAACAAACATCCCCAAACTGGCTGTCACCTCATGAATTAGTACCAAAGATTGATGCTATTTGACATGGACACCTGATACAGTAGACTTCTGATAATCCTGCAAGTTTTGGACCTAGATGGTGCTGGTTTATCAGATTTGCCGGAGAATTGGGAGGTCCGGTACAGCTGCACGGCTTAAAAGCTGGCCAGGACATAATCTCCCTCTCTCTCCCCTCCATGCTGTAACCTGATCCTCCTGCCTCTCCCCTCCCCTTTCCTCTTCGCTGAAGCAAAACGCTCTTCTCCATACTGTAACACGATCCCGATCCCTCCCGTCCCCTCCCCCCCAACCTTATGCTCCATCTGGTTACAGCCAGCACGTGTGCCGAGTGGCAGGCTTTTTAATCAGCTGGACAGGAGCGCTTGGCATTTTGATGCTGGTGTATCGGGAGTGCCGAACAGTTGGATGCCGGACTATCGGAGTTTTAATGTACTGGGAAATGGACTCTGAGCAGTAAATTAATTTCAGCCATACCATTAAACAGCCAGTCGACCAGACCACGTTTCTGCACTACTACCTTAAACTGGATTTAATTTGGTGACCTATCAAATGCTCTGCCTTCCATTACCTATCCACTTCTGTTTGGGGGCTATGCTTGTGTGAACACAAACATGTATTTAACCTGTTACATTCCTATGGGGCTCCCACTGTGTTTTTGTCAGATCTTTGTCTCAAACTATAGGGGATTTCTTTAATTCATCTTGTACAACTCTGAGCACAGCATTTGTGCTTAACAATTATTAGTTATTGTGTATGTATTAAGGCAGAGGTGGGCAATAATTTTTGGTGGGGGGGGTTGCACTCCAAGATTTTCGAAAGTGGTCAAGTGCTTTCTGTGGAGGAGGTGTGGGGTCTAGGATGCTGCAGAAGAAAAGAGACTGGGGTGTAGGAAATAGTGTGAGGTCTGAGAGGGAGTTTGGGTAAAGGAGGGGGTTGTGTGACCTGGGTCAGGGATTTGGGGTGTAGGGTCAGGGAGGGGTATGGGTACAGGAAAGGATTCTGGCTTGGGGAGGGAGGGTCTGGAGGGAGTTATAACCTGGGGCGGGGGGTACAGAGGATTTGGATGGTGACCTGGGGGAAGGAGTTGGAGTGCAGGAGGGACTGAGGTGCCAGAGGCAGGCTCTGGCTGGGAGGCACTTACCTAAGTGTCTCCTGGCCATCAGCCCTGCAGCACCCCAACCCTCCACCTCAAGGCTGGCTGGGCTCCCTGCCTGCTGCAGCCCCAGATCACTTTAAACTGTAGACTGTTCCCCATACTCCAGGCCAATCTCTCATCTCCTATTGGCTAGTTGTTTTCAGCCAATAGGAGCTGAGGATTGGCCTGGAAGCAGGCAGATCACAAAAAGCCTCCCACTCCCTTCAGAGCCCAGAGGCATACGGAATAGCCCGGCACTCAGATCAGCAGCTGCTGTGTGCCTAGGGTCCCACAAGGGTGTCTGCTGGGCGAATCTGGTGACTTGGTGGGCCAGATGCAGCCTGCGAGAAGGTATCTTGCCTACCTCTGTATTAGATGTTTACTATGCACTGGGGAGTTTTCCAGACAGATAGGAAGTAGTGGTCCTTGTGCACAGACTCAGGAAAGAGAGGCAGGTGGACAAAAGTTATTGTACGAGGTATAGGGAACAGCAATATTTTAATGCCAGTTAATTAGATTCATTATTGAGAGCAGGGCAAAATAGCCTTTTAAGGGGAACTAAAATGTGGACAGAGTAAAGACCTTCATAAATAATACATACAGATGAATATATTATCTAAGTGGATATATATGCACTCACGAATACTTTGGAGTTCTATGTCTTGCCATCTGAAGATCTCAAAGTGATTTACAAATATTCACACCTCCAGGAAGTAGAGTGCAGGAAGTACATGGATATGTATTACACAGAGAATAATGCTCTGTCTCCATCCACTAATTCACAAGCTCTTTTTGATAGCGCACCATTATTTAACTGTACCAATCTTCTCTTTTGTGCACTATTCTTGTCTTAGGACTTGTTCTGTGCATCCTTACCAGGGAGCACCCACAAGTTTTCCAAGCGCCCTAGGTTAATAGAATTAGCCTTTTGTCTGTAGTGTCACTCGCAATGAAAAAGAGATCGGATTCAGATTTAGTAAACACTAAAGTAAATGCTGTACTGAGAAACATGGGACAGTACTCAGCACCCTGGCTCTGTAATGCAGACAAAGAAGCATGCCATGTGCTGTGTGGCACTGTCACCCAACCACTAGAGTTAGCTGACTCCACATCTGACTAGTCACTCAACAACAGGAGCCTGTGGGTCCACTTGCTTCTCCACCCCGCAGCCAGAAGGCACAGAACAAGTCTCTGAATGCCTGCTCAGGAGGGAGGTGCATGGCCAATCCACAACTGCTAGGAAAGGGGCAAGTGGAAGGATCAGTGGATCTGCACACAAGTGAACATGGAATTGATGAGTATTGCAGGGTGGATAGCAGAATTCCCTCTAAGATTTTCGTGCCGGTGTGGGGGCAGGGCCATGCATGTGCCCTCCCCTAACCCGGGGTGCAATTAACCTGTCTGCCCGGGACACCGGAATGGCTCGATCCGGCCCTGCCCACTCCTCCTCTAGCTCCCCTCCCATCCCCTTTCCTAACACCTCCCTCTACCCACCTGCTCTGCCTCTTTCCTCTGCCCTCTGGTGCCCATCCCTCCTCTCCACTCCCCTGGTTATAGAACTCTGGAGCAGCTCTCAGAAGTTAGGGTGATCAATTACCAAGTGTGAAAAACGAGGGCACTTCTTTTCTCGGCCAGGGGGAGGAGGATAATTACCTGTATAAGACAAAGCTCCTAACATTGGAATGTCTGGACATCCTACTGGAAGTATATTGTAAAACAGGGTTTCTGCTTTCAGTAGGTGATATATATTAGAGCAGTGCAGAGGACTTTTATCATACTGTGAACGAATATGTGTAATGGTGTTGTTTACAGTTAAAAATATCTTCTAGGCACCATCTTGCATGTATGTGTGAGATTTGCAAAACTGCTCACTGCTGGTCAAATTCTGCTCCCATTAGGACCATTTGATAATCTCAACCTCTTTCAACCTGTAGGTAATACATGTAACTTTTTAACACTGCTACATTGGGGTTTTATGCATAATAGTTTCACAGATACAATAAATAGGCTTTTCAAAGCATCTTAACTGAGTTAGGTGCCCAAGTCACATTGAACTTCATGGGAGCTGGCTTATTCAATTGTCATAATTTAATAAATATACGATGATTGTCAAGCAGAAAATGAATCACACTTAATCATGTTAAATAATGGAATACCATTTGTTTAAATATTTTGGATGTTTTCTATATTTTCAAATATATTGATTTCAATTATAACACAGAATACCAGGTATACAGCGCACACCTAATATTTATATAACCCTTCTGCCAGGTAGCACTGGCAGCAGCCAGGGTGGGTTCAATATGTAGGGGTTCCTTCTCTTCCATCCTATGCAGAACTGGCTTGAGCCCCCACCCAGTAACCTGGGAAATTCACATACACCTCCCGGGTGCCTCGGAGAGGCAAGGCTTCCCCACTCACAAACACAAAGTCTGAGCATAGAAAATAAATGTTTAGTGAAAGAGGGAAAGAAGTAACATGGCATTAACTTGGGAAAATGCCACAGAGTTCATAACCAGGAGTAAACATCCCGGCTCAAGTATGTTGGGCAATGTCTTTTGCCTCTCAGGCTCACAAGTCCAGCAATGTAAATGTCCCATTCACATGCCCAACCCTTCTCTGTACCCCACTCACAGTTGCTGCTCTTGGTCAGGGCAGACCAGAGTACAGAGGTGATTTGTAGAGCTCACCCACTCCGCTGATCACCCCATCTGCTTGCTACTCTCTGGCGCTACTTTGCTGACTGCCTGCAGGCCGCTCCCACTGGCTGCCTCCTGGCCACTCACCGCTTCTCCCACTGGCCTCTCCTGCTGGCCACTCCTGTTGGCCACCTGCCAGCTGCTTGCTCCTGCCGGCAACTCCCACCAGCTTTGGAGCTGGGCCGAACCTAATGATGTCAGCTCTTGTGATTCCAGTTTCTCAGTGATTTCAGCTCTTAGCCCACAGTGCAGGCCAGCAGAAAGAGTCCAACAGCTGTTGGAATCACATTTTAAAATAATAAAGAGACTCCTTATGGAGTGTGTTTTAGTTCTATCATTAGAACAGAGAGGGGAGAGAAACAAGTTGAACCAGTCTTACAGCTCATGCCTGGAGAGCATACAGCCTGCTGGTTCAGAGCTCTGCTCTCACCCCCAATTGACTTCACCAAGTCTGGAAGAGAAAGCCTTGTCCATCCGAGATTCTTTACAATGACAGTGTCTCTCCTGCAAGCATTGGTGGTCATATTTTACAATTCCTACATTTGGGGATTACGTGGTTTGTGACCCCACAACAGCCAAATGAGTTACAATAGGCAAAATACCATTCTAACAACTGAATATTTATCAGGCCTATAGCACTGACTGAACTGTATTTACATAACCACACTCGGGATTTCTTTCCCATGCCAGCATGAACTGTATTTACATAACAGTTGAATACCTTACACGGCTAAACAACTGAGTGAGCGTAGCAACACCAGGATTCCTTTCCCATTCCAGTTGTCTGCATTGGAAGCATTGATTCAGACCCTGCTTACATTTATTTGGATTAGAAATATTTGCACTGAAAAAAAGAGTATTTTTCAGTTCACTTCATATAAGCACTATAGCGCAATCTCTATCATGAAAGTTGAATTTACCAATGTAGAATTATGAACAGATGTTGGCATGGTACTATTGTAGCTGGTGTCGCAAGTTATTTACGTGCCAGATGCACGAAAGATTCAGGAATGTCCCTTCATGCTTCAACCCACATTCCTGAGAACGTGTCTATGCTGATGATGGATTCTGCTTGATAATGATCCAAAGCAGGGCAGACCGACACATGTTCATTTTCATCATCATGATTCAGATGCCACCAGCAGAAGGTTGATTTTTTTGATGGTTTGAGTTCTATAGTTTCTGCATAGGAGTATGTCTCTTAAGATTTCATAAAGCATGCTCTATACCTTGTCCCTCTCAAATTTTGAATGGCACTTCAAATCCTTAAACCTTAAGTAGAGTTCTGTAACTATTTTTAGAATCTCATACATGTGCCTTTTAGAAGTTTTGTCAAATCTGCTGTGAAAATGTTCTTAAAATGAAAATGTGCTGAATCATCATCCAAGACTGCTATAACATGAAATATATGGCAGTATATGGGGAAAAAGAACAGGAGACATACAATTATCTCCCAAGAAGTTCAGTCACATTTAATTAATGCATTATTTTTTAAATCAACATCATCAGCATGGAAGCATCTCCTCTGGAATAGAACCAAAGCTTGAAGGAGTATACACGTTTAACATATCTGACATGTACATACTCTGCAATTCCAGCTACAAAAATGCCATTCAAAGGCCCAGTCTCACTCTTAGATGACATTGCAAACAAGAAGTAAGACTAAGTGGACTTTTAGGTTCTAAAGTTTTACATTGCTTTGTTTTTGAGTGCAGTTATGTTACAAAAAAAAACTACATTTGTAAATTATGCTTTCATAATAAAGAGATTGCAGTACATTATTTGTATGAGGTGAATTGAAAAATGCTATTTTTGTTTATTATTTTTACAATGAAAGCATGTAACCAAAATAAAAAGTGTACTCTACTGCACTGTAAAAGAAATCAATATATTTGAAAATGTAGGAAAACATCCACAAATATTTAATAAACTTCAGTTAATATTTGATTGTTTAGCAGTGTGATTAATAGTGATTTATTTTTTAAATCACAATATTTTTAGTTAATCACGAGTTAACTGTGATTAAATTAACAGCCCTAAAACATATCTAACCTCTATAGACAAAACACTCCCACACTCAGATTAGCCTGACATCTTGTGGCCACAAAAAACATAACATTCTGCTAACCAAACATCTGCACACTGTCATTGAAGCACATAAGCATGCTAATGATTGCATTGTAATTTATACAAATACAAAATAGCTCTGGAGCAATGCGAGATGCAATTATTTCATCTAATTAGATGTGGTGTGGGTTTCAGTGTTGTGTGTAAATGGGACAAGATGATACATAATTTTAAAAGACAAAATGCAGTTACAAATAACTGGGGGTTTGGTTAACTACACTATTTCAGAATGCAATGTTGTTGTAGCTGTGTCAGTCCCAGAATATTAGAGACACAACTGGATGAGGTAATGGATCTTTTATTGGGGAAATAGATTGTCTCAGATATTACCTCATCCACCTATTTCAGGTAATATTTTGAAATCCTAAAAATGGATCACATACATCACTGCGCTGTAGATAACATGAGATGTAAAGGGCTAAGGCATCTGAAAGTTTTCCTCTGAAGTTGTGGCTTTCAATATTGCCTTGATTTTTGCCTTAGGGACTGCACAGCTCTCTGCAACAAGAATAGAACAGCCAGTGCTTTAGTGCAGTAGAGTTTTAAAAAAAAATCCCTCGGACAGGATGATAAATGGCTAATAAAAAAAGTTTTCTTGACTACAAACATAGGAACAGTTGGGGGTGGGAGGAACCCAGTGATGAGAAGCTCGTGTTGCTTTTCCCCAAGACAGGACTATTGATTCAGTTTAAAGAAAAATACATTTAATCTTGTGAGTGGTGCAAAGAAGAGGGGTTCAGACTGAGAAGCTTGGCAGCGCTGCCTGAAGAGGTTTGATGCTCATTGCGACCTCTCTTTTTTGGCATAGCAAAGAACAATCAAGCAATAGCACATTGAAAATAATGTATGCAGTTTGATTTCTTTCCATACCAGATGTTCTCACATTTATTCAGATCTCCCCCAGTCTTTTTCTCAGGCCAAGAGAGTGAGCAGCTGTTACTTCTGAAGTCAATACCAAAGCTAGTTAATGGATGTGCTAGCAGGGGATTGCTACATGACAGACCCAACTGCACTTCTTCAGGGACCTGCGCCTGTTCCCATTGAAGTTAACAGCAAAATGCTCATTGTCTTTCAGAGGGAGCAGGATGAAGTTTCAGGAGAGCAAGGGAATCAGTTAGCTAATGCACCTGTTCTTCCACCAAGCCCCAGCTAATGATTTCAGGTTCACTTGCATTCCTGTGGCATTCCAGCTGGCACCAAAAGGCACTACGAGCCAGCTCCCCTTTGCATTTGTTTTAATTAGGCTTGCATGGAAAACATGTTTTAAAAAGAATTGCAACATGCAAATTAGAACCACAGGTTGGATTGATAGCTCTACGTTAGTAATGAGCATTAAGTTCAAGAAATGGCCGTTACAAAGCTGTGTCTCATTAGCATCCCAAATAACCATGATGGGCAGAAATATTGCTGACTGGACACAATACTTGGGGCCAGACCCTCAGATGGCATAAACTGGAAAATCTCCGTTTTAGACTTCTGTGAAACAACACCCACATGTACGGGGATGGGGAGGAGGGCGACAAACTTGCCAGGCCTCTAGGCACGGTGAAAAAGGAGGCGCTATACTTCTGGAAGAGGCGGGGCCGCGGCAGAAGGGGTGGAGCTGGGCAGGCAGCCCGGAGCATATGGCATTGGTCTCTCCATCCCACCGCCAGCCTTCAGAGTCGCCTATTAAGAATTAGGCCCTTGGGTTTTAAAGGGACAATGACAGCTAATTTAGCCCTTCATTTAGCTCTTGGTCATCCTTTACAATAAAAGTCTTGATAGAAGTGTTGCCATGACTTTATACTGAACGCATTTTTTATTTCGGCTTTGCTTGGATTTAAGTGTTCAGTGGCCAGTTGCCAGAAGACCATGGACAATGTGGAGAAGATCTACTGAGATTGAAGGATGACAGCTCGGGTACTTCTGGAGTCAGATAGAAGTTTTGTCTCGAGACAGAATGAAGGGGAGGAGACTTGTAGATGACCTATGCTCCACTTGGAGTACAAGGGTTTAGTAGTAGTATGCCAGTTGCTGATGAGAGAAACTACAGGGTCCAAGAGTGGCTGAAGGGAAGATCTGTCCCTATTCCTAGCCCACTGATCTCATCTTGTAGTTCTCAGAAGGGGTATGTGTAACTGTCACACATCTTTATATTTCTGGGAGCTATGCATCACTGTAAAAACAATAGTAATTTTTTGCAGCCAATTGCATGAGACACATGCGCATGTATTGACCCGTGGAGAATTTGCTTTAGCTCTGTCTTCTTTCATCCAAAATAAAACTACTTATAAGCAACAGTAGGTGTATGGAAGCATAATAGGCAGAGCTGGAAGGAGCTCAGAATGGGCAGCGTTACCTGGGTGCCTCCTCATCACAGAAACGTGACCCCCAGCATCGCCCTTCCCCTCCCCCGCAAAGTCTGTCAGATCAGTGGCTCACTCCTGGAGGTTCCCAGGCTTCCCCAGGGTCCCTTAATGGCACTCAAGGCCCGAAACAAAGGAGTTAGACAAACAGTATCCAACTGTCCTGGGCAAAATGGAAGTCCCACAAAATCCGCATCCCCTCCCCTAGGCTTATCCTACTGCTCCATCCTGGAGTCTTCCCCAGCACCTCTCTACTGTTTCCTTTATCGGAGAGCCCTCAGGCAGCTCATTATAAGGACACCAATTCTCTTATTAGTAAACAGAGCTGGCTGGCCAGCCTCAGACCTCTGTCCCGGCAGACCATCCTGTCACAGAACAGCAATGCTGCCATCCAACTCTCTCAGCCCTCACATGAGGTCTGCCACCAAACACAGGCAAGAGAGGTCTGGGCTGATAGTCAGCAGCAACCACAGTGGAAGGCACAGTTTAAATGCCATGGGGCCACCTTAGCTTGATTATTACATAAGATTCGAACGACAAACCAGGGGGCATAATTCCATCACCAAAAAGCAATTAATGGAGTGGGGCTGGTAGGATAGAGCAGTATTACAGCAGCTGCACCAGAAAGGCTGTGGAGTTGGCAGATAGAGGAGAGGGTCATCCCCCAGGAGAATAACTGAAGGGAAGCCCCATATGGAAAAGTACTGGGTGTTACTGGACATTGCCACTAATACTGTGGTAGAGGCTGAGGGGTTTGTAAAAGAGAGGCTGGCCTACCTAGTCACTGTATCATGGCAAACTTGCCCTCCTAAAGGGCAGGGGAGGATAGAAAAGAACAGCACAAGCAGGGTAAAGGGAGCAGGAAGAGCATGGCATGCACCTGAGCACACTGCCAGTAAGGGAGCTCCATTGGTGCACAGTAGAAGGACCTAAGGCTGTAGGGGATGTTTTTAGCACTCCCCGGTGTCGTCCAGGGTCCCAGTCACCAGCTCCATGTTCATGGGCTCCACTGCCAGCACAGGGACCCAGCCAATGGCCCTGCACCTGAGGGCTCCGGTGCCGGCAAAGTGCCTGGGGCGGTAGCACTAGACTTGGCCCCTTCTCACCCTGTCTGCGTTCACCTCTCCCACAGCCATGGCCCTGCTCCCAGCCTCAGCTCTAGGGTGCAGTGAGGGGTGTGGACAGAGATAAGGGGGCACAGTTCAGAAACCCCACTCTAAACAATGTTTCAGTACCATGGTACTGGTGACCCCAATGGAGCTCCATGCTTAGCATGGAGGGAGATGGCACAGCAACGATGCCATTTACAGAAATGCTTTGATGGATGCAGAATGTCACTACATTTTAGAGGTTAAATGTTTTCCTGAGGGGTGTGCAGCCCAAGTAACATATCACTGTCCAGGTCTGAGAGACCCAGAGGGACAGTAAAATTGACAAGCAAGAATAAGAAAACTGACCCGTTGTTTTCTTTGTCCAGAATCAGTGAAGTGAAAGAGGGCTAATGTGCAAAAGATAACAAGTAAATGATGATCTTCCATCTTCCGGTCACTAATGTGACCTAATAGGCATGGACATTTGGAGTTTAAGTATGAAAGTTTGTTCTTACTGAAGTCAACTTGAGTTTTGCACCTGACTGCAATATGGACAGAATTTCACCTTAAGTGTACCGAGCTAGATTCTAACCTGATGTAAATAAATGGAGCTGTGCCAATTTACACCTATGTAAATTGGAACTAGGTTTTTGACCTTTAACTATTCTTGTAAACTGTTTGTATTAATAGGCAAAATATTTTACGCACATTTGCTCTGCTTATGTTGTATAGTTTTGGGGCCAAATTCTCCTGTTATACTGGTACAAGATTCAACTGGAGCCACTGTGATGAGAGCAGGATTTGTTCTGCTTTTCTTATACCCCTAGGGTCAGAATTTACATCTAAAATGCAGATAGGCACCAACAGGGATTTTCAGAAGCATCTAAATACCTTTAAAAAATGTAGTCCTTTATCTGCTCGCAATGAAACAAGGCACAAGCTGCCTTACGGTGTTGAAAAAACAAACTATTTTTGTTATTCTACATCTTTGAGAGGTGACAGTAGCACAAGGAGGAAGTAAAATGTAGCATATAGGAAATCTTACATGACCCAATCCAATGCCAAACAAAACAAAGCACCACAAACTTTGCTCCACTTCTCACAATGAGAAAACCCCAAACAAACAGAAACCTTCCTCATCAGCAATACCTACTTAGAATACATAACAAACAAATGATTTCTCCACCCTGGCTGCAACAAACTCATTTTGGTTACAATTACAAACACAAACATGAAAAAGGGATCTTCTGTGAACCTGGGAGAGAGCAGATGTTAATTGCAATGAAATAATATAAAGGCCAAACCTCAATATATTTTGTTTTGGCTTTGCATTAGTTCAGCAGCAATCTTAAACAGCACAAACTGCCGTGTATGCAAATCTTGACAGCTTGACAAAGATATATGTAGCCTTGCCCATTCTATACAGCCAAATGTCACGTACGTAGTTATTAGCAATTGCCCTTAAGCTAATGCATCATGTGTCTTTTTTACAAGAAGAATGGCTGGGTTCTGACAAAAAATAATTTTGATTTCAACATCAAAATGCTAAAATGCAACACTTTTGCAGCTCAGTATTATGTAGAAGCCAATTTCCTGGGTCATTCAGGGCAGAGCCTGAGGGGTGGGGGGGGGAAGGAGGCTCAGGGCCAGGGGCCTGTTCTCTCTTTCTCAAGTCCCTGCCCAGCCCATAAAGGACCTGTTGTTTCCCCTCCCCCCTCCCCATCCCAGACTGCCAGAGTTTTGCTTCCCCACCCCCGCAGGGGCCCGTTGCTTCCCCCCCATTGCTTTTCTCCCCCCACAGCCTGCCAGGGCCTGTTGCTTCCTCCTCCACCCCAGCCCACCAGGGGCCTGTTGCTCTCTCTCCCCCCCCCCGCCCCCGCAGCCCCCAAGGGGCCTGTTGGTTTTGCCCCCTCACCCCGCCAAGGTCTTTTTTTCTCTCCTCTTCCCAGCACAGTGGCCAAGGACCAGAAGGGGGGAGAAGGGGCTTAGGGCAAGGAGGCACTTACCAATGTGCTGGCAGGCAAGATAGTGGGGAGACAGCCCTCCCAGTCACTCTCTCATTGGTACAGCTGCCCCAGTGGGCACTCTGCAGGATAACTCTACCCTGCAGACTCGCTTTCCCCCAGAGGCCACTATCATATCATGTCCCTCCAAACAACAACCCCTTCCTTTTCCAGTTGTCCTGCCTCTGGGTCCCATTAAATACTGCCTGGGGAAGGGGACTCCCAGCCAAGTACTACCTCCTTTATGAGGTTTATGCTCCCTTTACTTGTGGCTAGGGGAACCTGAGCCACCCACTACTCCAGGTTCCAACTCACGGACTCCAGGCACAGCAGGTACATACTGCTTACTTCAATCCTTCACTGCTCTTTCCCTCAGTCTTCTTCTCCCAATGTTTTTATCTCTCACTCTCTCTCAGAGCCAACGTCCTCAGGCTCTTCTCCTTCAGCAATCTCAATTATGTACATTCAGCCAGCCATATCCCCCGACTAGTTGTTGAGCGACTTTGACCAGTAGACACCTGGTTCCTAGCCTGGAGCTGACTTGCTGAGGCCATGGGCATGCTTGGAAAAACCACATGCAATGCTCCTTTCTTGGGGAGGCATCTAGTACGAGTGCTTGGCCTCAGGTAGGTAGCGGTCAATGACAGATAAAACCTGCAATGTCATAATATCATTTTAAACAATGTACAATAAAGTACATGATACAAAAAATGGAAGCTATAGTATTTAGAGGCTACTTTATCATTGATGCTTTATTTACCTGTCTCCCCAGATATAGCCGCTTGAAGCTCCTGTTTGCCACAGTTCACCATTCCTGGCCAACAAGAGCTGCGAGAAAGTGGTGTAGACGGGGACACTGTTTCCTGTACCTCCCATGAACTGGGAATGGTGATCTGCAGCCAATGGGAGCTTCAAGTGGCCATACATGATGAGCACAGGTAAATAAGACACTGGTGGTCCCAGCAGGGGCTAACCCCTGTGCACCCTTGCAATAGACAATATATTGAACAATTCATTTGTCATTTCGACAGGATCTTAACAGAAAATATCGAGGAAAGTGATGAGCACCCACAGCTCCTGTTAAAGCCAGCGGGAGTTAAGGGCCTTCAGCAATGTATTGATTTGGGCCTTTAACCTCTACCTCAATTTCCCTACCTGTAAAAGAAGGGTGCTCATACTTACCTATCTCTGTACTGGAGATCTGCTCTCTTCAGATCAATCAAGAGTTTACTCTTCCTCCGTATAATGATTTTATCTGGGCATTCAGAGATCTAGGACTTCAGCCAAAATATGTTCTCAAGCATATACACAGTAAGAAAGAGTTACCCATGGGGAGCAAAAAGAAAAACAAACAAAAAAAAGATATAACTAGCATCAGCACCCTGGATGTAATAAGCACAGCAGTTACAGTTAGTGGCTACAAATAAGCCCGTGCATCATAGTTTAAGATGACAAGTAATTGACCCAAAATTCCAGATTGCTAGTCAAGATAACAATTTTTGGCTTTTTAAACCCAATTTCCTTTTGTGTATAGAGATAGGCAGAAATCTAGTGGGATAGGGCGGCCTAGATTTAGCTGCATTGTAGAATGGTGCTTGAATGGAAAGCAGTCACATTCTGTTATGTCACAGGTTAATCACTGTCATTTTACACAGCAGCCACATCACACAGTCTATTAATTATTACTTAATGTCACTTCTCCACTAAATGTTTTGATTAATTCTACTGGTAATTAAACCGTTCTTTTAGTGACATTCAAATAAAGCTTCTTGATGTTCATACTGCAACCCTGATGAAGAGGCAGAAAGAGAAAATATCTAATTTTATTAGCTAGTGTCATACTGACGGGATGCATGTTATTTGTAGTACAGCTGTTTTCTGTACTTATTGATTCATTTCCCTGGTAACTACAATATATTATAAGTCCAAAAATCAAGAAAAAAAATCATCTGTGTCTGCTAGATAAACCAGTGTAGTTGTGTATATGCATTCAAATACACATTCAAAACACAGAAAAGATGATCCAATAAGCTTCATTTGTTTAATTTGTTATGTTAATTCTAGAAATAGTCAGACAATAGGAAGATCTGCTTTCATAGCTCATACAGAATTAACCATAACTTTTTATTTGTGTAACTATTTATGGCAAAGTATTTTATGAGGATAATATTCTACATAAGCAGGATACTGATCTCAGATATTCCAGATTAACACCAGTGTGAGATCAAAATCTGGCCCAATAAATTCATATGGGTAGCATCAGTCAGTGATTCTCCTTTTATTTTATCATTCCTTTCTTCACCTAGTCTCACTGTACTTACGATTTAACTTAATTTTAGTTATTAAAGCAATTGTGTTACATTGCAAACAGCAAAGAAGAAAATCCCATCGTCTTCCTAGAACTGTCCTTGGAATTCTAGTAGACGTGCTGGATTATAACAAAGGTTCACACTAGCAATAAGGATGAACATTAGTCATAAAGGTTTGAAGTGCAATTGCCTCTAACAATCTGTGCGCCCTTTTTTGCAATTCAATTTCGGAGTTGAACCTACTCAGCTGGGTTTTATTATCCTGAGATGTATTGACACTCCTCTCCCATGTACATGTTACAGTCTCTCACACGGACTACCTCAGTTTTATCTGATTTGAACTGAACCTGAGAGATAATCACTGAGTAGAACGCTACAAAAAACAATAGACTTTCAACAAGTTTAATCCTTTAACTTGAGAGCTTTTCTTGGTTTAGTGAATCTACAGCTTAATTACGGAAAGCAATTATGTAAGCAGGGGCTGCTGACCACATAAAAATCAGTTGGGTCTGCACACAAATGAGAAGCAAAAATAAAAATCACCTCCCTTCCCCCAAAAAACCCACCCTCACTGTCGTGGCCCCCAACTAAAAAGAAGAAAGACACACTCTCATTCCCCTCACACACCAGAGCCTAGGGTGCCAAGCCTAATAGATTTTGTGTGCTCCAGCCCTGGGATGGTGGAGAGGAATGTGAGGAGTGTCTTTCTACTTTTTAGTCAGTGATGGTGGGTTTTTTATTTTTGCGGGGGGGGGGGGGGGGGGGGAGGGGTGAGAGGGAGGGGTGAGAGGGAACCCTGAGCCTCAGAGGCCAGATCCAGGCAAGCTGGGGGCCACATCCATCTCCTGAGCCTGAGGTTCTCCACCACTAATGTAAGGCATTCCTAAAATGCTATGAATGAAATTCTCAGACTGCATGCCTGCCCAGAGAAGTTAAAAACAAAAACAAAAACCAAAAAAACCCAACAACCCTTAACTCTACTGTGCTTGTTACTTGTGCCTTAGGGGATAAGGGGAGATGCACAGCCACCCTCCTGAAGACAGCAGCTAAGGAATAGGCCGAGCTTTGTCTATGATCTCCCATGGGATAGATGGGCAGCACATTGTTCTAGACAGGTAGTAAAGAGATGGTGGATAAGGATCATAGTTTCCTGGGTCAGAGTTTCTTCTCTGCATTAGGAATGTAAGCGACTATCTGCTGCTGCAGCCTTGGCCTTGACCCAACAAGCTGGCGGCTGGGGCGGGAGGGAGAGAGACGGGTCTGCTGTGGCCTCTACCTGGCCCTGCCTGACCCCCTGTGGCTGAGGGGAGGGGGCCAGGGAAGAGGCATGGCTGACCCAGCCTTAGCCCATCCCTCCCCCCCCATCAGCTGGGGGGAAGGAGAGCTGGGGCTGGTCTGGCCTCAACCCAGCAGCTGCGGGTGGGTAGAGTGGACAGGCCAGAGCTGCCACACCTCAGTCTGACCCGCCTCTGTGGCCAGGAGGACAGCAGGGGCTGCCTACCCCCAGAGAGAGGGGGGTTGGTGAGCAGAGCAAGCAAGGGACGCCGTCCCCTAGTATATCTAGAATCCTACAGATTTGCAGATCTCCACTTTATATCCATGAGTATCCTTAGATCATTTTTTCCACAGAGGGCTTTATGCACTGTGACAGAGCAGGGGTGACGCACCAGGTTCAAGAGCCTGATGGAAGGGGAAAGAGGCAGAGAGAGTCAGCAATCCTGGCTAATTAGGGACAGCTGAGACAGGGCGGCTGCAAAATCAATTAAGGCCCAGGTGAAGCCAATTGAGGCTGCCTGGAGGCCTTTTTAAGAACCCTCCCTGTGGGTGAGAGGGTGGAGAGTTGGGAAGGAGTTTGGAGAGTTGTGAGAGTGTGGAGAGAGCTGAGAAGGAGTTTGGAGAGAGAAAGGCACCAGAGGAGTCAAGAGAACAGCATCGACCTTGTTAAAAGACTACAGGGAGACGACAAACCTCAAACCAAGGCGAGTAAGCCATATTACTGTGGCTTCTAGACTGTGGGATAGTGGGCTGAACAGGGGTCAGGGGCCCAGTAGTGGGACTGACCCTGCCACATGTGGTGCCAGGAATGGGATAGGTCACTGCAGTGAGACCTTGCAGCGGACCCACCCAAGACAGACCAG
>JANRFK010004893.1:20437398-20466815 GCA_030068395.1 Apalone spinifera | reverse complement strand
CCCCCCCCCCCCACATGCTCCCCACCTTATTTCAGAGGGCTAACTATCATCATACCCAACCACCATCCCAACTGTCATCCACCCTCCCTTACCAAAGCTGGAGAAACAAGTGAGTCTTACAGCAGGCCCTGGCCATTCTACTAAACCATGACCTTGAGTGTCTCCATTTATCTGGTATTACATGAGCAGAGTGATAGCAACTAAGTTAGAGATGGAAGCCATTTAGGGTTTATATGTCAAAACTACTTCTGACTTGCACCTGGGAACTACCAGGAACCCCCACAAAACTCCAAGCACACATTTTACATGCTCCCTGTAAAAAGCATTTGCTACATTCTGTGCTAGCTGAAGTTTCTGAGTGCTCCTCAGATGTAGCCTCGTGTAAAGCCTATTTTGGCAATCCAGTTTTATGCTGACAAAGGTATGGAAGGCAGTGATGAAGTGCACTTCTGAAACGAAAAGATAACAAAATGCACTATTTGCCTCTTCTCCTAACTGGACAGCAAGAAGCAACAAGGAATCCAACAACAGCCTGATGTTTTTGCTACTAAGGGGTATGCAACTCAGTTATAACCTCTGCTATCTCCCCTTCCCCCACCCCAAACAGTCTTATTCACGCTGGACACCAGTCAGGAGCACTTATCCATGACTCTAGTTCATTTATACTCTGGGAAAGCTAATCAAACATACTGTCTGGAGGATTCTCTGAAACAGAGCTGATGATATGTCAGATATGCTGCAAGAGGAAATATGTGAAAAAGACATATGATGTCAGAATACCCCTTTAAAAATCCTTATCAGTGAGATAAGCACAAAATGATGCCAAATAAAAGAAAAACCTACCCTTCCATTTACTTCACCTCTCCACCAGCCATTGGCACTCATCTTTGTGTAAATTTTCACCACATCTCCTTTCACTAAGGATAGTTCTCTCATGTCTCTTGCACAGAAGTCATACCGAGCTATGGCTATGCCAATTACTTTGGGACTTAGCACTGAAATTGAACACAGAAAATCAATATTATTATGATTTGTCAATTGCAGATAAATCATTTAAGTCAATACTGTAAAAGGTATTGCAACGATTCTATTACGAAATAAGCTGTGAACAACATTATGTAAATCTGAAAGAAACTACACAAAGAAATCAAGAAGCCTTCTTTAAAAGTTAATTCAACACATGGTTGGAGGATTTTATATGGGTTTCTTTTGGGGGGGGGCATAGAAAGAAAAAACATTACATGAACTTGAATGTAAATGCTACTGAGTCAAAAAAAAATCTTCCCAAGGATTCAAACATTCTGCAGAACTTATTACACTTTTTGTCATTTATAATATTGCTGCAAAGTATACACATCAACATATTTTTGAGGTCACTATTTTGTTTCTAAAGCGATTATTAGCATTTATTGTTGATTTAACTTTAAACCTCTAATGAGGCAAAATAAGCAGATTATGGTGCTATTCCTTCAGAGAAACAATCCAAGTTAAATACAATACATATAAGACTATAGACCAATTCCTTCCAACTAGAACTAAAAAGAAAATGCATTTCTTAAGTTTTGGGTTATCTATTGTATGGCCTTTATTCTGGGGCTTTTACACTCTAAAACAAACATCAACACTGATCAGTTGAACCCAGCTTACAAAATGTCACCACGAGCAAAAATGCCCTGATTCAGCAAAGTACCTAAGTATTAGTATAAATCTAAGCATATGGGGGGAAGGTCTCAACAAAATCAACATTTACGGTTCGTTTACATCGCAACACTATTTCGAAATAACTAGCACTATTCTGAAATAACTTAGTCCGCGTCTACACAGCCGGCAGTTATTTCTAAATAGTGTCAAAATACTGTCAAGCTGGGAGACTTCTTACTCTGACTTCTGTAACCCTCACTGTACGAGGAATAAGGGAAGTTGGAGGAAGAGTGCTCTATTTTGAAATAGGGAGTGTCTACACAGCACTTATTTCAAAATAAGATACGCAATTGATGTAGCTCAATTTGCGTAGTTTATTTCGAGTTAAGCCCTGCAGTGTACAAGCGCCCATAGAGATTTACAGTGATATACCTACTTAAAATACATTGCTGAACTGGGCCTACGTCGTTTCAACTGATATAAAAACGACTTCAAATATTTCTGAATTATACTAATCCCAAGCTGCATGTCTCTAATATACAGAGACAGATGAGCAAGCACATTGTTACAAGAGTTTCCCAAATTGCTATTAACATTTTAGTTTTGGAAATGTCAAAAATCTAACGGTAAGGAATGAGAGCAAGCTGAACTTGTTTGATTTAAAATCAGGGAAATACGAAACATGACATGTAAACAAGAAAAATCTAAACAACTCTAACGGAAGGAGCTATTTAAGTTAGATCCTTGCTCCATATACTTTAATTTGATCATTGTTGTGATCTCATATGAAGAGCAGCTTTTGCACAACAGAGACTGTGAATTCAAATAATTACAGCTGAACACACATCAAAAATTAAAACGGAAACATCTAAAATCAAATAGTCTGAAAATGAATTATGACCTTTAGCACATTGTAGTGTACTATAGCTTTGCACGCAGCATTAGTATTTAGAATATGGCTATAAGATACAAATATATTCTATAGAAGAGAATAAGCAGATGATAGATTGTTCATGTGCACAAAATGAAGATGATGAAGAATATAGACAGTCATGCACAGTACATTATAATACAATATATTCTCTAGCAAATACCATGCCTAGACTCTTTAGGTAAACTCTTCACGTCAATATTATGTTAAATACCATAGTGAACCACAAGAATAAGTGGTGACGGGACAGGAACTGATTGGGGAATAAGGTGCTGATCACTGATTTGGCAGGAGGAAGAGTGCAACAGAGGCAGTAACTGACATTTTGTGAGGAAAAGGGCACTAGCAGCACTTATTGATTTTGAGCTCAGCAGTTTATTGGATGACCATAGCAGTAACTAATGGGGGAAAGAGGATATTTGATTTAGCGGATATGAGGACCAGCCTGTAAATGACTGGGGGAAGCCGGGAACCACTCTGGACTCAGAAACAGGATAAGATTGGGGAGAGGCCAAGGTACATTGGAAGAGAAGCACGGACAGGAACAAAAGGAGGAAGGTAAGAAAGAAGACAACAAGGAGAAAGGGGACCTGAGGGAGGGAAAGGACTAAGGAAAATAGAAATGCAGGTAATGCTGGGCAGTAAATGTTTTACTGGGAAATAAAATATTAGGGGAAATGGGAAGCAAAAGGGCAGAATTGGAGGAGAATATTTCAATCCCTTTCAAAGCGAAGAGCACAAGGGAAAGTGAGAAAGAAGTAAGCGGAAAGGGACAGAATCTAGAAATAGGAGAAAGAGGATCAGAGAAACAAGAAAAGAAAAGACAAGAATTGATATAAGCCCTGGGGGAGATTTTAAAGAAGAAACAGGCTATGTCCACAGTGCCATTAAAACATCTGTCTTATGCCAGCTAACTCAGGCTCACACAGCTCAGGCTAAGGGGCTACTTCGTTGCAGTGTAGACATTGAAGCCCAGGCTCTAGGAGCCTGCAAGATATAAGGCTCCCAGAGCCTGTGGTCCAGCCTAAGCTTGAAGGTCTACAGTACAATTTTAGAGCCCCACAAACTCTAGTCATCCAATGCAAGCCAGTCCCAGGTGTTTAAACTGCACTGTAAACATAGAGGACTCCCTAATACCAGTACAGCAGGATCTACTGGTAGATCTTGGAGTCTTTGACAGGTGATCCTGACTGGTTTGGCCAGAAGCTATCAAGTGGCAGCACTTCATCTCCCCCTCTCATCATTGCTGTGCTGCTCCTGCCCTTTGCCTTGGAGCAGCCTCCTCTCCCCCCCACCCCCCGAGGAGCCTCCTGCTTGCGGTGCAAGGCATGGGAAGAAGAGGAAGGGTGCTGATATCTGGGTGCCGTTCTCCCCCCATACTCTATCTCCACAGAGCAGAGGAGAGACAGGGATGAAGAGAGTTTGCTGGCTGCTTTTGAGAATGGTGCAAGGCCACGGTAGGGGTGAACCTGCCTTAGCACCACTGTACCACCATCCAGAAGCCACCTGTGGTAAGTGGTGTCCAATTGGAGCCTCCATTCCAAACCTTGGCCCTGAACCCCTCCTGCACCCCAACTCCCTGCCCCAGGCTCATTTCAGAGCCCCTCCCACACTCCAAATCCTTTAGCCCAAGTTCAGAGCCTGCATCCTCCTCCCCCGCAACCCAGCCCTCTGCCCCCAGCCAGATAAAAGTGAATGAGGATGGGGGAGGCAAGGAGGATGGAGTGAGCAGGAGCAGGGCCTCAGAGAAGGGGTGGGAAGAAGGTGGGAAGGGTGTTTGGGTTTGAGGTACATCCTGGATTGCATTTAAATTCAAAAAGTAATCTTGTGCTTAAAAAGGTTGGAGACCACTGCCCTAATGCTTCTAGCCCCAGAGAACTAGGACATTTGGTTTGAGTCAGATTTCTGCCTTTGCTTCCAATAGTATCAGTTTCTCATGAATACAAGCTGTGACCAGTTTGATCTCACACTATGTATTTCCCTTAGCTTGTGGCCTGCCTATTAAAATGCTGTGGCTTTAGCCCATAAGAGTTATTTTTGGCTACTGGGTTCTGTGTGTCTTGAAGCAATGTCAGTTGCTTAATTTTATGACACCGTACATCAGTTCTCACCAGTACACAAACATGGAGAGCATTTCCAAAAGTGCTCCTGCATTGCTGGCCTTGCTTTGGTCCCACTGGCTTCAAGGGGTAAATTTTACCACTGACTTCCAGAGGAGCAGAGATAGACCAACACTGAACGTACTTTTAAAAAACCCAACCCTTAATATTTAGTGATCATGTTTTCCATTTACATTATCGTTTAGTTGTGAATTTAATGAAGACCCTTGGAGTTTTAAGAAGAGATGATTTTATTAAAAATGCAAAAAGTCAAGCACAGTATGTGCCAGAAAAAGAAATGCCATCCAGGCAGACATGCTTCACTTACCTAACACAGACACCCCATTACGGGTGCACTGTTGTGCAATGATTACAAAGAAATGTCTTTTTTATGGAAGAGTCAATGCAAGTAATTCTTACTAATTACCAACCTAAAGGGCTACGTTGGGGCTAGTTTTATGTACAAGGACTATAGCAGGCCAACCTCAATTCCAAAAACTTGTGCCTCCTAGGCCGGATAATCCATCCCATATAAGTGGAAGTGAACCAGTATAAGGAGAGCAAATGTTGTACTCTTTAGATGGTGCAGCGGTTACTGTTGTGTGTGCTCCTTTGGGGTTCCCAGAGAATTTTTGCCTGCCACCAGCAAAATTCCTGGGGTTACCGGCAAAGTGATGCAGCTCCACCATAACTATGGCTATCTCTATACTACTGGTGGATCAGACTGTGGTAATCAATCCACCGGGGGATTGATTTAGCAGGTCTAGTGAAGACCCACTAAAATTGTCCACCAAACATGCTCCCACCAACTCCAGTACTCCACCAGAATGAGAATCTTAAGGTAAGTTGGTGGGAGAGTTTCTCTCATGGACCCAGCACAGTGTAGACACTGCAGAAGTTGATATAGGATATATCGACTCTTACTTAAGTCGATTTTACCCTATAGTGCAGCTCTTCCCTGTGGTTTAAAGGTCACAACAGCATCCTTACTTATTGGTGTTTATTAATGGAGTGCAAATTTGCTACAATGTGATTGGAACTGAGATTAGTATGGCTATAAATTTCAATCTTTTTATACAGTCTGTTAGGTCAAAATGTTTGTATATTTTCACAGCAAGAGAAGATTAAAAGAGAAAAAAGAAAACAAGAGTACATTTGAAAAACAGATGAGTAAAATTAACTGAAGCCATGATAGTGCAAAAGCTAAGAAAAACATTTGTTAACAGAACTCTAGCAACAGCATTTTACAATTCTGCCACAATATGGTTTGCTGTAGAGATGGGACGAAGACTTGATTCATTCATAAGCAATTTTCAGGTATGTAAATTTATATGACTACATTAATTAAAATATAAAACTTGCTATAGGATTCCACTATTGAAAGGTGAGTTAGTGGCCATTTGAGGTATGCTGCAGCTATTCAAATTCTGCTTATAGTAATGTATACTTAAATCAAAGTTTATTTTATACGAGTTTGATTTTGTGGGACTGCAAGACTAACAATTTTCTACCCTCAGATTACCTTGACTTTATAGCTTATCATGTTAATCAATTAATGAGATTTGGAGTCAGTCTTCAGTGCATAGCATTAGCTACAAATCTGCACTTAGTCAAGGAATGAAAAAAGTAGATTCGTCCCTTCTCTATATGGCTGCACATTGAAAAAATTCGCAAACAGAAGCAAATTTAGAAGAAATATAAAAGCAGTAAGCAGTACCTGACCAGAAAGGAGTGGAGGAAGGGGGAACAAAGCTGTAGTCTGGAGGAGTTACAAAAGAAAACCCACAGAACAAAGAAGGGGCTTAGAGAAAGAAAGAGAAAAAGAGAGAAGCAAAAGAATGTTGAAATATTGGCAAAAATATTTAAATATTAGTATATTTATTAGGTAAGTAATTGGTAATAAGGAAACTAATGTTGCTCACTGAGGAAATGTGGGACTATGAAAAGTGGAAAATGTAGATCTAAGGTTTTTTTTTCTACACTTACATTTTTCAAAAACAAAAAATTAAAAAAATCCATTTGGGATTTGACAGAAAAGAACTTTAAACTTCTTTTCTTACAAATAAAACTGTTTCTTTTCTAAATACATTTTAAAATATTTTTGGCCTCGACACAGCTAAATTCTTAATCGTGTGTCTAAGTTCAAGTACATAAGCAATGTCATTGGTATCCATAAGACTATGCACAAGCTTACCTTAGGCATGTTCTTAAGTACCATGTTAAATTGGGCCTGCCTTACACCATGTATGAAGGGATCAGAGCATTCTGTTCTGATAACCATTAACATCAATGAGCATTATGTGTATGTTGCATATTCTCTAAGGACTACATGATATTTTGGATCCATATATGCTACTCTTATGCAGTTCAGTGGAAGGTCTGATGAAACACAAAAGGGAGAATTTGGCTCAAATACTTAAACTTGTGGAGCTGGTATGCTAGCTTCTGATGGATAAATGTAATGTATTCTTTGGTAATGAAAGGGTTAAGGACACACTAATTAAATCTGCAAATCATAGATAGGTTTGCTGGTCACCCAGTTGCTTTCTTCTGAGTGACATCATGTTTTCTACCTGCAAAAGAGTGCACGCCTATTTTGTGGATGCAATCACTGTGAATGCAGAAGCAATCTGAAATAAAAACTGAGACCAAAGAACATATCATTGCACCAAAATTCATCTTTGTTTACAATCCTCTTTTTAAAAAAAATAAAATACACAGTGATGTCTCGATATATTAGCTGATGTGGCATCCTCATGCCTACTGAAAGTGTGCAATGACCATCTAAAAAGAAGAGAAGTCCTGGGGTACTGATATTAAAAAGAACCACTGGATAATTTTCTGAAATGAGTGAAAATTTAACTTAGTTTTAGGTACAAAATGATAACTCAGTTCTAACAACTAACTATTGAAAGAACTGTACTGCATGCAGGTCAGCTTTCAAATCACTCTTGGCCTGAAATTCTAAGAAATAATATGGAAAGTATATTAAAAAACATTACAATAAAGTAAGAATAAAACTTTTTTTCCTATCACCCTAGAAATTGAGGTGATTTGAAACTGTCCTTCATATGCACTCAAAACATTCGGCATTAATACATCATGAATTTTTGCAATGTCTGCAAGAGAATTTCCTAAATTAAAAAAAAAAATTCTCCAAGTCAGAAATGCTTCTCTGCTTATTTTGTGATGTTTTCCCAATGCGTACTAAACAAAGGTATTAAAGAACTAAACTATATGGCTACGTCTAGACTGGCATGATTTTCCGCAAATGCTTTTAACGGAAAAGTTTTCCGTTAAAAGCATTTTCGGAAAAAGAGCGTCTAGATTAGCACGGACACTTTTCCGCAAAAGCACTTTTTGCGGAAAAGCGTCCGTGGCCAATCTAGATGTGCTTTTGTGCAAAAAAGCCCCGATCACCATTTTCATGATCGGGGCTTTTTTGAGCAAAGCAAAACTCAGCTGTCTACACTGGCCCTTTTGCGTAAAAGTTTTGCGCAAAAGTTTTGCACAAAAGGGACTTTTGCCCGAATGGGAGCAGCATAGTATTTCCGCAAAAAGCATTGATTTCATATAGTAGGAAGTCAGTGCTTTTGCGGAAATTCAAGCGGCCAGTGTAGACAGCTGGCAAGTTTTTGCAGAAAATCGGCTGATTTTCCGCAAAAACTGGCCAGTCTAGACACAGCCTATAAGACTTGTATCATTAGGGAAAATGTATTTATTTTTAAAAATCCAAACAGGAATTTATATCAGAAAAGCTCCTCTGAGCCACAAGCGCACACAAGACTCAAGGTTTGGGTCTAGTACTACAGTCTGGACTATCCAAAAGGAAAAGCTCATTTAGATTTATAACAGTCTTAAAATCCATTAACTAAAGTGTCATCCAGGGTCATACAATCTGGGTTTTGTTATTAGAATTGTGGCAATCTAGTAGGCTTTAAACAGGGAATTTGAGAAATGAGAGACTTTTCATCAATTTGGCTGAGGAGGGAAATGTGCCAGTTTCCACCAGCAAATGGAAAAGTTTGAATTTCAATATCGTACAAAGCCAGGCCCACCAAACCTCTCAAGTAGAAAGTAACCCTCATTCCTTTCTCTTGCTCTTCCATATTATCACCTCTGAACTCTCATGTTCTTAAGTAACTTCTGTAATGGAGATTTTTATTTCTGGAGTGGAACGAAGGAAGTGGAATGTGTAAAATCTTATATCCTGCAAGAATTTGCAACAGTTGTGCTATTTCTCCGATGCATTAATACTCTTTCATGTGATACAAATGCCTGCTTTGGTGCCTCCCACCTATTAGCTGATTTAAGTAAGAAGAGGAAGTGTTTTCTTTCTGCTCCTCTCTGAGAGTAATTAAAATAAACACAAAGGCAATGTAGGCAGGGCACCCCTCATGCCAGTCAATGCACTGATAATCCATGCCAGGTAGGAATGATGAGGAAAAAGGACAGAGACTGTGAGGGATAGTGAAAAGAAGGTAGATAGGAGAATGAGGAGGGAGACACTTTGAAAAGTGACAAGGACAGAGAATAACTTGGAACGGATGTGAAGTCCTGAGAGAAAATGGGGCACAGTAGAAGTGAGAAAACTAAAAACTCATAGAGTTTGTCTACACTACATTTAAACACCAGTGCCTGGGCCATATCACCTGACTCAGGCTCACCATTTATAATTGCACTGTGGATTTTTGAGCTTGGGGAAATAGGATGGTTTCAGAGTTCAGGTTTTAGCCTGAGCCTAAACGTCTAGACTGAAATTATATAGCCACATAGTCCAAGCCCAAATGAGCTGACACAGGCTACTCACAGGTGTATAATTGCACTGCATATACTCCTGGAAAATAATTGAAGAAAACGAGAGAAGAAAGAAAAGAGGAAACAAGATGATAGAAACAAACACAAAGAAAAACATGGAAAATGGATGAAAAATAATCTGAAAATAATCCACCCCCAAATTTCCCTAATGCTTCCATTTTACCAAATAAAAGTGGGAAAGTCTCTTAGAAATTACATATGCATGTCCATGGAGCATAGATAAACAAGTAAAAATCTAACAAAAACCCCAGCAATTGAAAATGACAGAATAGCCAAAACCATTGCCACAAGACACTGGGCTGGACTTCATTCATAGAAATCTTCAAATTGTTGAAGTCACTGTTAATTTTTATTTCCCTCTTATTATCTGGTGAAATGCAAAGATAAAGCCTTTGAAGTCTAATATTCTTGCAGGAAAAATTAAACATTTTCAACAGACCACATAACAGTAATTTTAAATAGCTTTGGACATCTAAAAAGGCAATAAAGTTTTATAGATTTGACTTTAGGACATTACATGTTATAAGAGCAATATTATTACACATATTGCAGCTATTTACTTCCAAAATAAACAGTCTTTAGCAGGCATGGTATTTTGAAAAAACCTTTTGGAAGTGTTCTACAGGATTGTAAATTATGGCCTTAAAACACAACTATTAAAAACAACAACAAAATAAAATGATTCTTCAAATGATATATTACTCAAAAAACTGTGTGTGTCTTTACTGAAACTCCAGTTTACAAAAATCTAGCCAAATTAAGTGATTGATCTATTTAAATCCCAATCCAAGATTAAAACTTGTTATTTATTTATGCATGTAACTGAAAACAGTGCTGCCTATGTCAACATCTGCAAAAACTAGGCAAACTCCAAATTTAATCTCTCACTTGTATTTCTAATAGATTTTTGAACACCAACCTGACTAAGTTTGGCAGCAAGGAAGTCTCACTAAACATGTCCATAAACCTGTTGGCAGATCTGATTATGCTTAGCTGTAGAAAAATGTTAGCTGAACACATTACCATATTAATTGGTTAAATGTCAAAAATGCAAAATGAAGATGTTTTAAATGTCATTATGCTTTTAATGTTAAAATGACAGCAAGTAATATGTAAAATGATAATACTCACAGTTACCGCTTGCTTTGTTACTCCGTTGTCCATCTGAATTCTCAGATTCCTTATATGGAAACTGAAGAGTAGTATCCAAACTTCGGAAACCTTCTTTGAGAGAGTGGTGCTTGTAGTACTCTATGAGTTCCTTTGAGGAAGAGAGAAAAAAAACATTTCTGGAAATTTAATATGAATAATTTTCAACAGCAAGATATGCAATTAATGATAGTTTTCTTACATAGATGATCTTATTATTAGAGCTGAGCAAATAATTGATTTTTCAGTTCTGTAATCAAACACAAAATAAAATAAAATAAAAATAAATTCATTTGGTCTCAGCCAAGAAATACAAAACCAAAAATATTTCACTTGGGTCACACTGGAATTTTGTTTTCAAAATGTTGTTTTGACATTTCTAAAATCTTTTTTTTTTCCACATGAAACTATTTGCTGAATTTTACCTGAATCTATGAACAGTTTTGGTGCCCTGAAAAATGTGTTTTTGGTGAGAGGTATTTGCTGAAAAAATGTCACCCAGCTCTACTTATAATGGGTAACTGAACAGTAAATATACAGAAAGTCATGTTACCTAAAATACTTACTCTCGCCATTGATGTGCTGAACACCCTATCTGTATCATTGCCTTTTATTTAGTATTAGAAGATTTACCCTGCATTGCTCGGGTTCTTCATTCCATTTTTGAAAATAAAATGAAAATGTACATGAAAATGAAGCCATTTAAATTATTGCTGTGGGGTGGCGCTGGGGATGAGAGGTTTAATATGCAGGCTGGGAGAGAGGACTACCCCAGTTCTTTTTCATCACTGCAGCTTGGGGACAGGTGAGAAGCTCCAGTGGGCACAGCCAGAGGAGGACTGCTGATGTTCCCCAGCTGCGGTAAGTCCAAGTTCATCTGCACTTGGGTAGATGGGAAGCTTGGGGCTTGGTCAGTCCCGGAGGTGAAAGTTCACTTCTAGCCAGCCACTTTCACCTGCCTGGTGATTCTGCCTCTTTTTCTGTATAGTTTTATGAGAAGCAATCCCATTCCATGCACATCCCATTTTCCTTGCACAACAAAACCCTGGCCTTGCTTTAAGTTATGATAAGAGGAAGGTACAGCAATTTGATGGTCCTAGCTCTTACCATTTAGGAGGGGATCTTGTATGCCACTACTAAGGCTTGTCTGCAGGGTGGGGAATGCACAAACAATGGGTCTGTGATATCTAAAGCACACTGTGCATTAAGTGGTTCAGGTAGACCCTGCTGGTGTGCACAGGATATTCCCTACAAGTGAAGTGGGGAACATATAATGCACATCAGGAAGATCTATGGAGACCAATACATGGGCAACATGTTGATTTGCTTTATAGATCATACACCCACAGTGCATATTACTATATAGACAAGTCCTTGGGTTGGATCAACAGATTGACATCAATAAGTTCAGTACAGAGTTTCTCTACAGAAAAAAATAAGGGTAAATGTTGAACAGGAAAAGGCAAAGCAAATACAGTTCAGTTAATTATTCTGTTCCTTCAAGCATAGCGTTTTGTTTTTCAAAATCAAATACAGCAATTCATTTATTGTAAACACTTAGCTCTCATCACCAATTCATTCATTAATCCCATTTTGTTCTGAAATGTTTAAGTTTCCAAAAACAAAATCAATCAGGCCAAGCTTCAGTCCAAATATGGAAAAAACAGTAATTTAATTTGAATTTACAAACAAGCTCCCCAAACCCAGTCTGTGCTATCCTACAAAAATCCAAAATGGGCCACGCAATAAATTAGTTTTAATTTATTCCATGTAAATGAATGTTACATTTCTGTAATGGATGGATAATGGATGTTACATTTCTGAATTTAATTTTGGAACTCTTCAGTCCCATGTTGTATACGTTTTGTTTGTCTCAGTCGCTGGTTCAAAGGTAAAAATCTACCAAAACTAAAATCCACAACTGCTTTAAGTAGCTCACAATCATTGACCTCCAGACCCTCCAAGTAAACAGAAAAGCCAGAAAAAAAAGAAATATTTGTGCTTCTGTTGTATTACAATAATGCCACAGGCACGATGCAATGACAACAGTGTAAGTAGCTTTCACCAAACAATCAGTTGTCACTGAGTACTCAGGCATTCAAATTACCAGTGCAACATGCACTAGAAAGTATGCTTTATAGGAAGCAGTTGGAAATGGATTCTCTGCTACATGAAGCACCAAATGAATGGTGCATAATTTGGTCCAGGTAAGTTAGGAGGAATTGATGATAGCAGATGCCCATTAACATGGCAGATTTTACTAACAAATCAGTGAAATGGCCCCAAGTCCTTTTTACAGCTTTTTGTCTATTTTCATTATTTACATCAAAATAATAATTTGAAAAATGAGAATTTAAAACGTTTGATGTACACATCTTCCGACTTCCATGACAAGTCTACAGGGAGATGAATGGCCATATCCCGAGCCAATTTAAATCAGGCTCCAGTGAAGTCAATTGAGATAAAAGTTCATTGACTGAGAGATTTGGCTCTTTAGTAAAGGATTCTTATATATTATAGCTGGACACCCTATCCATGTTCTCCACACGACAGCCATTGTTTCCACAGTATATCTGATAAATAAAAAGCAGGCTGGGAGAGCTCCTGCTTTTGTTTATTACCTTAGAAATATACTTTGCCATAACAGGTCATTGTTTAAGGCCCACACAATACCTGATTTGATTTTACCCTGCCACTCACTCACAGATCCCATACAAAATTAGTTTTTAGAATGGATTTACTTGCTTCTTCTGGAAAGGCATGATGTTATCTCCACAGCAAAGGAAGTGTGCTATGGCACAAGCCAATGTTGCTTACATAGATCCACCAGTCCAACACATGACACACTTTATAATACCAAGGCTAGGGTGTCAAACAATTTTTTCAAACTCAATGTTAACAAGGTCGATCTGCTATATTGGGTCTTTTCAGCACAGGTTTCTGTTTTCCCTCCCTGAATGTCACCTTTGATGGGAACTCCCTTAATTTGCTTTCAAAACTGGCGATCCTGTAGTTATTTCTGATTTGCAGCTTTGTTTAGTGATCTGTATCAAACATACTGCAAAACTATCTCACTATCACCTAAGGACATTCTTCAGGATCTGACTCCCGATGAGATGTCTTGACATCATACTGATAATATCCCTTTCATCATTTCCCAACAGAACTTCTGAAATATTTGTAAGATTTATTTACTCCTTCCTTCATGTATTTGCAAGTTCTACTGAGCTCTCTTTGTTATCAAAAGTGAGATCTCTGGGCATTCTGCTTTTTTTCCTAAGAGAACTTCACTGGATTCTAGCTGCTGCCAAGTGAAGACACATCAGTTTGTGAAATCAGCTTAATGTGTACTTGCTATGGGGTCTGTGCTACTCACATTTGAATGAAGAGTTTTTGAATTAGGATCACACTGAGTATAGATCTTGGTTTAACTCCTTGTCACTCACAAAATGTTCTTGCTTAGAAAATCTTTTCTTTTCAGGGACTAAATTTAAATCATGTGTTAAGACTTCCTTGATTAGCAGCATTCCTCCCAATTCTTGCTTTGCATTGTCCCTCACTTGTGTTTATTGTTTGTAGAGTGCTTTGAAGAGGTATGCAGGAAAGATACAGTGTAAGTATTATTTAACTGTCTGACCTAAGCATAATATGTTGAACTAGCATTCCTTAACAACCTAACAACAAATGCTTGCTTGGTGAAATTTGGGGTACTTCATTCAGACTCCTTATCTGTATAAGTGTTGTATAACCAAAACGAAATAAAGGCCAGGATTCTTCTTGAGAAAATTTTCCAAAGAAGAGATCTGGATTCAAAAGAATTTCTCCCCATTACCAGAGGATTTTGGGAAGACATTTCAAATCAGTAACAAAATGAACCTCATCGTGCAAGGCCATAATGCCTTGGGCTCAATTACTGAGCACGGCTCACCTATGCTTTGTATAGGGACCACTTTTGCATTCCCTCAATCCACAGCACTTTGGCCCCCATCATAAGTTGGAGCAGGTCTTTTATTTAGACTGGCTGTCAATGACCCCAATGGGCCATTACTCTAGTTATGGATTTCTTCACTGTCAGCACTCCTGTTATAGGTCTATTCTCTGGATATACCCCCTTTCCTACAGAAGTGTTGATAGTACCGTGATAGCTAAGACAAAGCCTTTGTATACTATACAGTCTGAAGAGGTGAGAGAGAGCTGGTCTGAACACAGGTAGGCAACACAGAATAGAAAATGCCAAAAAAAACCAACCCCACCTAGAGCCCTATCAACATAACTTCTTACACTGCAAGAGTGAAACCAGTGGTAGCAAGAAAAACCTCTTAGGCAACTTGAGCACCAGACTGTGCTTGACAGCAACTGATTTATATTGATGAGATAGACAAAAAAATGTTTCTACTAGATTAGCATAATCTCTGTTAATGCATCCCAGAGAGTAGGCCGGACAACATCCCTAACAGCTAAGGCTTATTAGAAGGGTCCTCTCCATGGATCTCCATGGAGTTAATTCAGCAGCTCAGCCTTCTTATCCTTAAAATCTGGATAAAGGAGGAGGTACTTACTGAAATGAGGGAAGCCTTGACTGTTACTCTCTTTAAGAAAGGGGATAAAGCAGATTGTGGAAACAATCATGGTATCTTTCTCCTTGCCGTTGCAGGCAAAGTTCTCGCATGGGTCCTTGCAACCCATCTTTTGTCCCGATCAGAAGAAATACTACCAGAGTCACAGAGTGACTTCCAACCATGTCATAGAATTGCAGATATGATCTTCACCGCAACGCAGCTGCAAAAGAAGTGTCAGGAGCAAAACCAACCACTGTACATGGCTTTTATTCAGCTAATTAAAGCCTTTGACTCAGTGAATTGCTGTGCCCTCTACTTTGGAAGACTGGATGTCCTGATAAATACATCAATGTCCAAAAGTTGCTTCATGAAATCATGAAATCTACTGTTCTGAGCAGCACTGGCTCTCAGAGAGAACCTTTCGAAGTACCAATAGGAGTCAAACAGGGCTATATCATTGCCCCAACCATGTTTGCAGTTTTTATTGCTGTCATTTTTTACCTAATTGCTGGGAAGCTCCCATCTGGCATTGAAATCATCTACAGAATGGATGGAAAGCTGTTTAGGCTAAGCAGGCTGAAAGCTAAACATCTGTTGTGGAGCTTCAATATGCTGATGACAATGCAGTTTTTGCCCATTCTGAGAAAGATCTTCAAACTGTCTTGAATGTGTTTGCTGATGCTTACGCACCTTTTGGTCTCACCCTCAACATCAAGAAGACCAAAGTGCTCCATCAGCCCTCTCCAAATGAAGGACCATACACTCCATCTATTAAAATCAATGAAGAGGTACTGGAGAATGTCGATCATTTTCTCTACCATGGAAGTTATTTTTCATCCAAGGCTGATATTGACCTAGAAATCCAACATCCTCTGATTTGTACCAGTGCAACCTTTGCTCATTTATGGCAAAGGGTTTTTGAAGATCCACGACATTCAAACAGACACCAAACTGCTTGCTGCCTCTGCAAAATCTTGCAGATCAAATGGGAAGACAGGTGCACTAATGTAGTGTTCTGGAAGAGGCAAAGACCACCAGTCTCAAGGCAATGATAATTGGTAAGCAATTTCACTGGACTGGTCACATTGTTCAGATGTCAGACCATCACCTCCCAAACAGGTCCTGTTTTCTCAGCTGAAAGAAGGATACCGTGGGAGGACAATGGAAGTGTTATAAGGACTTGCTAAAGGATATTATTAACATTGACACTTGGAAGACACTTGCCCAGAATTGTTCAAAATGGAGAGAAGTCATATGCAATAGCCTCCTATATTTTGAATTAGCCCGCCAACAAGCTGAGGAGGAGAAGAGGCGCAGGAGGAAGGGGAAACTGGCTCCTAGTCATGATCAACAGCTTCCTGCTGTACCTGGAAATATCTGTCCTCACTGTAAAAGAATTTGTGGTTCAAGGATTGGCCTTATCAGCCACCTGAGGGTCTACAATTCTCATGGAAGATGATGACACTTGGCAATGAGTGATAGTGCATCATTAGATGTATGTGGGAGTGTTGTTGTCCAAACTACTCCCTGCCTTTTTTGGGCTGGTTATCATGAAGGGGAACACTACTAGGGTGGCAGTAATCTCTGGCCTCAAAAGAATACAGAGACTTTACCAGTTGCTGACCCGATGCAGATTTTTTCTCCTCAAAGCAGATCACTGCAGGTGCCACAAACTGGTTCTAATTTTACACCAAACGCCAGCATTAAAGACATCTACAAATATATAAAAAACTCTAGTTTGAATAATGGACTTGATTGTAACCTAAAAATATTTGTGCCTGCCACATCTCTGCAAATCTAGAGAAACAGCATGTACTTCAACAGTAATAGTTACATGGGAGTTGCACATTGAAAAAAACCTCATCAATACTTACCATTAAACTTTTAAATTTCTTATTTTCTGCAATGTGGAAAAAGCCATCTCTTGTTAAAATCTTGATGTGCTTCACTTCATTATTATACCTGTGGGCAATTAATAACTTATGAATATAAATGTGTTTTTAATCAGTGGACATCAATAATTGCCTGAGGGCA
This sequence comes from Apalone spinifera, assembly GCA_030068395.1. Taxonomy (NCBI): domain Eukaryota; kingdom Metazoa; phylum Chordata; order Testudines; family Trionychidae; genus Apalone; species Apalone spinifera. Next base: position 20,449,584 of record JANRFK010004893.1, on the reverse strand, counting down.
TGCCCCCAAAACACTACATGAATAAATTCTTAAGACAAAATGTATATCCTTGCCAATACACAGCTGACATCTAATTAACCAAATATATTTATTAGTGTATGAATGAAGATGTAGCCTGTATTCAGAAAAAAGTTCCAATTCAGGGATACTATATATTGCTTGCTTTCAAGATCATATTGAGGATCGATGTGGAAACAAACAAAACCCTCTTAGTATTTTCTGCTGACAGAACACACACTACTGAAATATATTTGCTAACACAAACTTTACTGAAATGTCCTAGATACTAAAGACTTGAACGGACTACCCACTGACATCAACAGGAGTTGAATCAGGTCTGAACAATTGCCTGTTACTGTTCAACAGGCCAATGTAAACTTTGGTGTCCAACACCCAATGGTATCTTTCCATTAACTTAAGTGTAGCAAATCTAATTTACACTTTTTGTCCTACGTGCCCGAACTTCTTTTCTAGCAACTGATATTTTATGTACTAAGTGATCGTATATTACATGATTATCTAGCCTGCAATGAGATTAACAATTGTCTGCATTTAATATAAACATCTACCTAGCCAATAATGAAAACAAGAAATCTATATTGTGAAAGTTCTTGTCCCACTTACTTAATGCTAATTGCGTATTCTCCTGACTCTTTGGTCCTATGTCGCACCAGATAAGTTCTATTTACCCTGTTAATAAGTTCACTTTCAGCTTGCAACCTCTCCATTGCTCCTGCATACCTGTAACAAAGGAAATCAAATTAATACTAGCCATGTTCATCTTTGAAGCCATGCAATAGATCTTTCCAATTTAATGCAATTTAATGTTCTAATATTCTACATAAACTAGTGCATAAAACTCCTGGTGAGTGAACTGTGTTTCAAGATTGTGTTGGAAAGTAATATAACCCCGCCCACAATCAGCAGCATTAGCTATTTCAGCAGGAGGGCCTCTCTTGATTATATAGTGTTGTCCATACCAGCAATTCAGGGGTGTGTTTATTCACACCCGACTAACAAAAGTGGTAGTTTAGGAAAAGCCTTAAACATGTGCTTAAATCCCATTGACTTCTAAAGCATTTAAAAATATATGGAAGTACTTTGCTAACTGAGGCCTATGCTAAAAATGTAAATAAAACATGGCCTGGACCAGGTGTTGGAATTTAATTTTCTTGTACTATTTTGTATCACAAGCTGAAAATCTTGAGCCTGACTCAACATTGTAATATACCAGTCTTGTACTGGTGTAACTCCATTGACTTCAGATGAAGCTGGTGTAGCAGATTGCAGAATCAGTCAACTGTAGTTTATTTTTGATGTACTATTCAACAACTATGAAAACTTATGTTTGTTTTGGTCAGTGGATCTGATTCTGATCTCGCTTACTGAAAGCCAAGTATATATCAGGAACAAATCTACTCAAGTCATTGTAAAAGCAGTATGAAATCAGAATCAGTTACTGTGCACTTATAACCTTTTAAAGTCAAATTCACTCCAGAGTTCACACTATATATACTATGATCCACTTTGACAGTGGATGTAGCTTATCTATGTCCATCTCTTTCTAGATTGCTTTTCTGTCAAACAAGCTTTAAGCAGAATTATTCACAAAACAAAATACCACTTTCTTCATTCTGCTTAGCCACTTAAAATGTAACATCTTCTTGCATGTTTCATGTTGTACTGATTTTTTGTTGCATGAGTTTAGAGACACGGACTGTGTATATATAGACTTGTAAACAAAATTTTAAATCATTAAGCACATTATTATATGAGAAATGATTTTAGTCTGTGTTGTTTTCCAAAATGGCTACATAATACATTCTTCATAAGCCAAGAAAGGTTAAAGCAATTTAAATTAGGTTGTGATAAACAGAGTTATGTCTATTTCAACATGATTGGCATAGGACTAATCCAGAACTCACCACGGCTGGCAAGAGTAGTCTACTGGCTTAGGAACCTAAGGTGTAAAAAGACATAAGTGGAACATAATTATTTAAAGAATATTTTTCTAATTGACTCACAAATGAGGTAGCACTGATCTAATAACCAAATACCCTACATCAAACAGGGGGGTAAGAATCAGATTTATTCTGCATAAAGTAGACTAATAGATGAAAAAATGTGATCAATCAGTGAAGTGAGGATATCCTATATAGATCTAATAATAGGACAGAATATTAAGCTGATACATTTTGTTGTTATCATTGGGGGAGTTTTATTTTTAATTTTGGACAGATAAGTGCTACAAATCCCATATTGTTTTTTAAAATCCATCTGAAATGGATTTTGGCAGTGCCTCCACTCTCATTTCATCCACAAAATGCTCATCTAGTAGGGCATATTGTTGCAATACATCATTAAAATGTGCAACTGAGTATATCATGATGCACGCTAAATTCACTAAGTGCTTCCTGAATTGGATTGCCTTGAAAAGGCACTATTCTTAGCTGAAATAAAAGCTTGGGTAGCATGTTATATAATCTCTTGACATGGTTAACTGAATAATCCATACATTTTGGGGGTACTGAATGAATTTATTAGTATATTTGCATGAAACAAGGTTTACTTTTACACTTGAATTTAAATAGGAATGCATTCTGAAAGGCCAGTTGCCTTATTTAATTTAAACATTTTTAAAAATAAACTAAAATCAAACACACACAAAGGATTGTGTGTATGTATGTGTGTGTACATGTGTACATGCGTACATGCATACTGAATATTTCCCCAGCTGACATCCATACTCCCCATCAACAGACACCAAAACTCCTCAGACCCTCTTGGAGGGCGGAAGTGCAGGTAGCTTGAATTTCCTAACCTGCACAGCGTTGATTTGCTTCCAACCTTTGGGATCCAAACTGTGAGGTTCAGATTCATGAACTCACCTCTAGAGATTTCAGAGAGTTAGCCGTATTAGCCTGTCTCGGCAAAAACAAGGAGTCCAGTGGCACGTTGACAAAGTGAGTTGGCACTCACAGAAGCTTATGTCATAATAAAATTGTTAGTCTTTAAGGTGCCACTGGACTCTTTGTTGTTTTGACCTCTTCAGAGTTCACAGAGCCCTGCTTACTGCCCTGGGGATATTGTGATTGCCAATTTTTCCTCCTAAGTGTTTTTTTGTAAAAGGTGATTTGGACAGATAACCAGCCTATTAATATTACTTGAATGCATCTGAATCTATGATTTTAATGCTGACAGTCTGCATTACATTATCACCAAAAACTGTATTTTCCCCAAAGCACAAAGGAGCCACTAGTTTGAGTTTACTGTCAATATGTTAAAGAGTTCTGCTCTAAGAATAGTGTGACCTATTTATTTGCATGATAATAAATCTCCCAACCAGGAAGGTGTTAAAAGCAATTAGACTACACAGAGAGACTGGGGAAGAGGGAGCAGAGTTAACAGGGAAAACGGAAAGGCTTCTGTAAAATACAAAGAGACCAGGAATGGAATTATTTCTAGTCAAATGTCAGTACATGTTGTAAGAGGAAAAGAAGGAGAGTGGCAGAGAATCTATAATGGTCTCCAAAGCCATGACAGCTTAAACAAATACAAGTAGTATACTATTCATTTGTAACACCACTACATCAAAGCTTAGCTACAACAGACATGGGCTTGGACTGAGTTGGTGATACATTTTTCTCATATCTCTACAAGAACCTCTGACAAGCACTAAGAAAATAAAGCAGCATTATATCAGAACACAAACAGCTGTGCCGATTGTACCAAGCAGGTAGTAGATAGGGCATAGGCACCATTTCCACTGGCTTAGATGTGGAACCAGAGGTTCTTAAACTGTGGGTTAGGACCCTAAAGTGGGTCATTTTAATGAGGTCACCAGAACTGGCTTACACACGCTAGGGCCCAGGACCAAAGCCCAAGCCCTACCACTCAGGGCAGAAGCCCAAACCTAAGGGCTTTAGCCCTGGGCACTGGGGTTCAGGGTATAGGCCCCTTGCCTAGGGCTGAGGCCCTTGTTCCTTGGTTTTGGCACCCATGGACAGCAGAGCTCGAGTAGGCTCAGGCTTCAGTTCCCACTTCTGGGGACATGTAGTAATTTTTTGTTATAACAAGGGGGTTGCGGTGCAATGACGTCTGAGAAACCCTGGTGTAAACATTAAAAATGCTGCTAGCGAGCACTCCTACTTTCCTATCATTAGTGAAGTGGCTCCACTGGAAAACTGTAAGGAAAAAACACAGTCTATAAAGCCAGTCTTTATATGTAACTGGGTCTGTAATTAGGATAGCCTACAGAATTTTACAGCTTGAATGCTTCATATTGTTAGAATAAATTTTGGATAGTAGTTCAAATTACTTTATGTGAGTATATCAGTGGCAGCTTGGAAGAGCTGCCTGCATACTAGTGATGCATAGGTCCATATTGGGAGGAATCTGAAATTCTAAATCAGTTTGGCTCATCTATCATAGCAGGTCCTTTTGGTTATGGACAGCTAGAACACTGGCAATCACTAACCTTTTACACACTAGAGTGTGTTGATTTCTACAATAAAGATTGTCTATGGCAGAGAAAAAAGAAAATGATCAAACATTGTACCAGAAGCTGTTGGCTTGCACTGTATTATACATGCAAATCCACACAACCTCAGTGAAAAAACTGAACAAAAGACAGTGAGATTCTGATACTATTCATATGGTATAAAAATGTCTGCTGACAAATACTGCACATTGCAAAAAGAACAAAGCATTTATAGGTATAGCTGAGAAGAGACTGGAATGTGATATTTTGGAACTCAACAGTTTTTCATTCAATATTAATTCCTCAAGCCTTTTGATGTATTTTATGCTTTTTCTGGGAATTTTTATATTGGCCAGTTGTAAAGACTGTTACGCTTAATAATAATAGTACAAGTTATAATACACTGAAAATCTGATAGATATTTCAGCATCTTTAACTGCATCATTCGTCATAATAAGATGTTTATATTTTGCCTTTCCAGGTTAGCAATGCTGAAGAATCAATTCATCTTTCTCATCCGCCTACGCCTCTGGTTGCTAACATGTTATGAATAATATTTATTTATACTGTAATACCATGTTATTTTCATTCAACCCTCTGCTTAATAGTATATTTCTAAATTTAGCAGAAAGCCATGTCACTAGACACTAAATAATCTTCATGTTGCCTTGGTAGCTTTAACAGAAGTATTTTTCTTAACTATATGAATTTGCCACTTTAAACTAGAGTGTTACTCTTTCAAAATAAGCCTTAGCTGCATAGATATTGCCTCTACCACTTTTTTATAGTAGACCCCTATATTTATTTTAGGTACTGCCCTAGAGTGGTGTACCTAATCCACGGGGCAGCTCCAGTGATTGACACTAGCTCAAGGCATGTGCTGACTGTGCCTGACACTATCCAGCATGACTGTGTAACACTGAACTGCCACAGACTTTATGCTTGTTAAAATATGGTAATAGGGTTACAAAAAAAAATTAAGCTCTGGTTACATAACATTTTGATTTGTACTATATTATCTTTTGTAGGCATCTGCTTTGTTCCTTTGTTTAAGAGAATTTAAATTTAAAACAATAGAATAAGTCTTTGAACAAGCTTGTGAGACTATAAAAGGTAAAAGAGATGTTGATCTGCTGGTAAACAATATTATACGTATTACTAATGTAGGGATTTGTTTTTAGACCTAAGGTCTGACCTAATGTGTCAAAACAGTTTTATCCTGTTTGACTCCACTTAATAATAATATTATCATGATGACATATTGAATACTGTAATCAAAGTAGATTTATTAATAAAGTTGAATTTAGTTGTGAACCAAGTTAAAGCACGTTTAGAGCAAAGGAAGAGTGCCTGGCTCACCACTGTATTATTTTGATTTAATACCAATATAACGCCACTGATTTCAATGGAATTATATTAAATTTGGAGAAATACCATGGTGATCTGTTCCACAGTATTATGGAAAGACACAATGAAGGAATACACACTTTATTAACACTCATACACAAAATTACGAGTATGTACTGTAAATTAATGTTTGTAATTGTTATCTCCTGATCCAGTTCTTAGTATTTTGAGAGTATTTGTCCTCTTAACACAAAATGCAGGCAGGTAAAATCATACAGAGACACACAAAAGTGGGCTGAAAGATCTGGTTGGAGGATCTATGTATTTGTTTGTTCTTTCTTCTGTTTTTACTTTTACGGGGGTTATTTTAAACTCACTATTTATGGCGTAATTTTCTCTATAACACAAAGTGACTGGCAAATAGATTAAAACTACAGAATTTTCATCTCACTGTTAAAAAAACAACAGCTTTACTGCACAATATATTTGTTCATAGTCTGGTTGTATTTATCTGAAACTCTTTAGACAATTTATTAAACTCCCAAAAGTGAAATCTGTCTCCTGAGCATGTTTCCTTAACACTTACAATTTAAATCCAATAGCCAAAAACATTAGAATGTTATATTTTAAACAACAACAAATGTAACATACAAACACAAAGAAACTAAAATAATGCTTCCCACAAGGCAGGATTAATGAAACCCTGGCATGAACCAGGCAACTTTTCCTATGAATGTTCCTGAGGAAACTATTATACTGACAAACACAATCAAGCATTTGTACTTACGCATGGGCAAGGCTTTACAGCATCACTTGGAAAATAGCCAAGCTCCCCTGTGACTAGATTTCTACCCTAGAAATAGACGGAAAAAAAATCTCATTATGAGCAAAATGACACTGCAATTTGGAAACAATCCTTTAAACACAGGGATTCATTTAAATAAACTCACAGTAAAAGTTCTAAATTCACTGCCAATGTTACTCAAATTTTGTAAAGTAAGAATTTCTTTACTTCTGTAACTAAATAATAATTATAGATGGTTAAATATCTGTGGTTTAGTAGATAGAGTGAGAAGACTGGACTCAGGAAATCTGGGTTCTAATTCCCAATTCTGCCAATGACTCAGCTGGCTAAATCTTCATTGCAAAGTGAACTTGAGTTACCCACATTTCAGTTAACTACCTGTACTCTGACATGTGAGCAACCATACTGTAAAGTAACTGTTGAGCTGCACAGAGTGATTGTGTTGGGGCCTGTCTATGGGGGAAGTTAGTGAACAGCAAGTTAAGATGGTTGGTTTAGTACACTTTAAAGCAGGGCTGAGCAAGATACAGCCCACCAAGCCATTTGATCTGGCCCAAGGCCCTCCCTGCTATGCCCCTGCCCCCAGGCCAATCAAGAACCAGGGGCGTCGGAGCACATGAAGTCTCCTCCCCCTGCCAGGGGCGTAGGGCGCCAGAGGGAACCATCAGCTATTCAAAATGACTAGCCGTTCCCTCTGGTGCTGCTGCAAACCCCAGCAGGGCGGGGCAAGGAGCAAGAGACTTCGTGTGCTCCCCCCGCTCCAAAGGGGAGTTCACAAAGTCTCCTCCCCCGCCCCTCCTGCCAGAGGAATGGGGTGCCTAGAGGGAACTGCCTCTCCCACTGTGGACCCTTTCAGGCCTGCCCACAACTACCACCAAAATTGATGAAGTGGCTCCCCTACAAAAATTATTGCCTACCCCTGTTTTAAGTATATGAACCTAAAATGCACAGAGGCACTTCTGATGCATGGTAAGACTGTCCATGTGCAAAGTTAGTGTACAGTAGCTTGTGCTTTAAATTCACTTTTTGTAGCTTGCTGGGCACTAATTTCCCATGTAGACAAGCCCTTGGCAGCTGATGAGTTGTGTTAACTCAAGAAGCAGCCTGTAGCCTCAGCCAACTAGATTTAAAAATACCACATCACTCGAGTGCAGGGTTGTGCATTAGGGGCAACAATTGAGTAATCACTGCAGAGAATAAAATCCCTATTTGCCCTTTGACAGGTGATATAATCTCTGTGTGGCAGTTTCCCGACTCAGAATGGGGGTAACAATACTGACCTACCTAGCACTTTGTGATCCTTGAATGGCCAAGCACTTCAGTAAGTGCTGTGTACTGAAAGCTTAATATTTTGTTATCTCATCACTAATCCTTTCAATAATCAGAAAGCCTTAAATAGGAAGATCTGGAGGACACAGAGCGTCTTCCCTGATGGGAGATCTGGTAGATTTATGTAGGAAATCCTCTTTAAAGATAATGAGCATTTCCTTTCAAATCCATCACCACCTTCACAACATCTTGATGGAAGAGCATTCACATTCCACTTAGAAAAATTAACCATTTCTGAAGCAGGTGATAGATGGATAAATACAGTTTAAAACCTGCATTGATGCAGTAACCCGAAACGATTTTTCTGCAGAAATATTCTGCTTGGTTTATATTAAATTAAATGGGCAAGACCCCTTTTGTGGCTCCTAACATCAACAAGCTTTTAATAGACCAAAGATGGCTTAGAGCAAAGATTCAAAAGGGAACTACCCTTCATGCGCACTGGAAATGAATGCTTAACATTAAGGACAGGTCAACCACTAGAAAAATCAATTTAAGATAATCCCCCTAACCTGAGCCTTGGATTCTACAGTCTTCTGGAAAGTCTAACTAGGTGGACTTACTGAAGTAAGGCTAAATGTGGGCAAATGCTGGGGCAGTCCTGGCCAAAGAGTTTGTGGGGCCAACGGCAGCATGGTGCCCTCCACGGCTGGACAGCTCCCAGCCAAGGAAGCAAGTGAGCGGCCGGGCGAGTGGGCACCAGGCAGCACGGGGCCTGAAAGCAGGGGCCCAAGGCAACCACCTTGCTCACACTGCCCTAAGGTTGGGCCTGTGCTGGAGAGGGAATGGATCTTGTTAGGCATCTGAAACAATGAATTGACTCAGCATAGCATCCGTTGGGACTCCTACACAATCCAACTGCCATTATCATTACCACCTACCTTCCTCACAATGTATCACCACTAGTTAGCAAAGAATCAAGATTGCTTTTTATATTGGGCTTTACCTAACTTTAATAAATGCATGCCTCTTTAGTCTGAACACATACTAGAAGTGGTCCAACACACATGCTTTCAGTGCATACAACTATAGCTACATGTTTTGGGGATGCATGAAAAAATTGCCTTGGATTTCATTAAGTTATCCTTTAAAGCCCCATTCTTTAGCAACAAGAAGCTCATAGCCAGAATTTCCCAATGGATTGATTGCCCTCTGAGGGCAGAGAAGCTAGAAATGCGTCCCTACCTTCAGAGGCAGGTAGAAAATATATCTTTCAATTCCATCAACTGCATATCTGTGACCAGATCTGGCAGCCTCTTTTAGAACTGAACTAGGCCGGGCATTCTCAAACATGGGTGCCTAGGGTAGGTTCCTAAATCCATATTGAAGTCCAGATTGTTAAAAGGTACTTAGGCAATTAGGCAAATATTTGCTAGTGGGATTTTCAAAAGTCACATGAGCCATCATTCAAGAATTTAAAACCAGGCTGGAGCTGGATGTAAAAAGGAGCAGGATTAATGAGTGTTCTTGAAAAATTGGAAGTTTTCCTGAATTGAAGTGCCCTAAGCATATTCAGCTAGAACAGTATCTTCCTGGGAAGACTACTATGCAATTTATCACACACGGGTCATGATCACAGTTACTGTCACCTATTCCAAATAATCAGAAATGTTCAGGAAGGTGAGAAAGGGGGTAAAGAGCACTAGTTAGAATATAACGTATGAAAGAATTATTGAGATGCATTTAAAATAATGCAAAATAGGGGCAAATAAGGAAGCAATTCTTGTATCTCAATCTCGGTGAAAACACATTTTTTCCTCTTTCACACTACAATTAACTATTCATGGTGTTTATGTGTTTTCTCATGTTCTGTTTATATCACAAAGTGAACCTTTTTCAGATTTCAATGTCTAACCAGCCAGAACTGTTACTAACTCAGGGCCTTGTCCAGAAAAGTATATTCACTGTGGAAGATTTGTTCATCCCACTTCAGTCAATGAGAACATTTACATGAATAATATGAATTCACGTGAGTAAGCATTTCCAGGAATGGGGCTCTATAACACCATCTTTGCATGTGCCCACATGGCTCTACAATCTGATAGATAAATATTCCTTTATTGTATATGCTAATGAAAAAGACATCAGTAATACCCACACAATTAACGGACACAGTAATTAACATACATTGTAATTAGAAAGAAACCTAGAATCAAAATTTGATGATCTCATGAACATACTATTGAATTACAGTTAAAAAATTCAGACAAACATCTTCACAGTCCTCTAGACGTGGTAAAGGATAGGCCTCTAATAAACATATACGTGTTTGACTCATTTTTGTACAAAAAATATTTTTGTTCAGCTACAATGTATAACCAAAGATAGCATTTCAACATTAGCACTACAACATATTAAACTACATTTTTCTATTATCTCAAATGAGGAAGAGAGAAACCTGGCATGTGTATCATCTCCCTATTGCCTTCATTTAGTACCACACATATGCACTTCTGATCTCTGCTTGTAAGTGTTCCACATTTAAGTAGTCGGCGGCATTCTCAGCAGAATGTTTGGTACAAATGGCACTGGACACTCAGACATTCTTATGAAAGATAACAAGAAATCACACTGTCAATGGACATTCTCGCATCTGAATTACTGTGCAAGAAGTCTTCCCACCAAATACAGGTCACTGCAGGATGCCTCCACACATGCCATAGCAGCTCTGTGAGGTCACTATTAAGACCTATCCACTTCTCAAAACATGCTCCCGTGGCAGGCATTAGTAAATACTGATTTTTTTTTAATGCTAGAAACCATACCTCTAACAAGGCATCTGGTACGGGTGCCACTGCCTAACAGTGCAAGCATAGAACTCAAAGTCTAAAGCTCTGAACTGTTTCATGATCCTGAAGGCAACAATTAATTTCTCTGTTACAGGCTGAACCTCCCAAAACTGGAATTTTCTGGTCCAGCTACAATTGTGGTCTGGAGCTGACAGCAGCCCTCGGCAGTCCTCGACATCCTGAGGCAAAAGGACTGGGCCGGGGCAGCCACCGGCAGCGCAGGATCAGGCCAGCGACAGGCCAAGACCAGGGCTGGCAGCAGGCCAAGGCCAAGGCCAGGCAGAACCCCAGATAGCCTGCAGTAGCAGGGCTAGAGCCCACCAGCTGCTGCAGGGCTGGAACCAGAGCCTGAGCCCTTGGCAGCCTGACCAGTGTGGGGATGGAGCTTGTGGCAGCCCGTGGCAGCGAAAGGCTGCTGAAGCCCAGCAGGCAGTCTGGCCAGAGCAGCAGCAGAGGGTCAGCAACCCAGCAGGCAGCCCATCAGAGCCCATATGGGGCTGGAGGTCGTCTCCTCTCCCTACCCCTCAGCTGGTAGAGTTGGCAGCCAGGAGCTGTGGTAGGGAACCTTCTCTGGTACGGCAAATTCCCTGGTTCGGGATCGGTAAGGTCCCGCCAGTTAAGAGATGTCCAACCTGTACTCAGCTTCCTTATCTGTACATATTTAACTCAAAGTCAATGGCATTTGCTAAGCACTATGAAATCCTTAGTTGGAAGATGCAAGGTAAGTACAAAGTACTAACATTGCTATTTCTTATAGTACTTCTAAAATTCATATGAACACTTTGGTGAAAATTTTGCACCACTGACTAACTGATATTGGGCTCAAAATTAAGGAGCACAACAGTAGCTTTGTTGTAAGTGAGATGAGCGCAGGGGCTGCTGTCGAGAAGAATTTCTTTCCCTTTTTGCTATATGAAGCACTGCTCCATGGCACCTCTCTCTCTCTCTCCACACCACAGAGCGGTCATTTTGCTGACCTGGTGCTTGGGAGGGATGATCAATGGCTTAGTTAACTATACAAATCTACAGGACTGCAGGAAGACAGCAGTGGAGATAGGAGCGGCATCTTGTGAGGAGTGACACAGGCAGGGGAAGGCTCCTGCAGGTGGGAATGGGGATCTCCTGTATTCCGGGGATGCACCAATGGCCACTTTAATGTGGCTGCATGGTAGTCTATGGGCTGTGGAGAAAGTCATCTTCCCACTAAGTCATCCATGCAGGAGGGGAAAGTATCACTCCAGACTGAAAGGAGCTTTTTTAATTTTTAAAATTCTTTGTTAGTGATCTACATCATTATTAGTATGTAGATACAAACCATGTTAGTGAACTACATGGGTTGTAGATCTGCATCATTAGTGATCAACAACCCATCCTGGACAACAATCCCTCGCTTTCACAGGCCTTGGGAAGCAGGCCAGTCCTTGCCCACAGACAAC
>JANRFK010004893.1:20424014-20437298 GCA_030068395.1 Apalone spinifera | reverse complement strand
TCCTCGCTGCTTTTGCAGATTCAGACTAACACGGCTACCCCTCTGATATTTGTTAATTATGGAACTGATCTGATTAATTTTATGTTCACTCCTAATTATATTTAAAATACTAGATTATTGTTTACTTTTAGATATCCTACTAAACCCCTCAAGGCCTCATGTCACCTTGCATAAAAAATTGTAATGTATGCTGTCAGTTATATGACTGCTGATATCTGTACTGAGAACAGATGCACCAGTCCATCGCAACTAGCAGTGGATTTGTCGCACCACTGCACCTCAAGTTTGCTAATCATTTCTTTCAACTGCACATGTCTCTTCCTTGTTAATTGTTTCTCATGTGATGAGTAAGTAGTCATTTTCCTTCTAACAAAAGCCTTGAAGGCCATCCCAAAAGCACTAGCAAATGTCTGGGCCGATTTGCTCAAGTTATTATATTACAGAATGCTTGCAGCACGTAAACTAGAAATGAACGCCTTCACATTATTACTTTTAATGACTCTTGTCAGTGAGACTGGAGGATGATTCGTTATTCTTGTATCTTTTAATGGGCAGGATTCCTGGAATCATTTTGTACAGCCCTAAATTTCCAGAGTACTGCCTGAGGTTTAGATATGCAACTCCCATTAACTTCAACAGACTCATGCAGAGCTAGGACTGTGCACATCTGAAAATGTAACCCTAAATTGTATCCAGTTTCCATCTTATTTTTTTGGCTCTGGCTAAATAAATCATCCTCTGATTGAAAAACTGCTAGCCTGGCCACAGATTTAGGCAATAACAGCGTGAGAAGAAACCAGGTTTTCTAACTAAAGCTGGTCAAAAAAATGAAACATTTCCTGAAATCTAAACATTTCTAAGCAATTCTCAATTCTCAAGTTTAGAAGAACAACTTTGCACTCATTTGAAATCATGAGCATTTTTACTGAAAAAGATTGTTTAGTTTACGGGTTTCCTTACCATTCTGTTTTTCTACCTTTCCTTCATAACTTTTTTCTCTTCATTTTCCCCTTTTATCCCTCCTCCACCCTCTTGATGATGGGCCCAAATTAAGAAAAGACACAAACTGAACATGTCTGCATCATTTTCTAAAAGTCACCTAAAATGGCACTCCCACAGAGGGGTGGGGGGAGGGGGGGACCAAGGCACTTTCCACTCTCTGGAGTTTGATTTTGGACAGAGAGAGCAAAAATGTTCTTCCTGAATGCTACAAAGGGACCCACAGTAACAAGTACATTCTCAGAGTCTGATCTCATTCCATTCATAGATATATACATAACAATAATGGAGATTGCCTATCTCCTAGAACTGGAAGGGACCTCGAAAGGTCATCGAGTCCAGTCCCCTGCCTTCACAGCAGGACCAAGTACCATCCCTTACAATTTTTTGCCCCACATCCCTAAACGGCCTCCACAAGGATTGAACTCACAACCCTGGGTTTAGCAGGCCAATGCTCAAACCACTGAGCCATCCCTCCCCCCCATCAGGTAACACCATCATGATACCTGAAATTAGATCTGTACTAAGATCTACTGCAGAATTCAGAACAAATGGTATATATTCATGTACTATATGTTGTTCAGGCAGTATACACACATCCCACCTAAGAATGGCGCCCACATTCTATGCTAATGTTTCCGAATAGCCTCCAGTGATAATGCTGTGTAGAACGTTACATGTACTATGTGATATGTAAGCAATATACAAAAAGGATAATAAATTTCATAGTGTAACACATTTCCACTGACAATGAAAATTAAGCTTCTTTTTAAACATTAAGGTTTTTAATAATTTTTCCTAAAGATTTTTATAATTGCCTGCAAGATTTGGATAATTTTAATGGGATTTGACTGTTCAGATCCCCAACATAGATTGGAAAATCTCAGCCTAGACAACTCATCAACACCAGATTCTACAGGCTTTTCTCCTCTGATCTCACTAAAGAATACCCAAAAAAACCCTAAACCATCTGCTCGTGAAACTCCCAGATACAGCTCAGGACCAAATCTACAGAAATACTCCCCCTTCCTCCCCCTCAAATCTCCAACCAGGAGTTTTCTATCTGCTACCCAAGATCCACAAATGATTGGTCATCCAGGATTTCCACATGTTAGGCATTGGCGCACTTACAGCAGGATTATCTAGTTATATTGATTCTCTCAGACCCTATCCTACCAGCACTCCTAGATATCTTCAAGACACCATCGACTTCCTGAAAAAACTCCAGAACATCAGTAATCTTCTTGAAAACTCCATCCTGGCCACCACTGATGTAGAAGCTCTTTACACCAACATTCCACACGATGATGAATTACTGGCTTTCAGGAATGCCATCCCTGATGACATCACTGCACACCTGGTTACTGAGGTCTGTGACTTGTCCTCATCCACAACTATTTCCAATTTGGGACAATTTATATCTTCAAGTTAGCAGCACATCTATAGGCACTCGCATGGCCTCATAATACGCCAACATCTTTATGGCTCACCTTGAACAACATTTTGATCATATGGACCCATGGGAAGGAGTCTCTTGAAGAATTCCACAAGGATTTCAACAACTTCCATCCCACCATCAACCTTAGCCTAGACCAGTCCATACAAGAGATCCACTTCCTTGACACCACAGTACAATTACATGTCGACCACATCTCTACCACCTTATACTGGAAACCTATTGACCATTACACGTTCCTACATACCACTAGCTTCCATCCAAGACACATTTCCCAATAAATTGTTTACAGCCAGGCCCTAATATATAACCGGATTTGTTCCAATCCCACAGAAAGAGACAAACATCTACAGAATTTATACCAAGTATCCTTAAAACTAAAATACCCACCCGGAGAAATGAAAAAACAGATTGACAGAGTCAGATGAGGACCCAGGCATCAGCTTCTTCAAGACAGGCCCAACAAAGAAAACAACAGGATGCCACTTGTCATCACCTGCAGCCCCCAACTTAAACCCCTCCAGCGCATTATCAACAATCTATAACCTATCCTGGAAAGTGATTCCTCACTCTCACAGGCCTTGAGGGACAGGCAAGTCCTCCTCTACAGACAACCCCCAACCTCAAACAAATTATTTCCAGCAACCACGCAGCACACCTCCATCATACTCATCCAGGATCCCACCCCTGCAATCAACTCCAGTGCCAACTCTGTCCATACGTGTATATACTAGCAAAATCATTACAGGAACTAACCACATAAACCACCACATCAGAGGCTCATATAACTGCACATCCATTAATGTAATCTATACCATCAAGTGCCATCAATGCCCCTCTGCCATGTATATTGACCAAACTGGACAGTCTCTAGGTCAACGGATTAATAGACACAAATCAGATATTTGAAAATGCAACACACAGAAACCATTAATGGATCTCAAAGTTACCATATGACCACCAGCCAATTTAAAAAACCAGCTTGAAAGGGAAGCTGCAGAACTTTATTTCATTCACAAATTTGATAGCTGCAATAGAGGTTTAAGCAAAGACTTTGATTGGATTACCTGCTACAGTCCACATCCTAATGACATAAATAGTCAAGCATCAGGTACTTAAGAGTACTTGGAACCCATTCTATCCGCTTTATTTAGCATGGACACTCTAACTGCCAATTTTTTCCCATTTTTTTTCCTTCTCTTTCCCTTCCCACCCCTCTTTCTCTGTATTTATTTTGCAACCTGAACCCCTTAACTCCATTCATCTGAAGAAGTGGGTTGTGCCCACAAAAGCTTATACCATCTACATTTTTTAGTCTCTAAGGTGCTGCAGGACTACTAATCGTTTTAAAGGTTTTTTACTTACAGATGAACATGGCTACCCCTCCAAAACTCAGCCTAATAGTTCTGCCAACCAAACACATTTAGTCAAAAAGACTAAAATAATATTGTCCACACTTATGAACTTACACATACTACAAAGTTGCACCTTATAATGTTTACCCATCAACTCTTCAGCTGGCACCAGGGAGGATCACACTATTACTATACGTTACAGGAACGCATAGAGTTTCATAACTTCTATGGCAACAAATGGGGCCAGAGCTTGGGAAAAAATTGACACATCTCTTCATGTGACATCACAACCAATCTCCTTAGATGTATCCGGGATGAGCCCTAGCAACATATATGAAATAGATGGCAACCAAACTCATATACCAGGACAAAAGTAGTTTGCAAAGCTACTTTAGGCCAGGTTTGCTACAAAATTTCTTTCAATTCAATTTCAAGGCAAGATCCTCAGTTACCTTCTTCCAAATGCAAGAATTTATGAGGAAATTTACTGAACAGTCATAGTAACTTACTATTCTTTAGAGATACCACATGCATATTTCCCTGTTAAGTAAAGTGTATGTATATTCATATATAATTCTCCAAATCTATAATTTTTTTCCAGGTGAATAATGATGTTATCTTTGATATTTATAGGCTATTTGTTATTACATATCTCAAGCCAGCACATCTCTGTCTGTTCTCCCTTCTTTTTGCAGTGACCTCCTATAAAAGCATTGTATCTTAGTCCCTGGTGAGTTCTACCTAGTACTGCAACATAGAAAGTTGCCCTTCAAAAAGGAAAAGATTTCATTTTTCATCCAAGAACAAATTTTCACAGAAGCATTACTGCTCTTGGGGAGTTGCACTGAAAACATAAAGAGACCATCAACAACAGTGGCATTAGCCAGGGATTATCTAATAGCAATGAATTGCTACAGGTATAAGTCTATATCAAAGAAGTGTTTTGCACAGTGGAAGAGACTAGTATAGCATGCATCTGTATGCTTTTGGCATACATGGAAAACATGATTGCCCTGAGGACAGTGTATAATTGCAATGAAAACCTGTAAAACCAGCATTACATCACAAGCTTATATGATACATCCTGTCACCCCTGAAAACTTACCCCCAGGTTAAGTAAGTATCAATTTGCACTGAACCAACTCAAAAGAGGAGAAAAAAACCCACATCAATCATAAAAATCAGATTCTACTTGAAAGGTACACTATTACAGCTGTATTGACTAGCAATGTTCCAAATAAGGGTCGGATATTGCCATTTAAAACACAAAATTTTCTCTTTCGCCTCCCCCTTTCCTATTTAATTAACTGTGTGAATGATTTTACCATATGTAAAAGTGAAGGATCGATAGTACCCGTGCAAGTCACACAGGCAAGCACTGTGGCTATTCCCAGTCCTGGACTTTGAATGAGCAACGATGGTCAGTCCTGCTAACTGGTGGGGCTCGCTCTGACCTCCAGGAAGGGGCAGCACCACTGCTGAGAGGGGCAGGGCTAGGGCAACAGTCCTCAGCTCTGCCCAGATCACACCGCTCTTCCCCTCCTCCTGAGCCAGCCCTTAATGCCAGCCGGAGCATGCTGCCTAGGGCTCCAGCGGTGATTTATAGGGTCCGGGACTCCAGCCTCAGATGTCAGCAGGCCTGCATAAGGCCACCTCACCTCCCTTTTCACTTGCAACTGAACCCTGGTCTTCAGATGGAGGTGGTGAACTAAACCACTTCCTCCTTTCCATACACATATATTTTCAAGATTTCATATAAAAGCAATTTATATTCCCTGGTTACATAGGAATTTGCTTTCAAAGGTTCAGTTGAGAGACTACAAGTGCTGGGACGTTCTTTACTCACTAGGAAAGGTCAAGCAATGACCTATCATCATCCAGAATTTTGCTATCATCTAGGATAATTTATGCTTATTCTGCTTATGAAAGTAAGTCAAAAGAGAGGGAACCCAATATGTATACAATCTTAACATGAGAATAAAAATGTGCTAAGGACAGAGCTCAAGCATACAAATATTTCACTTGGGAAGATTTTCTTAATATTTATCAAAATGTGTTTGGTTGGGTTTAAGTTAGTAGTGAAGATGAAACCATAGTATTTATTTTATGCTTTTTTCTAGGTAGGAGGTAAAGAATAAAAATGAATTGCACATAAGCATGCATACAAACATTTATTTATTACTAACGTCTGAGTTTATGATCATTTTATGCATCTATAGTATCCACAATGATTTTCAGGTCAGAAATAAACTATTCCAAAATGTTTCTTGAATAAACCTTCAAGATTTTATAAACACTTACATGTTGTGGGGTTACTTCTTAATATGCATTATAAACTGATCATGGCTAAACAGGTCTACACTATAGGTTTTTTTCGGAAATAGCTACGCAAAATGCACTCCACAATTTGCATAGCTTTTTCCAAAAGAGGCTTTTCCACCATTTGGCCCTGTCTAGAAGGGGCCAAATGGCAGAAAAGCCTCCTCTTTTGGAGGAGCCCTTATTCCTCGTAGAACAAGGTTGTAGAGGGTTGATGTGGCCACCCACTGACCCCGAGGGGGAAACAGCCCTCCCTGAGCTGAGGTGGGCAGCACCTGACATAAATGAGGCACCTGGGAAGGAGACAGGGAGCAGGCCCAGGGATATAAAAGGGCTGCCTGAAGGGCCAGTGCGGGCCAAGGAAGTCAGGGAGCCCGAAGCCTCCCCAGCGCTACCTGCTAAGGAACCAGAGCTGAAGCTGGAACCAGAGCTGGAGGAAGTGGACAACTGGCCTGGGCTGCCAGGCCCACTGCTGGAGGACTACCAAGCAGGACTGCTTATGTGGCCATAGGATCCCAACCCGTGTAGCCTGGAGGACCTGCCACGGAACCAGGTATGAGGTGCGGAGGGGAGAATTGGAGCCGACCCACAGATAACCGACTTTGGTCTGGCCAAGGGTCAGCGGGCTGCAGTGTGGACCCCCGCTGACCCTGACATAGCAGGTCAGTGAGTTTTGGAACTGGATCCCTGCTGACCTAGTAGCTGACTACCAGCTGCTATTAGGGCCCTGGGCTGGGACGCGGTGGTGTAGGGAGGGCCCGCGTCCCCCCTGCCACTCCTTGACTAGGTGGCAGTCTCCCCTCCTATGGCTGGCAGCCACAGGCAAGGTGCCTGAACCCCTCCTGAACAAGAAGACAGACTACTTACCTGTGCTTACTGGTTGAGAACTGGTTGGCTTGCCTTGAGTGAAGCCCTTGCCCTGCCCTAGGGCTGGGCCTCTAACTGTTTATTGATTGCAGCCCTTGCCCTGTGTTACAGGTCAGGCTATTGACTGTTTAGCTGAGGCAGCCTGCCTTGACTCTGGGCTGGCTTATTAACTGGCTGACTGCTGCAGCCTTTGCCCTGCACAAGGGCTGGGGGTTCTAGACTGTTAGGGGAATAGCTCCCCTTTGAACCAGCCTGGGACATAGAGTAGTGGTTTGGTGTGGCCACCCACTGATCCCGAGGGGGAAACCCTCATCCCCTGGAGTGCTCCCCAACTGGGCTACAAAGGAATACAGAGCTCCCCGAAAGAGCGCATTTGCTCTTCCGCAAAAAAAAGCAGAAATTCCATCGACTACTCGACTAGTCAATTAACCATTATTTAACATCCTTACTATGTACTACATGGATATCCACAGGTTCATCCGCAGGTACACTTGAGCATCTAGAGTGATCAGTTTATAAAACATCTCGTTCCTGCTATACCAGGATATCTGTGATAGCTTGGAGGCTGGAATCATGGATCTGATGCTAAAAGATATTAAAGACCCCCAATGACACTGAAGCCAGTTAGATTTAAAAGTCTTTGGTGCTTCACGTGATCAATCAGTCCTTAAGTGAATAAAAATAATTTACAAAAATTAAATATGTCCAAAGGCTAAAAAAGATATCAGGCACAGTCCTCTCAATATATTATTTGCATTCTCAAAGAAAAAGTCTCAATAACAAAACACAGGAACAGCTCTAACTTTCAACTGCCCTTGCATTTATTCCATTTACTTTACCGTCAGGTTTTCCTCAAATGGTATTAATTTTCAAATTTTCCATTTTGTGCACACACACAAAACCCACATTTTGACAAATTAAAAACAAACAAGAAAATATAATTGAAAAAAATTAAATTCTTATGCCTATCTTTACAGCAAAATATGAAAGCTGAAGTAGTTTCAATTTGTATTTGGTATGTAACAGAAGTAGCAACTAGAATTATTGACATTGAGTTGCCATGGAAACAACTCTTTTATCCAATCGATATATTATAGTTTTCCTAAAAAACAAAATCGCAATTATTTGACTTAGGCTCTTCCAAATAAATACAAACAAATAATCTGTCTTAATATTTCATAACTATTTTTCCCCTCTAAATAAATCTGCTATTTTCATTCAAGTTAAAATTTTTATCTGGCTCACATGCTCTTTAGTTCTACTGTCTGAGAGGACTCGTGATTTCAAAACACACAGTGTTCTTTGGCTGCTTATGTGCAATGAACTTTCTTCATCTTTAACTGTTTAAGTAAAACGATTCACACCCAAGGCCTCATTTACAAACTTATTGGGACTATTCTTGATCAATCGTCTAGATACAATAGCTGTGGATTAAAGGATAAGCACTGCTAGCACCCAAAAAGTAAAATCCTTTGTTACAGAGGATAGCAGCAATTAATCAGTAGTAGTTTGCTCTCTCAAGTAATGGAATGTGGCCATTGCTAATCCCATACCTGCCAAAATCTGCTATGTGCATCGCCTTTGATGAGTTCAATAGTGTCCCCAGTCTGGATGTGTAAGGGCGGGCCATCATGTGGATTTGGCTGTGGTACTCCATTGTAGTTTCTAACAA
The DNA here is from genome assembly GCA_030068395.1 of Apalone spinifera. Classification (NCBI taxonomy): domain Eukaryota; kingdom Metazoa; phylum Chordata; order Testudines; family Trionychidae; genus Apalone; species Apalone spinifera. The sequence goes on along the minus strand of JANRFK010004893.1, from coordinate 20,428,630 downwards.
CTTGCATTTTTGGTAAACCTGCCAAAAATTGAATACAGGTAGCTAGTTAATGACATGGCAATGTATGAAATTCCAATGAGCATAACATAAATTACAATAAAATAAAATACTAAAGATAATTTATCAATGTTAGGAGATTAAGGAAACTACCACCATGGTTTAAGGAGCAGTTGGTGGTGGAAGTAAAAGCCCATTTCACCAGCTTCTGACTTGATATCTAAATGAGTAAAATGATATGAAAAATTTCTCTCAGCTCACTACTGTATTTTTTCATGTCTCTTTAGGCTATTGCTTACTTCAAAAAAGCACAACACATGCAGTTCAATGCAAAAGAATAATTTTCCCCATCAACTCTATTTCCTCTTGGGGCATTAATTGATTTCATCACTTAGGAGGCTCATTCTTTTCTGTGAATATATAACACTGGTCTTGTACAAGGGTCATGTCTTAAGGTGTCTTTGTAATTCAAAAGAAAAATGTGATGATGAGATGAAGTGATAGTTGAGACACTAATATGCAGAAACTTTCCAGGCTTGAATCAATGTTCCAAAAATGGCATCAGTAAAACTAAGGGTGCATCTACACTGCCCCCTTAGCTCGAAATAACCTGCACAAAATTGAGCTACACGAACTGCGTAGCTTATTTTGAATGTATTTCAAAATAAACCACTATTCTGAAATGTCCCTTACTCTTTGTGAAATGTGGTTTACAGAAACATCGGAGTAGCGCACCCGTTATTTCAAAAGATATTTCAAAATAACGGGCATGCTGTCAAGACACAGAATAGTTATTTTGGGATGCCAGAAGTATCCCGAAATAGCACTGCAGTATAGACGTACCCTTAGAGAAACAGAGTGACAATCATTCTATGCTTCTGATGCAAATTGTTTTTTTTTTAATCTCATTTTTCTTAAGTATTATTGGATGTATATTTTAATACTTCACTTTAAAAATTAGAACTTGCTGCAGCATTCTGGCCTTATTGTGCCAATATAGACTGAAAGTGGACAGCTAAACTGTAGTCCTATTCAAAGGTGAGAATGTCATATCCTGACATACAAGCTACTAAAATGTGTCTAGTGTTAACTGTCAGGCACTGGATCATGTTACACCTTTATGTGTTAGATTGAAGAGCGCTTTAACTAAATATTTCTTCCCCACATAGGTACTTCTAAACTGTAACCAATTCGGCCCTTAAACCTTCTTATTAAGGTACACAGATTGAGGTCTTTCGAACTATCGCTATAAGGGCAGATTTCCAATCCTTTAATCATTCTCGGCCTCTTCTCTGAGCTGTCTCCAATTTTTCAAGATCTTTTTTGAAGTGTGGACACCAGAAACAGACACAGTATTCCAGCCATCATTGTAGGGATTTCAAAAACAGAGGTCATATAAACGTACTTCTCCTTCTTGTGAATCCCCTATTTATGCATCAAAAGATCAAATTAGCCCTTCAGTAACCATGCCACATAGAAAGCTCATGTTTAGCTGATTATCCACCAGGATCTCCAAGTCGTTTTCAGTGTTGCTGCTTCCCAGGACAGAGTATCTCATGGAGTAAATATGGCCTATATTCTTTGTTCCTGGATGTATAATTTACACTTTGCTGCATTAAAACATTATGTGTTTGCACACAGTTTACCAAGCAATCCACATATTGCTTTGTAATAGTGTCCTGTCCACCTCATTATTTACCTTTCCCCAAAATTCACAATGATGATTTTATGTTTTCTTCTATGTCATTGATAAAAATGTTGAATAGCTTAGGTCCAGGAACAGATCCCTGCAAAACCCCATCAGAAACACACCCATTTAATGATGATTCCCCATTTACAGTTACATCTTGAGATCCATAATTATTCCGTGTAACAGGTGCTATGCTCATTTTTTATATCATTCTTGGTATTTTAAACACAGTATCATGTGGTATATAGACAAAAGACATACATAAGTCAATTTTAATGTTGCAATCTGCTGGAGCTGTATATCTTATTTTGGTGTATGTATTATTCTTATATGTGAAGTTAGAAATATGAAATGTGAGTCTGTTCATAGTTTCAGATGTGCTAATGAGAGTCAATATCAGCGCCGGCAGGAAGCCTAGCAACTTGGTGATCAACTTATCAACTTGTAAACACCCTTGATTGCCCTGTAAGTCCAGAAGATCCTAGGAAAACATGTGACCATATCACCTGATATTGGGATCTATTTTGTAACCTTGTATTTTTCCATGGAAAGGGAATGTAAAACAAAAGATTCCCACCCTGGGGGAGAGTCTATTTAAGTAATGGGAAGCTATCAGCTGTTTATCCTCAGCAGGCCTAGGAAACGGCCAGGCACTCTCCAAAACAATGAGAGCCAACCTAGGTTATTGAGTGGGCCTCATTAGCGGTCCTTCTTCATCTTGGGGGCGGCAAGACTGTCATAACCACAAGGGTCTCCCAGAATAGAGTAGTTTTGCTAACTGTGCTTGCATACCTTGAATTTGCAGGATGTGCCCAACTGAAATATAGCAGCACCTAGTTTTGGTGCAGAGGGAACAGATGGCTCTCATAATATGGTGTGCAATCAGCATCTACCTCACTTCATGAGCCTTTGTTTTATAAGCGGGTCATAGGTTGCCCACCACTGCTCCAAATGTTCACAAAGAGGGCTGGAGACCCAAGTCAGAATAAAAGATTTTGTCTCTAACTTGAAGATTATGCCTGAAATAAGAACAGCTCTTTAGGATAAGAATCTGCTTGCAATAAGTTTCTCAGTGAATTAGAACTAGATATGCATTTGCTTTTCATTTTAATTTAGAAACTTACTTTGATCTATCTGTTTTCACTTGCAACCAAGTGAAATTCCAAGACAGGCTGGGTCAGACAGACAGCTCCAGGAAGGCACTTCAGCCCACTCTGCTGGCCTCATAATGACACAAGCCCATGTCAAAGGGAAGAATCAGGTATGGAGGAATAAAGACCAGGGCAAAGGGAGGGGCTCCAAGATTTCCAGAATGGGAGGCAGAGATCCTCATGGGCCCAGCATTAGAGGGAACAAAGCCTAAGAAGTGGGGAGTCCTGGGCAGAGCTGCTGGAGCCTATGAATATGGGCCTATGAATATAGGGGTCAGAGCCCAAAGGGAACAGGATCTGAAGGGCACTGGCAGTACCAGAAGTTGGTAACATGAGACTGTAGGACTTAACTTCCAAGGAGCTGATCTATAACCCAATCCAGTCACTGGAAAGAATCCTGGGTTCTATCACCTTTGTCTCAGGCTCTTAGTCTTGAGTCATATAATTTCATTAATTATATTGAAACAAAACTCTGCGGCATTTCAGTCTCCCATTAATTTTTGGTGCCAAAACTGAAGTTTGTTAAAAGAAGTGGCTCACACACCATGGACCATGCATGGATTAAGGACTCCAAGTGCCACAGGCACTAAGCACTCTCATCATCCACTTGAAAATTTCAGTGGCCACTGTGGAAACTCAACATGTCACAACTAAACCCTCAAGCCTACTTGCCATATTTGCATATATAAATAGTGAACATTTTTCCGTTCTTATAGATGCCTCACGTTAATTTAACTTCTGAAATTTGCTTTGCAACTACAAGAGAATAGTTGTAAAGAAAGCATCCAGTCCTATATATATTGGGATTTTAAAACAAAATATCAAGGAAAAACATTTTTCCTTAGAATAAAGTAAAACAGAAGGTTCAATATAAACTAATGTGCTTTTTACTTGTTGCTGTCATTTTTAATACATAATATATTTAACACAAGACAGATACAGGGGAGATATAAATTTACAATTTAGAAAACTGAAAATACAATAACCAGCTATGAAAGTTATTTTGTTTGGTACACCGCATACCCTATACCACACCAGACTGGAGAATATAAAAATACCTACTCCACAAAAAGATGCTTTCATGAGGTCTACAAAGTGACTTTCATGCTCAAGATCCAGACCTACCATAACAATCTAAAACAGAGCTTTAAAAGGAGGTCAAAGTCTCTCCTGTGTTAGAATCATAGAATACTAGGAACGGAAGGGACCTCGAGAGGTCATCAAGTCCAGTTCCCCGCCCTCATGGCAGGACCAAATACTGTCTAGACCATCCCTGATAGACGTTTATCTAACCTACTCTTAAATATCTCCAGAGATGGAGATTCCACAACCTCCCTGGGCAATTTATTCCAATGTTTGACTACCCTGACAATTAGGAACTTTTTCCTAATGTCTAACCTAAACTTCCCTAGCTGCAGTTTAAGCCCATTGCTTCTTGTTCTATCCTCAGAGGCCAAGATGAACAAGTTTTCTCCCTCCTCCTCATGACACCCTTTTAGATATCTGAAAACTGCTATCATGTCCCCCCTCAGTCTTCTCTTTTCTAAACTAAACAAACCCTCCCACAGTGATGGGACTGCCTGAGTCACCAAGAGCACGTTCTCTGATTATCCCTGCAAATCCAAACATGGTACAGAGAGAGCTTGTACTGATTACACATGTAAAAGCAGTGAATTTGTAGGATGTATGCATTATTCATCCTATGAAACGTTTCTTTATACACCATGGCTGTGTCTAGACTGGCCCCCTTTGCCGCCAAAGGCATGCAAAGGAGGCCA
>JANRFK010004893.1:20396727-20423914 GCA_030068395.1 Apalone spinifera | reverse complement strand
CCCTCCCCCAGGCCAGAATCCTCTCCTGCACCCATATCCCTCCCAGACCCTGCACCCCAACCCCATCTCACAGCCAAAACCCCTGCACCCCTACCCCGGGACACACTCCCCTCCCAGATTCCACACCCCAATCCCTAACCCCAAGTTCCCTTCTGCACCCAATCTCCATCCCAGACTCCTGTACCTCCTCCATTAATATAATGGAAGAGTGTGGACCTCAACCACTTACCAAATTCTTGGAACAGCCCCCCATCAAAAATTATTGCCCACCGCTGCCTTATATTCATTACGGTTCCTTTCTGCAAATTTGGTAAGTCTGGTTTCTTACACATTCAACATTCAGTTCCTGCTTTCCTCCATTAAGTGTTTAAAGTTCCACTCATGGAGGCATTTAGACAGACGTCGGATGTGGGAAGAGGGGGGTAGCTGCATCACCCCATTCCCCCACCTCATCTGACAAAACAACAACTTAGCTCCAAAGTCTAATTGAAAAATATGTACATTTCTCTTCTCTCCACTTCCATATAAATACAAGTTTTTAAAGTTCCATCTCCCAGCATAGATAAATCAACTACAGACATTCAAATTCTTTGCAATTCTAAATATATTCCCAGTGACATTCTGATTCATCTTTAATTTACTTCAGTTTTCTTGGGACTTCTGACTGATTTTCTGCTACCATTACTGGTTACTATTTACTGAATCAGCTACACTTTGGGTGGAATCTTCTGAAAAAAATACCGTCAGCAAGCAACTAAAGCTCAAGGTGAGGGAGAAATGCTTTCTCTGTTAGCACAGGTTGATCAGCATTCATGTCTTTATCAGAAATGAAAAAGCTTTACAACTTCAAGAAAGCTTTTTGCTATCTTGTGTTTATAAAATTTGATTGTTAAACAGGTTTTCTGGGAATGTATCTTCAGTTTACAGAACAGAGTATAATGTGTAGCCTTATCCTGAAGAACATATTCTGTGAAATGAATATACCCCATTTTTTAGTCAAAGTCAGAACACACACCGAAACATTTGAGATTTCAAGCAATGACTTTAACTTTTAGTTTACATCAGCACACTTTGCACCAACACATTACTTTAAGATTTATATAACATCAAGATGAATCCCTTCCAAACTGAAATTTCTCAGATTAAGAAAATCTTATCACAGGTAAAGATTTTTTGGAGCTTGTTGATTTATTTATTTATTGGGGAAGGCGCATGAATGAAACAGTCCCTACTGCATTTACTGAACACTTCTGTATATCTGGTCCATAGGAATCTAACATAACTTACTTACTTTTGAGAATCTTGGTTGGATAGCCTAAACACTGAAGACACAGATGACAATATTAGATACTAGATACGATTTTCTTCCCTGATTAGTTCTTTCATACAATTTCCTTTTTCAATTAATATGTACTAAGAATGATTTAAATCTATATATTTCATTTCAAACACACATTCAAACAACCATTTCTTACTTCAAGTGAATTAAATGAGTCTAAGTAAGGGTTTTCAGAATCTCAGTATTTTGAACTGACAGTGGAACTACTAATTGTTGGGAGTTAACAAGTATGCAAACATACAAACAAAAAAGAGAACAATACCACAACACATGCACTTTGTTCATTTACTTTGACAACTGCAAAGTAAATTTAAATAATGTATAATGTACTGGTAAATGTACAATAGTATAGTTTTACAAATAATGATGAATTAGACATGCAAGCCTTCACTAAAACTTCTGCTATTAAATCTTTGCTAATGATCTGTGAATTAAATGTGGTTTATTGAGGTTCTATAGAATATAAAAGTGCAAAATGGTGTTTATTAGATACTGAACAGAAGGTGTTATGTTGACTATTGTGCCTTCCATTACAGTGGCATATGGGTGCAGGTCTCAACAAATACTTTTGTTTAAACAGGTACTTGCCCTGAGGTGCTCACAACTTAAATTGAACAATTAAAGGATGAGCCACAAGGGCATGAACAGACAGAGTTGTGGATAATCAATAATGAAAACTTGGCAACAAAGTGGGAACGAAGCCCGGTAGAGTTACTAAGCAGATATTCCAGAGGTTCTGTCTATATTTTGTGTAGTATGGGCTGTTCATCTACACGTCCAGTTTGATGAAAGGGGAAAGAAGCCTCATTTTGGCAGACAGGACCTTGAGAATATGACCATAAGATACTACTGTGGAAGACAAGATGCTGAATATCATGAGGTGTACAATACCACGGGTCTCATATACAGCCAAAACTTATGCTCATTGTTGAAGATAATGTCCTGATACACCAGGGCAAAGAATGCTCTTGGATGGAATTTGGTTATTTATTTGGAGATAAACATAATGATAATGAGTGGTTTCCAAAACGTGTAACATGAAGAATATGACAGGCTGGGCTCATGCAGTTTAAATCCAAGTATATTTAAAATACTCGTACTGTGCACAATGAGGACCTTGAAATGCAATTTTATGGCATCTAAGCTCTCTAGCTAGTTTTGCTTTTATTTACAACATTTACACAAATACACACACTACACAGTCTGGAAGATGTATCCACTGATGGTTTGTATAGTACACATTACAAAGCTAAGTATTAGAAAAGGTTTGCATTCTTCTCTTTTGCATGCAATGCTTTTCAATAGCATTTACCTTTTCAATAAGTGATTTAATTGGCAGTTTATGTTACTTATCAGTATGTATTTACATCTTCTGTGTGGCCAGCAAGCTCCATTCAGAAATGGTTACAGTCAGAACACAGGTGGAAAAATGATGGAATAAACCTAAGTGGATTGGATTCTAAAAAACATTTATAAGATTTAAGACATTTTAAATGACTGAACTGGTTTCATTTGTATACTGGACTTTTCAGTAATGCTTCTGAATGCTTCAGTTATGAATACTACTATCTGCCTCTTGAACAACTTTTTTACTGTGGCCTCCACCCTGATTTTGATATGCCTGCTCTTTACCACAAACCTGATAGCGGTTATCTTACACACAATGACACCCTTGTGATTTAGATGGATTTTGCCTGATGTACATGGGAGCAACTGTAACTTAATATTGACACAACACAGCTTAAAATTAAGTTATGTGAAGCACTGAAAAAGCATTGATGCATTGGCTGAAGCACATTTTTTACAGTTACAGCCACACACAAAAAAAGAGGATTTATTTCAGTTTTATTGCAATTTAAAGTTGGTCATCCCTGTTCAGTGCACATTTGCTGCAGTTGCTTTTGTGCCATGCATTTGCATTGGTCATACAAGTAGTTTTTAAATAGAACAACACATGCAAGAAAAAAATTCAGGGAAATCCAACAAAAACGGCATACTTTATACCTGCCTTTGCCATTCAGAGATTTTGCATATGGGTAGCCTCTTTCCAGGCACGGTGCCTATAAAACACTCAAATGGAAGTATGGAGTTCAATTTAAAAAATGTGCACTGAGTATAAGAATATCCACATAGCAAATATTATCTTTCTAGCAGTCTTAAACAAAACAATGACAATTCTATCACAATGGCTGCATCAGAACTTGTCCATTACTCTTGAAACATTAAAATTATTAGGACCACAATAAGCAGCTCAGTTTCTAATACATACAGTGAAATTGTGTATGGTTTTTGGGGTCCAATTAAAGGAAACTTTGACTGCATAGACTTTGTGACTTTTAGGTGTTATTTTGATTTAATTGTATGAGAATGCACCCATTGCATAATCTTTGGGTATATTAAAGGACTGCTACTTACCTGTAACCAGAGTTCTTCAAGATGGGTCTCCATACTTATCCTTATGCAGACTGCATTGTCTAGTGGTGTCTTATGATAAACCTTTCCCTAGTAATGTCAACTAGAGCACACTTGCAGAACCATCTGGAGTAGCCATCATTTATTCTTTGAGTAGTTCTGCATATTACTACAGATGGGATAAATTGATAAGCAGTGTTGAAATCAACCTACAGGCAGGAACAAAGTCCTAGTTAAACAGTTGGTGAAAGCACTGCCTAGCCAATCTAGTTTTCACCCTAGAAGCCAAGTTCAGAGCATAGGACTTAGTGAAGGCATCCACCAAAGTACAGGCTGCAGATTTGCAAATTTCATTACATGGTATCTACCCAAAATAGGGGGAAAAAAGTAATCACAGCACTAATGGAATGTGGCCAAATTGCTGCAGATTTTGCCAGTGTGTAGCATTCAGCATTACATTATTCAATCCACCAAAAAACAGTCCAGTTCTTGGTATAATACACAAACAACCTTAGTTCTCTCTCCAGATAATAGGCAAGGGCCTAACATCCAAACTGTGAAGGACAGCCTGTCACATTGGAGAGTGCATCTTAGGCAGAAACGCAGCAAATTATTGATCTGATGTGGAAACCACATTAGGTAAAAATCTGGAATCAGATCTGAGAACTACTTTGTCCTTAAGGAAAGAAGTGAAAGGTGAATCACCCACACAGGGCTGCCCTCTCTAGTCCAGCCAATTGGGATCTGACTGGTTCTGAAACAGAACATTTTCCAAACCACAGGTCAATATTGTCTAGCATCATTACCAACATTTCCACTGCTTACCGCTAGAGGACATTTAGGGGTAATTTAGTACTAAATAACATCACAGAACACTGGGAAGCAGGACTGGTGGCTGTAAACAAACTTTATGGGACCATGGGAAACTTGGCCACACCCACGAGAAGTGGCCATCCAGCTAACTAAAATCATTTAGTTTTATGGACCAGAGAGTTCTGTATTAGACAGGTCAACCTGTATACCAAATGGGCCGGCATTATCTATTTTAAGAAGGAAAAAACCTCTGATTTCAAAGAGGAATCGCATCCATTCAAGCATGGAAGAAACTGAGGTGGTGAGGGAGCTCTGCCTTCTTCATACGTAAACCTTCGGTGTGTCACAATACTGAGGGAACAGGTGGGAGGGGACAAATGAGCTCTTTATACTGCTAGAAGTTCTACCATATGGTATCACAAGGTAGTGCAGTACCCAGAAACAGAAATCTGCAGAGCCACTCAAAGAACAGAAAATTAAGATAACAGACATAACGAATCACTGTACAAATGAAAATGTACAAGATAAAGTCAACGTCAACCATTCAACCACTATGGAGAACAAAATAGAAATTATTAGTTTACCCTCTCTTAAGCAAACATTGGATAAATCAGAGGGAACATCAACCATGCCTTGAAGGTCAACATACTGACTCCAGCAGCTAAACAAAGGCATTTATTGCCAGAGGACTTTCCGTCAAGAAAATTCTTCTCCTTGAGTAGCCCTGAGTTCAAATCTAGAAATCTCAACATCAACTGGATGTCTCTTATTTTTCTGGATCTAGACAGAGTAGGGTTTTATGCATTAAAATTAACACCAATGGAAGCAGACAGGTAGCAAATGCAAAACACATTGTGTAGAATCAGTTTAGGATTTAAATCTTTAGATTATGGGATCTTTCTCCTTTTTAGTCTTCCTACCAACTGTTCATTTAACTCAGTGTTCAGCTAAAGCAATGGACGAGTCCCAGAGTAGACAAGTATTAAAGCTATGAAAAGGTGAGATCATATGGAGTGAATCCAAGGTAATTGCTGTGCCCTAATAAATTATACTGTAATGATCAAGAACATTTGCAAGCAAACCCAAGGCCAGTGAGATCAGCTGTCATTCTGGAAGGAATGCTGTGATCTACCTACGAAGGCTTTGTTGATATATCATACTTCATACAATTTGCTGCCATCAAGTTCAATTAGGGAAGCAGCTTTCAAAAGCAGCTTTAGACAGGCAGGTTTACTGCCTGAACTAAGAGTGGCAACTCCAAATTCTTCCTTTCCCTACATGGCTAGTTAAAGAATAACCCAACAGATTAGTGATAACAGGGTGGTGTTCTCAATGTTCCAGATAATGAAGTTACTATTTAATTCACTGCTGTGTGTTAAAGATTAAGAAAACATTAAGCACTTATGACAAAGCTGGAGTGCAAAGTCTTCTGTTTATTCACAGGAGAGCAAGGGCTACAATAGTACTAGCTCTCCCAAACCTCCCTGCAAACATGTCCCAGCATTAACCTGAAGGAACCATCCTGAAGGGATAAAAGGGTCATTAATCTATGCTCACATACATGCAAATTAATGACTGGTGCCAATAAGAAACAGGTTAATTTCACTCTATTCCTGTTTGGGAAAGCTCTGGAGCAGCAGCGCAGGTAAACATTAAGGCTATTCACTGGGGAAAAGTCATCAAACCTGAGTCTGGGAAATGGGGAGAGAAGTGAATAAACTCCCTGCGTTTCTGAAATTTATCTGAGAAGGAAGAGAGCAGGTGAAACACGCACATCCTTTGCAACAGTCATGAAGGTCTTCAGAGGTCTTCACATCTAGGTAACCCTGAGGTTGTGCCAGCTCTCATAATTTTAATCATGAAAGTCTCAATATTTAGTGTTTTTTCTTAAAGCTCCAACTCCTAGAGTTAGATGATTATAGAATGTCAGTTTTCATTTAAAAAAGAAAGAGGGAGAAAAATTCTAAGTACAGGTTGAACCTCTCTAATCCAGAACTCTTTGGTCTGGAAACATCCATCATCTGGAATGATGTTGTTAGCCGGATGCTCACTTTAATGGATTTGGCCAAGTTTCCTATGGTCCCATAAAGTTTTTTTTACTGCCACCAGTAGTGGCAGTAAACAGTGGTTTTCACTGTTCTGTGCTGTTACTGAGCTCTAAATTACGCCTAAAATGTCCACTAACAACCCAGTAAGCAATGGAAGTGTTGGTAACGCTGCTGGACAATATTGACGACCTGTGGTCCAGAAAATTCTCTGGTTCGGAACAGGTCAGTTCCCGAGGGGGCCAGACTACAGAGGTTCAACCTGTTCTAAGGTACTAGCCCTTATGGTTACAGAGACAAACTTGACTATGTGAACCCTAAACGCTCAAAACCCAAAAGTCAAATAAAAAACCAAAATTAATAATTTTTAAAAATCTCATTTTTATTCCAATAGTATTTGCAGGGGTCTAACTTATAATTTTTCTTTTACTTGGTAATATTGAGCTACTTCTCAATAGCTGTCATGAAAGATGGATCCCCTTAACAAAGACTTTTGACAACATCCTGGTAGGAATTCCAGCAGAAAGAGGAGAGGACATAAAAGGATTACAGATTTCTCACAGGGCATTGCCCCTGCACATGAAAGTACCTAATACTTTCCCTATGAGCCTCTGGCTAATAGTCTTCTGGCTATTAGGGGTATCTTGTACAATTTCAAGTAATACACGTGAGTGGAGATGTTAAAGAGTGCGTACAACGGGTCTGTACAGAAAAGAGAAGTATGGTACTGAGAAAGTGTCAGTTTTACAAAGATTATGGAGAAGAAAGGAAAGAGAAAAAAGAAAAGAGAAAAAGATAAGGGAGGAAAAAGGGAACACAATGTAAGGAAAGGAACTGACATAAGAAAGTGAAAGGAAAGACAGAAGACAGAAGAGAGAGATGCACCCTAATATACTATTGCAAAAATAAGAGTGCAGCCAGGAAAGGGAAGGAGGTCCAACAAAAGGAAGAGAGAGGCACTAAATAGTATCAGGTACATTTTTCAGGCCTTCATAATTATCATGGTCCTTCTTGTGACATTCACCATAAACTAAATTGAAAGTACCAAGTTCGTCTCACACAGACCACAAAGTTGATTGGACCTTGGATTATTTTCTTCAGTTTACATTTTTAGCACCTGTACACAAATTTGTTTGTTTCTCTTGATAATAGATAATGTGCCATGGAAGGGGAAATTAGTTACCAGGAATTCTGTACATAGTCTACCATATCTCTATTGTGCTATGAAAACTAAGCATCACTTGACAGCAGTATAGTTTCATCCATCAGAAAGAACAGTCATGTAAATGTAATGTATTCTCATGTAAAAGTAATGAATCACAATTTTAAAAAATATATTATTTGAATACAATCTTGAAAAGTAAACATTAAATAACAATTATCAGTTACCACAAACTATTTATTTTAACAAGTCAGTTTCCTGAGAGAGAGAGAGAGAGAGAGAGAGAGAGAGAGAGCGAGAGAGATCAGGTGCCTTACTAAGACCAAGTTATTTTGAGTTTTAGGGCAATTTTCTTTACCTAAAACAAGGAACACTAGTAAAACTGGTAACTTCTCTACAAGCAAAATGACATTTGAAAATCCCCAAACTCTAAAACCACCAGAAGGGCAACTGCTGTTTTCACAACGTGCCACCCGGAGCTAATATCTACAAAAGCCCTTTTGGGCAAACAACAGTCAGCTAGGAATCCATGGGTTTGAGGGACCTTTGCCATGCTTGGCATAGCAGGTACCTACCTTGCATGGCATGCTTTCCTCAACACCTGTTAACTTTGTGGGTATACTCAGTGCAGGAATATTACTGCAACAAGCATAGGTAGCAAGAAGCCCAAGAACCTGTATAGATCAAGCTCTCTATTGAGAAGCATCTTAATTTCTCAGCAGTATCCCAGTGTTTGAAGACCAATTTTCTCCCCTCTCATCTGGCCACAAAGCCTTCCCCTGATGAGGGAGGGTACAAGCAGCAACTCTGAAAAATTGTCCTCAATGAGTTCTAACAGTATTTCTTCTCCCACAGGAGAGCATTTAGACCTTAGTCATTTTTACAATGTTTTCTAAATTCTTTGTGTGTTACATAAGAACAGCCATACTGGGTTATGGTCATAGGTCCATCCAGCCCAGTATCCTGTCTGCTGACGGTGACCAATGCCAGATGCCCCAGAGGGAGTGAATTAAACAGGTAATGATTGAGCGATATCTCTCCTGCCATCCATCTCCACCCTCTGACAAACAGAGGCTAGGGACACCATTCCTTACCCATCCTGGCTAATAGCCATTAATGGACTTCTTTACCTAAAACAAGGAACACTAGTAAAACTGGTAACTTCTCTATAAGTATACACATATTCCTGGAATAAAGTATAATCGAGGTCCACAATGAACAATTCAGGGTATTTATATTAATCAATAAAGGATCCATTGTGTGGTCCATCTTCCTGTGGTGCTGCATTTTCATGCTTAACACTGGTTACTCTCAAATAGTGATTAAAATGTGATTTAGTTACATGAATGAATCACAAAAAATCCTTTGAGTGCTCCTTTTGGGTACTACAGTGACATTTTATGATTATTATAATTCATTGCCTTATTATCTCTGTTTTCCTCTCTGAGAATGATAGAACTCTGACAACTAAAAGCAGACATGGAAATATACTGGTGAACGCAATTCTGCCCTTGCAAATTAATGAGAGATTTACAAGTCCCTGTTTGACTGACATGCCATTCTCTTCTACTTGCGTGCTGACAACACTTATTAAATTCATATCTTAAACCCACAACTTCGCTAGCTACTAAAAACCAAGGGCAGAATAGAGTTACAGATCATTTAAAAATCCTCCCAAGCTCCTCCCACCGCAGTGACTGGAGAAGTGTTAACAGGCAACTTCACCTTAAATGGTTCCATGAAATATGTGTTAATGACTTTTGCTTGTATTTAGCTGTGACACTCTGCGCGTACTTCCCAGACCTGAAGAAGAGCTCTGTGTCAGCTTGAAAGCGTGTCTGTTTTACTAACAGAAGATGGTCCAATAAAATGTATGAGCTCATGCGCCTTGTGTGTCTAACACTGAATAAAAGAAACTCCAGGAAATTCTTTAATTTGAATACTTTCATTTTATAGAATAGTATATTGTCCTTTGCTCTGTAAGCAAAAAGCAATTTTCTATGGCTTTCATTGATTAGACACATATGTCCATTTGTACCTTAATTTCCTCTCCCCTGCTACTTCTGTGTGTCAACTCCCTTTTCAGAATCACAGTTTGCACTGAACAGTCTAGGTTAATACAGTGTGCTTATGGACATAAAAGAAGAGTTTGGGGAAACACTGCATTCCTCGGGAGGAAAGGAAAATTTGTTAGTGGACTGAAGCAAAGTAATGGTTCCAGCTAGTATATCCAAGAAATTATGAGTAAATTAATGACCCTCCACAGCCTAATCTTGCAATCTAACCAGAGAACAATGAAAGAGTTTGACAAAATAAATATGTTGGCATCTGGGTCTTCTGATGTTTAATTAAAAGAAAAGGGTGTACCCTAAATAGCTATGTTTTCCTGTTCATTCTAGATCACTGCTTAGATACTAAAGCAACAGGCAAACTTCAAATGCCTATGATAGACACAAATGTAAGTAACAGCAAGGCACATGAGAGCCATGCAAATATATTGAAATAAAATATATCCAATGTGCTCAGGTAAATAACACCCACCATACCATGACTTTTTATTTAAAATACATTTATCCAAATAAAGGACAAAGAACCCAGACTGAAACACTCCACACTCCTGCTTTTGCCTTTGGACAAAAGTTACTGAAAAATATCTTGGCAATAGACAAGTTGGTTCTTGTGCTGTCATAATACATTATTCTGGGGAGAAGAATTCCCTATTATTAGCATTCTTGCTACAGCAAATGTAGCAATGACATTAAACCAATAACTATACTGAAATAAATCCCTGAGATGAGAAATCACTATATAGCTCAACAGTCATCTAGCTCAATAGTTAATTGGGTAGGACATCAGATACTATTTCACCTGATGGGTTCAGCATGCTAGGGGTCCTATACATCATATCTCCTTTTTTGTTTGCAGTGTGAGAGAGACACCACAGTTACAGAACTGTTTTGGGAAATCTACTGTTACAGCCCCAATTTAGCGATAAGAGATTTGAACAATTCATTAAAACAGTTCTAAAGCCACAAGATATCTGACCTTACTATGTTCTGGCATAGTTACACCTGAAGGGCCAGATACAAACACCAGAGCACAAAGTTTAATATCCTAACATATGGTCCTTGAACTTGAGTGTTGTACCTCAATAGCTGAGCAGGAAATAATTTTCCCACCCAGCGTTTTATATTTTAAAACATTCACCTCCTAACATGGGGACAAAATTTTGAAATCTCAAAGATATTCACAAGCCAGTAATAAAAAAAATTAGATTGGGTTCATTGAAATATTATGGTCCATGTCTGGCATCTTATATTTTAGCTTATGTTTAATATAAATTAAAATTTCAGAACAAAAAGATTTTTCCAAAGCAAAAAAACAAAATTTTTAATTTCAAAAAATGCCAGAAAAGGACATTTTAACAAAGCTGAAGCCTTTTCACAAATATATTTTTTTCAAATCAGAAGATCTGTGGAAGCTGTCCCTTTCCTAAACACTGTTTTAATTTCAACAAATTTGTATTGTTTCATTGAAAAAAATGCCATTGGAAAATTTCCATCCACCTCTAGCTGTACCTTAGGACAAAGAAAAATGAAGCTGTGATCCAAGCATACTCATGGTATATCACTTTGAAATAACATAGAAATAGAAATATTGGAATGACATTGAATAATACTGTATGTAGGATAAAAGTTAAACACATTTCTTAAAAAGTGCATCAAAGCCTTTTTCAGTTTCAATAGTTTATTACAAGGACACATTTTAGTGAAAACTTAGCAAGTCTAAAGCTACATAGTGTGAAAAAATATCTCCAGTAAAACATGCAGGCGTAGACGATCTGTTCTTATCATAGTTGCTAAGTATTAGCCAGTCTATTTGCCCCAAAACCATAGAAGTTTAAGAATTCTTCAAAGCCACTGTAGAGACCTGAAGGATACTTCCAGTGCTTTCTAAGGGCTTAACTTCACAGTGCTGACAGAGGTGTGTGATTTGTCAAGCATTCTAACATTCTATTCTAACTGCCCTGTGTACATTCAGTTAGTGTGCTGTAAAAAGTACCTAATCTGCATTAATGTAGTCCAGGTTCAGGATAGAGATATAAAAGGTTACCCCGTAAGCCTCACCTTTAACAGGTGAGGCTTACCTGTTCCAGTTAACCAGTAAGGACCGGAGCTACTCCAGCCCCGTGGGACCTGCCAAAACAGCCCCCGGCTGTGGAAGACCCGGTCACCCCCTCTCTGCCCCCCACAGGTTACACATTGGGTCATGGTGAACCGGCTGAAGACTCCTCCTGGGGAGAGGGGCCAGCAGTGGCCCTTGCCAGCCTAACTCCAAGGGAGGCAGCTTTACTGTGGGCTCTGTAGTATAAAGCGTATTTCAGCTTTGTACTGCAGAGACCACAGTGCGCGTAACTGCTATGATTTTTAGCAGTTATGTGGTTACATTTTTAAATGCATTTTTATATCCCTAGATCAGGACTACATTATAAGGAAATAAGTACCTTTCAGAGCAGTGATATGAAGACCTCAGTCATTCAGGAGCCAATTAGTCATCAACATTGAAAGGCAGGAGCTGCAGTGGCCATTGACAGGCAATTCTTACCTGGCCCTAAGCTGCTGTGCTGAGAGAGGGCTGAGGTAAGTCCTTTCTCCCCAGGGCAGCCTGCAGACTGAACCCCTCATCCACATCCCCACCCAAGAGCAATGATTTAAATGAAGAAAAATAAAAATTAATTGAGTTAAGGACCTAAGCAACACTGAGTAAATCTTCTAGAGTTACTACCTATTTACATTAGCACAACAGAGACTGAATCTGCCCTTAAGCTTGCTTGAGATTTAAATAATAAAACATTATAAAACAAGCACCTGTCTGTGTCCTGTGTGGCTATTTCTGACTTTTTTTTTGAAGGGGGCATGCCCCAGTTCCTCAAAGTCTGATATATATTCACCCTCCTAGCCACAATTTCTTCGTAGCTTTCCCTTTGCTTACAGGTACTTGTATTTTATTGCTGGTCTGCACAGCAGCAAATCACAAAAACACTATAACATTTTGTATCCATGTCCATGTATGCACGGATGTGGATACTCTCGGATTTACAGGGCTCTACAACTCACAACCCTACCACAACAGCTGAACTGTGCAGGCAAGAGTTGGGAAGATTTAATAATATATAGAGATATACCATCTCATAGAACTGGAAGGGACCTTGAGAGGTCATTGAGTCCAGCCCCCTGCCCTCCAAGCAGGACAAAGTACCAACCCTGACAGATTTGCCCCAGATCCTTAAATGGCCCCCTCAAGGACTGAACTCACAACCCTGAGTTTAGCAGTACAGTGCTCAAATTACAGGTACTGAGCTCTCCCTTCCCCCAGCAATAAGATGGAGAAAGCTAATGTTCCACTAAATCTCTGCTTACTCCTGCCCATTTTTTCTGGGCATGGGGAGTGTTGGGTGCACAGAGGAGTAAGACTGATTATTTTATTCCTTAGTGTGACTTTGCAGGGTTTGAATATCAGAGACCTTGAACTGGACTCTATACTCTGTGGAAAGCATGATGATAACATGTTCACAATGACCCAGGTTGATAACCAAACGAGTTTTGCACCAGTTACAGCTTTTTCAGGGAATATGACTTTATTCCTATCTGTAATGAGCTGCAACAATCAAACCCAGAGGTCATCAACATGTAGATAATATTGACAGATCTAAGTCTGACCTGCTTCTTGCCAGCCACAGACTGCAGTGGGTGTTTGTCTTCAGTTATGGCTATTTGCTATTGGATGCTGTTTGCTAAGATCTTATGTTTGGTGTTCCAATGACAGTGGCTCCCAGCCTTGCCAAACTACTGCACCTCTTTCAGCAGTCTGATTTGTTTTGCCTATCCCAAGTATCTCCTCCCTTAAAAATTACTTTCCTACAAAATCAGACAAAAATACAAAAATAGTGTCACAGCACCCTGTTACCCTAAAACTGAATTTTTACCATATAATAAATCGATTGGAATATAAATACTATACTTATATTAAGGGGTGACAGTGACAAATTTCTTACAAATACTGTCTATTTAAGTATGGGATGCAGTGCTGGGGGCTTGGGGCAGAGGGTTGGGGGTGCAGGAGTAAAGGCAGGGAGGGAGAGCCTTAGGGCATGGATGTAGAGGGTGCAGCAGTCAAGGCAGGGGGCTAGGGAGTGTGGTGGGGAGCTCAGAGCCAGGAGTGTGGCCACCATGGTGCCCAACCACAGGATACCCAAAGCAGGCTGGGTCAGTGGGGGCCATACTGCCTTGCTGCCCAAGCGCCGGGACTGGAGCCAGGGTGCACCGTGGCCACGCAATCCAGGATGCTGGCAGTATCCAGAGTGGCATCCCCTGCCAGCCAGTCTCTGACCAGGGTGCCACTCTAGGGCGAATCAGCTTATTTTCACCTTTGCTTACATTTACTGTATAAAAATCTAATTATCAGTATAAAATGATAGTTAGTACTGACTTCGCTAGTGCCTTTTTTGTGTCCTGTTGTAAAACTAGGAAAATAGAGGAGCTGATATACCCCGAGGAAGACCTCTGTGTACCCCAAGAGGCACACATACTCTTGAGAACCAGTGTCTTATGAGACCGCCTAACTGCGAGTGATATTCTGTTTGAAATAAGCTAATTCCCTGTAATAGGTTGTGTAGTGTTTGGGGGTTCATGGCACAAGTCTGTATGCAGCAACCACCCAGGCAATTCAAGGGCTTTCACATTTTTGCCTGCATATAAGAGGATCATCCAGATATGCAGAAAATTAGTATTTGTAACAAAAAGTGATAGTTAAATAGAATGCAATTTCAATGCATGTAACAACTGAGCCAATGCCTAGCAACAGGCTACAATTAAGTCAGGACATCTAACCATTTGAAGATGACAGATTTTACTCTTACTATTCCCATTTTTGCCAAGTTTATCCTACTGACATGAAATGTTCTTACAGTTTTATAAATTAAAGTCCCAATATTTGTATCACCATAAATGTTAACAGTAAACCTATTTTTAAAACACCAAGCAGTGAATACATTATATTTTAGTACTATTTATTTCAGGAAATAAAAGGAGACTTCTGGGAAACTTACAATATACTACTTCTATATCCAGTAGAATAATTGTGTATTGCGAGCAAGCTATTTAGAGGACATTACAGATGTTCAGCAGAATGCATATTTTTATCAAAATAAGCCATATAAATCCTCATGCATCTGTTTAACTTGTAGTCCTACAGTCAATTAAGTCAGCTAATGCACGTGCTTAAATTAAAGCATATGCATAAGTGTTTGTAGGGTTCCTCTTCAGAATGCAAAAATTAGAATTATCACTTCAGATTTCCCATTCTAGGCAAAAAATCATGAAAACCGAAATCATAGATTAAATCCCTTTTTGGTACAAACTTTCATTTAATCTTCTGTGTTATAAAGAAAATTGAAAACATTGGACCAAATTCTTGCCTTCTTTATAGATATGCACATGCCAGTAAAGCCACCAACAAATGCGTTATGAGAACTGCAGAAAAATAAGGAGGAGGATTGTCCTAAACCTGGCACTTTGTAAAAGCTGTGGGTAGTCCACTCTGAAGGTCATCAATTGGACTCATAAGGGGAAGCTCCTGGGCATGGGAAAGAATCTAATAGTAGACGGTGTGTTTTGGCTTTCCATTTCCACAATTCTAGGTGCACTCCCTTTCTGATGGTTCTTGTAGCTTTTACCCACTTCTCCTTCCTTATCTGCTGCCCGACTGACCTCTCCTCTAGTATCCTTCCCTCTTATGCAACAGAATGATAAGTGAATAACTGACTCTAGAAGGAATTTGCCCAATGTAATCATAACTCTCTCTATATATATAAAAATATGTTCCTGTAGGATGACATAGCTATGTCCCACTTGCCTCCCCCCTCCCCTTTCCCCAGTCCTAGGGAGCTGGGGCTGCTGCGGCCCGGCCTCCCTCCTCCCCGATGCTTGCCCCACCCCATGGGGACTGGCAAGGCCTCAGCCCAGACCACCTCCAGCTGCTGGGGGAAGAGCGCAGGGCCTGGCAAGGGCTCGGCCTGGTCCCCCACTCCCCAGTAACCGGGGGAAGAGAGCCAGAGCTGGTGAGGCTGGGTGGGGGGGCATGGTAGAGCAGGGGCTGGTGTAGCCTCGGCCCTGCCCAACTGCCAGAGGTAGGAAGCTAGGGTTGGCCCGGCCTTGATGCTCTCCCCTGGTGGCTGGGGGGGGAGAGAGCTGGGGCTGGGCCAGACTCAGCCCAGCAGCCAGGGAGATAGGGGGCAGGCCAGGGCTGCCACACCTCTGCCTGGCTCTCCCTGGCGCACCAGGTGAGAGCCAGAGCTGCCTCTTCCCAGAGAAAGGGAAGTTGGCAAGCATAGCGAGCAGGGGGTACAACCCCCTAGTAATATCTAAAGAGAAAAACGGACACTACCCATTTATTGTTTATAGAGTATCACAGCTAGGGCAGGGATCTTTCTTCACCGAAGTAAGAGCTTTGTCAAAAAAGAAGCAGAGTTACTTTAATCCAGCTAATTGCTACTTAAAGCCATAATCTGCCCACTGTGCCCTCCCTTGAATTGATTTAAATCCTTGTTACTGGGACTTGCTTAGCGTAACCAGGGGCAGAATTTGTTCCTTACACTCCACAGATATACCTAGAATAGGTATAGGTTGGGGCTTACTAGAGATGTCTCTTATTTTAAGAATGGCTGGATACAGAATAGAAGCAGGCTAAAACCAAGGCTTTGCCAAAAATGTAATGATTGCATAGAGTATCTACTGCAGTTACCAACTAATATTTGGACATTGCAAGGACATACTGGTGAAAAATAGCAAATATTAGCTTTTTTTAAAAATATGGCCAATGCTTCAGAATCACAACACTGTGGAGAGCAAAACGCATCAGACCTCTCAAACACGTACTAGACTAGGCAATTTTTAAAGCCTGTATATTAAAGTTTAATTGGTAACTTTGACCTTGACTATCACTTTCAAGAGAAATATCACAGTACTGCTAGGATTTTCAGAGATTTATGATCCTGTGTTCTTGAAAAGATACTAGCGACACTGCAGTAATGTATGTCTGATATAATTGATCTCTCTCATACAAGTGTTGTTTTCTTGATTGCACATTGCCCTGAGAGAGAGAAGCTGCTATCTGACAGAAATGCCACCAGTCAACAGGTACATTTAGAAAATACAAAAGATGCCAAGGATTTCAGACCTTGTTTTAAAATGTTAACTTGACCAGATTAGTGCAGGAGCCCCCAAGACTGTGTGCTAGAAAGATATAAATAAGTTAGGGGCTGCCATTGCCATTATGACTTAATCTGAAAACAGACACATTGCTTATGCAGAAGAATGTGATCAATATGTAGTATCTCATTTATTTTTTAGCTCTGATTTAAAAAATATGTAATAGCAGAATCAATTCTGCAGAAATATGAAACTTTAAGACCAACATTTTCAACCAGAGGACCCCAACTTAATTACCAAAAGAAATAGTAGAATGATTTTCAGAAGTCCCAAACTTCCAAAAACAATTATGGACCAGAGTCTGCTAGCAATACTAATGTTGAATGGACTTCAACAGAACCACCTGCAGGATAAGGTACTCAGAGAATCTGAGCCTTAATAACTTAGGCCCTAAGGAAAGCACTTAAGCATGTGCTTAAGTCCTACTGACTTCAATGGCACCTAAACACAGTTTCAGCCATCTTTCTGAATAAAGGATCTCAGCAATTACTGACTTCAATGGGAGCTGAAAATGCTCCAGTTATTTATAGCTAGGTACCTACAGAGGGACTTGAGAAACTAAGAGTAGGCAGCAAAGTTTAAAAATTAGGACCTAAATGAGAACTCACACACTTTGGTTTCTTGGAGTAAGAAAGCATAGAGACTGACCTAAGTGCATAGTGAAGCAGGTTTTGGCTAGAGGCAACAAAGCAACTGTGTCTGTTAAAACATCTTATAATCAGGCATGAGTAAGAAGGGTGTGGATTGTTTCAAGTACTTACAACATTTAAAACCTGTGCAGCTGAACACAGGCAGTGATGGCAACCTAACCACCACATTTACTCTTCAGCAAATTCTTTACCAGGTGTGAGGCTGCTAGTCCATTTAGTGTTCTACTCAAACTATTTTCAGGTACCAACATTTAGAAACATTTAACAATCTATAATTTAATTTTCTTCAGAATAACTATTACCATATGTGTAACAAACCCACAAACTGTAAAAAGAAACATGCAAAAGGACAAAAGCATAGTTACCATAACATTCAGTGTTACACAGAACTACTACTGAATATTTTATTCAGACAAATAATTGGCCTCCAGAGGAGATGCTCACCCAGTTAGTACATAGTTTATAATTAGCCCCTTAATTTTCTTAAGAGCTAGTGTCCACGATTCTGTAACAGTCTATAATAAACTACAGTGAAAAAATACAGCCTTTATGAAGGGGTATGTAAAATTACAGACTGTTTATTCCTTTTTTGGAGAGCAGCTTAAGTCCAGTCCAGCAAGGCACTGATAACTCCCAAGGCAGGTTGAAAGTACTAAAAACTTTGCAGGATTAGACTAAGGTTTATAAGTAGCTACCTGTTTTTAACAGCAAAGTACACAAGGGTGGAGAAGTTGCTAACTAAAAGCCCAGAGGCTTTTCAGTATGCAAACAAAGCTGAACAAGCACTGCTTATAAAAAAAAGGCATGTTAAAAACATTCAGTCAGTCATATGACCACACTTTTGAAAACACAACCAAGCAATTGATTAAGATCTGAAAGACTGTAGGCTCCCAACCAAAAAATATGCAAAGTGTTCTCAATACTGCGTGCAGTACAAGGCTGATCACGAGACAGCATGCTGATGTAGCTTGGAGCGTTCTTTTGTCTTTTTAATTAAAATGGTAATTAATAGAAGGTATAAAACAAACCTGAGTCCAGGTGTCTGGAGCTTCTTCGAATACCATTAGCTCGTTTCTGCATACAAAAATACAAGTCAAAGGCATGTATAAACTGCTTTCCATTTCTAAGTACAGTAGAACCTCAGAGTTACAATCATCAGAGTTACAAACTGACCAGTCAACCCCACACAACTCATCTGGAACCAGAAATATGCAAATCAGCCAGCAGCAAAGGGGGGGAAAAAGGCAAACAACGAATAGTATCACGAGTAGCCCTGTGGCAACTTTCAGACTAACCAAAATATATAGAATCATTAGCTTTCGTAGGTAAAACCCACTTCAACAAATGAATTGGTATAGTACAGTACTTTGTTAAAGATAAACTACTAAAAAAGAAAGGGAAAGCAGCATTTTTTCTTCTGGATATTCATGTTTCAAAGTTGTATTGGGTAATTGTTCAGTTGTAAACTTTTGAAAGAACAACCATAACATTTTGTTCAGAGTCATGCATGTTTCAGAGTTACAGGCAACTCCCACTCTGAGATATTTGTAACTCTGACAATCTAGTATACTGTACTATTTGCATTCTGATAGTCTAATAGCTATAACTAATTTTTTAAAAGTTCTCTTCCATCCTGCAATGGGGTTTTAGGCAGAAATATCATGCATTAATGCTTATTGTGCAAGTGACAGAAAAGGTTCATGTGTTAGCCTGTCACATCTTGACATCTTGGTTCAAAGTCCACTGATATTACACGTGAAAATGACTATAACAACTCAACCTATTTTACAGTGGAAAAATACACCACATGGTTTGGCACTGTCTGCCTAAGGGAAGGTCCAAGAGTAGAAAAGCAGCAAGAATGCATGCTAATGAAGTTGCAATTCCAATAGGGTGGGAGCGTTACACTATTCTTGCTTTGTACTAAGGCTCCTTATACTTAACAATGTCAGTTCCATTTCTCAAATGAGCATTTAATTTAAAAAAAAAATGAAGTAAAACTTTTTTCCTAGTTTTTAAAGTTTGGTTTAGGCAAACTAGAGTTTTCTAAAATCCCAAGTACACTACCCAGACATGATGGTTTATTATTCGGCAAGTGATGATTTGTACCAAATGCACAGACCTCAGCATTTACATAGATCCCTTGGAACTTCTGTGCATAATAAGGTGCATCTGTGTGTTAGTCATCTACTGCTACTTGTTTTAACTAGTAGCTTGCATAAGGGCTCATGCAAATCACAGAATTTTACTCAAGCCAAACAGAACACAAAGGGTGAAATCAGGTTTTTTTTAAACTGAGACTGTATTGTTTATTCACACGGATACAGAGAAGAGAGGAGCCATAAGACTGGAGTTAGGGGAAAGCTTTGAGGGAAGTTATGGTGGTTGGTTGCAAAATGTTTCTATGGTATAACTGAAAAATGTGACAATTTATCTACATAACAATAAAATCACATAAGCTAAAGGAAATAAAAGCGTATAAACAATACTCAAAGAAAATGTTGGAAGTGTGCAAAAATGTACTGAATACTTGATCTTATCACATTATCATCAGGAGATTGTCACATTTTCTGCAACATAAATCCATCTTTTCTTAAAAACCTGATCTTCATTTATATTAAATCCCTTTTACACCACTCTGGCAGCAGGTTTCCTTTTAAAATTAATTTAGCCACTAGATCATAAAATATTACCATTACTAAAGTTGTCAGATGTGTATAAACACTTTTGTTCTGGTGAGTGGTGTAAAATAAAACCAATCATCAGTGGAGTTCTATTAATTCTTCCAATAGGTTTTAAGGGAATTTAAACAGGTTTCTTAACAAATGCACTCCCAAATAGTAACTAGATAATGGAAACTACCAAAAACCTGCATTCTAAAAGCAGGCCAAGGGACGTTAAAGACATATCAAATTACGTTAGGCCCCTTTATACTGCCAAAAGCATGTAAAGGGACCATGGCACAAATCAGAATTAGACTCCTACATAAAACCATTCTACAGTGTGCCCTTGTAGCCAAGAAGGTTAAGAACATACTAGAGTGCAATAGGAAGAGCACTGCCAGCAGATCTAGCTGTGATTATTCCCCTTTATTTGGCACTGGTGAGGCCACATCTGGAGTACTGCATCCAATTCTGGGTCCCCCATTACAGAAAGGATGTGGACACATTGGAGAAAGTCCAGCGGAGGGCAACAAAAATGATTAGGGGGCTGGAGCACATGACTTATGAGGAGAGACTGAGGGATTTCGGCTTGGCTAGTCTACATAAGAGAAGAGTGAAGGGGGGATTTGACAGAGCCTTCAACTACCTGAAGGGAGAGGGGTTCCAAAGAGGATGAAAAGAAGCTGTTCTCAGTAGTAACAGATGACAGAATGAGGAGCAATGGACTCAAGCTGCACTGGGGGAGGTCTAGGTTGGATATTAGGAAAAACTATTTTACTAAAAGGGTGGTGAATGGGTTACCTAGGGAGGTGGTGGAATCTCCATCCCTAGAGGTTTTTAAGTCGTGGCTTGACAAAGCCCTGGCTGGGATGATTTAGACAGGGCTGGTCTTGCTTTGTGCAGGGGGTTGGACTCGACCTTCTGAGGTCTCTTCCAGCCCTATGATTCCATAAAACAAGGTACAAAAACACCTTATGAGCAGTAGGATTTTTTTTTTCTTACAAAAATTACAAGTTGGGGGAAAAGACATGGGAAGAGGGGGAATAAAATATAATTAGGATAAATATGATCTCATCCATTTACATATGTTCATCATTGGTAGTTTTACTCACTTCTGGCAACCTTTTCGATAACATACCATAAGCAATC
This sequence comes from Apalone spinifera, assembly GCA_030068395.1. Taxonomy (NCBI): domain Eukaryota; kingdom Metazoa; phylum Chordata; order Testudines; family Trionychidae; genus Apalone; species Apalone spinifera. The sequence continues at coordinate 20,402,412 of JANRFK010004893.1, read as the reverse complement.
TGTTTATAGCTTCTTCAATACTGAATGCATGTGTAACGATCAAAAGACTTAAGAAAACAAACCATGCTATAGTTTTGGTATTTAAAAATGTTCAATGTTTAACAGATAGTTTAGAAAGAAACATTAGAGATGTAAAACAAACAGCACATGGCAGAAGGTAAGTAAGCAAGCTGCTGGTGAGGAGTCTCTGTTAAAGGGAGCACATGCAACAGACTTTTTAAAGTGAGTTTACAGCACTGGCAACTGACATCCTTTAACTAACCATAGAAGAAGTATAAACGCATGCTAACCACTGCTCACTCCCTACCCCCCCCCCCCCCCCCCGAAAGTGCTGTGGATTTTTTTTAGCCTAACAATGTGTGATCCCTTCAAGAAAAAACAGTACAGATTGAACCTCCCTAGTCTGGCACCCTCAAGACCAGACTGGTGCCAAACCAGAGAGTTGGCCAGGCCATCAGAGATCAAAATTATCTAGCAGCATTACCTACACTTCCACTGGTTATTGGCTCAACTGTCAGTGGAGTTCTATTAATTCTTACAATAGGTTTTAAGGAAATTTAAACAGGTCTCTTAACATATGCATTCCCGAATAGCAATTAGATAGTGGAAAGTACCTAAAAATGTGTACTGTCCTAGGAGCAGGCTGAGAATAAATGGTCTTAACTATGAAACAACATTTATTAGCAGCCAGCATTAATATTTTTCATTTGTTTTCATTGCCAACCTGAGTCATGGCAGGTTGGCAATGTAAGAAGAGACAATCATAAACCCGAGTAGGTAACATTATCATCATTACATTTATATGGTGCTCATAACTGTAATACAGAATGAATTTACAGCCACTGATCTAAATGGTTCTAGACATGCAACAAAGTGTCCTAGGTTTAAAACATAGTCTGTATTTTGTCAAAGTTAATGGGAAGTCGGACTTCTATTTCTTTCTATATCAAATGGAAAGACAACAGCAAGATACCTCACTGTGACTTCCATTATTCTTTGCTGGGCATTAGTAGTTCATTTTACTGTCCAGTTAATATTAAACAAATGTTATGGTTGCCTAGTGACACTAAGAAAGAAAATGGTTATATAAAAAGTCAGTATTCCACTGCAAATTTTGCAGTTTACAGTTGGCTGAAGAACTGCACACTTATTAGTCCATAGTAATATATTATTATTGTAGAATTTGCTGAAATTTACCTGAAGATAGTTTTATCTCTGCTGTCAAATTTGGTCTAATAGCACTGGAGAACTGTGATCAGTGATATTATGAGTTAAATTAACAACACTGTTTATTTTCCCCTTACAATTTAAGAAAACCTACATTCTTTCCAGTATCCTAAACTCTGAAAAACCTCAATGAAAATAAGGTTAATCCCCTACAATTTAATATAACTGACTGTTACTGTAAGCACATGGAGTCACTTCTACTGTTTGAGTTTGCATAATTCTAAATAAATACAAGTTAGCTGCAGAAAAAAATATCTATTGCACTGACACAATCATATGCAGTAAATGATCAATTTGTAAGTCATTCACAAAATAAAAATTGAATTCTTACCTCATGTTTCAGGATCCCATGTTCTGAAACAAAAGTAAAAATTGGCATTATTAGAGCCTTTCAATTTGTTCTTTTATATAGTAATCTCTGTCTGTGCTGCACTGTATGAGAAAACTCTCCTGCTTTGTTTTGCTAACTGATACCTGTAATGTGGTCCGACAGTTCCTGGAGCTCAGCTAGTTATTGTTTTGCAAACTGCGTTCTTGAAGCTCATTGGCTCCTGTCAGGTAACACTGAGCCAGTGCTATAAATGGCTTGTTTCTGAGTTATGCTAAACTTTCCAACATTTGTACACCAAACAACCAAATCATTTAAATCTTTAGAAATGGCTATATTGAGTTTCAAAAACACAGTGCAACCACATATACTTTGCAAAATTCTAAAGTTAAGATTACTATTGCAAGTGGAATTTAAACCTCTTCTAGTCCCTTTGCAGCTACATAATATTCTATATTGCTATCTAATCAGTTCAAAGTTTTGCCTACTGGTTGTGACAGGAACCTTAGTGTTGAAATTTCCTAAGATTTGTGTACTTAAATTCTTTAGAAGCTCTGCACTAAGATACCTTAGGAGGTTTTTCACAATGAAGTTTCCTTGGTTTCATTGAAAAAAAGACAAGCAGAATGAAAAAAACCAAAAGATTAAGAAAGGTACTCTTTTGGATTATCAGAATGACTTCATTACTTTGTTAAAGTTGTGTGCACGTAGAGCACCACACATTTCTATGATCCCTGCAAGGAGATTTGGGGAGAAAGAGTGTTATGGAGCGTGAGATGATCCGATCAGCATTCTTCTGAATAAATCCATCGTTTTCATTTACTGCCTTATCACATAGCGGAGTTTACTTCTGTGTGGCATTCTCCAAGTCCACTCATGATGTCTGCTAAGGAAAATTAAGTGCTGCACATGTGCAGTGTGGAGTTCAACCACAGACAATTCCCAGATTTTTCAAGCGTGGCTGTGATAGTCAGGGTCCAGATACTTTTGGAGAACAGGGGGTCTGGTCCCCAAAGCATAAGCAATTAAATCAGCTGATTGTATACAGTATTATTGTACTACAAGTGTGCTGAGTAAGATGTCGCAAAAAATAGTGATCTGTTGATCACAGCTATTGCATGATGTATGTTTGGGTTGTGTGTAAAGAAGTATACATACGTGTATGCAGTATGTTCTTAAAATGTATTTTTGAACCAATGCACAAATCAAGCCTGCCCTAGACAGACAAATGTATATTTATCCAACTGGTTTGATTACAGGCAAAGGATTATGAAAATACATTTACATATAGCAAAGCTGGGCAAAATATGGCCCCAGGACCAGATCCACCAAGCCACTGGATCTGGCCCATGGACCACCCTGCCGGGACCCTCAGGCACATAGCTGCATGGTTTAAAGCTCAGTCCCTGTGGCTTTCTGCTCTGCAGAGAGGGGGAAGCTTCATATGATCTCCCTGCCCCCAGCCCAATCCTCAGCTCTTCATGGCCAGAAACAACCAGCCAGTAGGAACTGAGAGACTGGCCTGGAGGATGGGAGCAGGGCAAGTCTCTTCCCCCTCCTGGAGCTCAGAACCATGTGGAGGGAGCAACCTGCAGTTTTAAGTGATCTGGGGCCGCAGCAATCAAGGAGCCCAGCTTGCCTTGGGGTGCTGCAGGGCTGCTGGCTTAGGTAAGCACCTCCCCGGCAGAGCCTGCCTCTGGCACCCCAGTCCCTCTTGCAGTCAACTCCCTCCCCGAGGTCACCATCTAAACCCTCTGCCCCCTCCTGGTCAAAACTCCTTCCCAGACCCTGTACCCCCTTCTATACCCTTCCCCCAGGCCAGAATCCTCTCCAACAATCAAACACCCTCCCAGACCCTGCAACCCATTCTGCTGCCCCAAGTCACCATCCACACCTTCGGTAGTCTGCACCCCATTTTCCTCTTCTCCCAGGTCACAGCTCCCTCCCAGACTTTGCAGCCTCTCCTAGTGTCCCTCTCCCAGGCCAGAATCCTCTCTTACACCCATACCCACCCCCACCCTAATCCTAAAACCCAATCCCCTGACTCGGGTCAGAACCCCCTCCTTTGCCTAAACTTCCTCTCAGACCTCACACCATCTCCTGCACCCCAGTCTCTTACCCTGTGCACCCTTCCACGCCCAATCTTCACCCTAGACCCCACACCACCTCCACAGAGAAGTGCAGCCCTTGACCACTTTCCAAAATCTTGGAGTGGTCCCCTGTCAAAAATTATTTTCCACCCTTGACATAAAGGGTAAAAAAAGCAAACTAACTAGCAACAGAAAGGGACTAGAGTCAACGTCCCCATGAAGTCTTCCTGACTTTTGAGGCAAAGATAATGGACTTTGAAGAAACAGAAGGGAAGCAAAAAGACATTCTACTGTAATTGTCCAACAAAGAGAACCGCACACTCTGATTCTGTGAATGGTGGATCCTCCTGCCTGAGGAGTTGGAGTTGCTGATAGCTTCTTGGAAGTAAGAAAGCTGCTTAGGCAAAAATTGTAGCTTGCTAAAATTAACTTTTAGTCTCTAGACAACATATTATTTATGTTTTGTTTGTAACCTGACTGTCAATTCTTCTCTTGCTCGGTATCACTTAATTCGACATTCTTTATTAATAATGTTATGCTTAGTTTTACTATAAACCAACCCAGTGCTGTTATATTGAAATAAAGAGAGTGAATCTTCAGTTATACCAACAGAGTTGTGTTCACACTCTTTCTGGAGAGAATGAACTCAATTTCAGTGAGTGCCACAGTGAGATGAGAGGGACTGGACACTACCAACAGACATCTCTGAGGAACTGGGGTTTACTTATTGTTACCTGAAAAGCAAAGTTAAGGCTGTCAGAGCTGGAGGAATTTGATGGCAAAGCTGACAGTAGTGGTGTGGCAGGGAGTTGACACACACACACAGTTTAAGCTCCCGCAAAGCTTATTATGCCTAGTGAGGCAGAGGTAATACACTGGCTTATAGTTCTGAGTGTCCTGAGGAGAGCATCCCAGTGGCAAAACGCACATTTCTTGTCAAGGACTATATACTGAATGAGCTAAATAGGAATCTCTAAATCCAAACACTGTAATTTGCTTAAGATAAACAATACAACCCAAAAGGCACTTACTTATATAGACCAAATCTTTTCATTACTAACATTTTATTTAAAGATGAACAGACCACTTGACAATAAGAAAATGGACCAAGAAATCTCGGTAGGAGACCAGAAGGACAGAATGCTAGCAAGTCAGAGCAGTACAATTTTCCCCTCACATTGAATACCAGTGAAAATCACACTGAGGGAATTTTTTAAAAAAGAATGTAAACATCTTTTTCAGCCTTCCTAAAAATATTCATTTTTGAGTTGAGTCCTAAAAAGGAGACAGTGGGACGTAAAGGAATAGTTTTGAGGAGATTATTAAGGCTGGGATTTTCAAAGAAGCTCAAGAGAGTTAGGTGTTCAAATCCCACTGAAATTTGATAAGATTTAGGTACTTAACTATCTTGGACTGCTCTGAAAATGCCAAACTAAGCATGAAGGCAAGAATGAAATTATCTTTACTCCTGTACAGTATCAGCTACCTTGGCATTATAAATGACTTCAAAACTGAACTGAGTCATCTTCAGGTGAGTACTATGAAAAAAGAATCATTATAAATTTCCTTCCCAATCATCAAATATTGGGTACCTTTCTGTCCCAATGTGGGAAAGTTTATCAGAGGAGACTTGCGCTTTATGGATGACACATGTAAGTCCTATGAACTGTTTTGCTCATGTGAAAAATGTCATATTAGCTGGTATGGCTTATTGCTGCATTTTTATGTACATCATAAACACTAATCTTGAAGTGAGTTTCAAAGTTCACAAAGATAAAGTGAATACAGTATTCCAATGTTGTGATTTGATGTAGAAAAATAAGCTGAATGATTAACTTCTAATATTTGGGTTTCAGAGAATCAGTCCAGAGTGAAAGAAGCCCTGCTCCTCTCTCCTTCACATTTAACTCGCCTGGCTAGTGAGTTAATGTGAGCAACAGACTAGTGACTATAAACAACAAGACGGGTGCGTATGTAAACAGCAACACGACGTGTGTGTGTGTGTGTGTGTGTGTGTGTGTGTGTGTGTGTGTGTGTGTG
>JANRFK010004893.1:20375350-20396650 GCA_030068395.1 Apalone spinifera | reverse complement strand
AACGAACGAACGAACATGTGGGTATAGTATACTGTATGCATATTCCAGAATAATGTAATATTATCAATAAATGTAGCATTTGCCTTATGCCCTTGAAAAAGATCCCGTGTAATTCTTTCAAGTATAACTGTGTGAAGGACATCTCACAAGCACAAACTCACAGAGGTTATCATTAAATATCACCATTTGCCAACAGTATCACAGTTATTGTTTTATTCAAAGTATAAGGACTATACTCATATCAATGTGTGGTTGCCATAGGCAAAAATGATTTTTTTCTGACAAGTTTAAATGATAGAATGAAAGACATCAAAAGAAAGCTGCATCTATTTTGCAGAGCATACCACTTAAACTCTCAAAGGTATTGTATACAATATACATCGTAAACCACATTTCCTAAAGACATTAAGAGATGCAACAGGTAATCAGCATCCTTGAAAAATTCATCCAGTTTTATCCAAAAGTATACATTTGAAGAGGCTAACTTCAGCTTTCTATATCTGAAAATCTTTAGCTTTAGACAAAGATTAAAATTCTGACCTATCACTAGACAGACTTGATGAACGCAGCAATATTTGAACATAGGTAACATAATGTGGGGCCTAATATCAGACTGGAAAGCAGTTTTTATTCTATCTTAATATTTGTCTAATAATTAGAAGTAACATTTTTCACTTAATCTTCAACAGTTGACTTATATTTTCTAATTCTTAAACTGGCATCAAAGCAAGAGGAGCTAGTTCCTACAATGCTGCTCTATAAAACAGGGTCACTGTGTCCACCAGCCGAATTTTTACACTATCAGATTTAAATATGGATTACTTGCAAATATGAGAGTGTAGCTATTGAGGGCATGTCCACCCAGCAAAAAAAAAAAAAAAAAGCCCCATGGCAGCAAGTCTCAAAGCCTATGTCAACTGACTTGGGCTCATGGAACTTGTACTACGAGGCTAAAAATAGGAGTGTAGACATTCCTGCTCAGGCTGAACGCCCCAGACTTTCCCTCCTGCTGGGCTTCAGAGCCCAGGCTCAAGCCCATGCAGGAAAAGCTACATGGCTATTTTTAGCCCCGCTATGTGAGCTCAAGCCAGTTGACACAGGCTCTGAGACTTGCTGCCATGGAGTGTCGATTTTTTGGTTATCGTGGTTTTTCTCATGTAGGCATGCCCAGCCTGAGTGATCTCAGTTCCGACAGTAAACTGCTTTTAATGGATCATGTCAGCACCATTTTTAGGTTTGTGGGAGAAGATGGGGATTAATTTACACATTTAAATGTGGGTAGGGAACTGGTTAAAAAGGAGTCTACAACAGGTTATACTGAAATGTGAAGTGTCAGGCTGGAAGCTTCAAGGGGTAGCTGAGTTAGTCTATACAGAAAAAAACAATATAATAATAAATAGCACTTCAGGAGGCACTTACTAGCAGAATGTCTCAGGGACTGGTCTTGGGACCAATCGTATTTCACATGTTCATTTATGGCCCTAGCACAAAAAGGGGTTGTACACTAATAAAATGTGCAGATGATACAAAGCTAGAAAGATATTGCCAATATGGAAGTGGACTGGAATTTCATACAAGATGCTGAAAACTGGACCAACAGAAATGGGATGATATTTAATAATGCAAATAAGTTTTCCTATGTGGACATATCAATTGGCAGTGACAGAGAAGGAGAAAAGCCAGGATGTACTGCTTAATCACAGGATGACTATGAGCAGCCAATGTGATGTGGTCATGAAAAAGGGTAATGCAATTCTTAGGACACATCAAGCAAGGAATTTCCAATAGAGATAGGGAAGTATTTTAACAATATACAAAGGAGCCCTCATCTAGAATATTATGTGAAATTCTGTTCTCCCATGTTTAAAGATTAAAGATGAATTCAGATTGGAACAAGAGATGGACTACTATGAGATTAGAGAAATGGAGAACCTATTCTAGGAGAGGAAACCTAAGGAACTTGGCTTTGTTTAACTTCAGCAAAGGAAAACTGAAAAGATAAAATTGTTCTCTATAATGCGTTAGCAGTATAAACACCAAGAAGCATGAGGAGTTATTTAAGTTAAGAGCACTGGCAAAAAACACATGGCCACCAGCAAGTTTAGGCTTCAAATTAGGTGAAAGTTTTCAACCATCAGTGGAGTGAAGTTCTGGAACAGCCTCCCAAATGAAGTAGTGGGGGCAAAAAACCTAACTGGTTTTCAAAGACTGGGCTTGATAAGTTTATGGAGGGAATGGTAGGATGAGATTGCCTATAATGGTGTGAGGAATGGAGTGGTTGCCCAGCACAGGACTTTGCCCCAAAGTACCCTGATTCCACAGTGACTGTTATTCAAGATCGGTAAGAATGATTACTTCAACAAAGGCTGAACAATATTATTTAGGTTAAACAAGAAACAGCAACTCTCCAATGAGCATTATGGGACTCGAACATTTGTTGGTAATGCTGCTTATATGGTCGCTTTTGGAGGACAACCAGCAAATCTGCAGTTACTGATCAAGCCAGGCAAAGGTAAATAGGGAAAGCTGTTGGTTTTATATTACACCAAAAACACATCTTGATTATGAATAAAACTGTTGGTTTTATAACACATCAAAACCACATTTTAATTATGAATAATCCCATGTGAGTTAAATATTGTGTGCGGCAACATATGAAAATCTACATAAGTAGCACACTTACTTTTTTACAAATATGTTATAAGATTAGCTTATTTCATTTAATGACACTTCATACACTTCTGTAACAACTTTAACAAGTAATCACATACTATCCATGCACATGAAAGACATATATTCATTCAATCTAAGTCCATTTGGTTCTTTTACAGGAAGAACTATCTGAAATACAAGAATTTAAATAAAAGAGGCTAGCTCGTTTTGTGGTTTTCGTTTGGTCTGACGGAGAGCAAATGATAATAGAGTTTTATCTAATAATATACATTAAAACTGTGTTTTATCAGAGCTCATGTGGAAGAGGACTTCTCCTGACACTGTTTATTTACTAAATGATGGACTGTTGGAAGCAGATGGTTTCATGACAGTGTGAAACGGTCCAGGTACTTGAATAGCAAATTTCAGGTCTGCAGATCTGCCTAGGTACAGCACACAGTAAAAATGCCAGTTAAGATTTTTCCTATTTATCTGTGTCTGAATATGAGGATTCAAACATTAATTCTCTGGAGAACCTGGAGACAGCTATAAACAAGAGGTTATCAAGGATTTTACTTTATTAAATATTTCTTAATACTTTTGCCTATGTTCAGGGCTTATCTTGTTGGAAGATTAGATTGCCTAAGCAACCAGTTAACAATTGTTTGAGACATTCAATGCTATTTCAATGGGAAGGATACAGCAAAAAGGTAGTCTGGTTGCAGTATGATAATGTAATAAAGTAGACTGGTATTTCCCCTGATTTAGATTATTAAAAAAGGAATCAAGCACAGTTATTGGCATTCCAGGGTAGTTCTGAGGAGAAGATTGGGATCAAGAAACTGTAAGGCCCACATAACTGATTCCTGTAACATGTGCACAATGAAAGGAGGGCATGAGTTGGCCCAGCTTCTTCCCATCTCATCAAAATGCACAGGGAGAACTCCATAAAGGACAGTAAATGAAAAGAGGAAATGAGGGAGAGAAGAAATACCAGTCTAGGGAGTGTTCGGGCCAATGAGCACAGACAGTATGGATAATATCTTTCAAGTAGCCGAAGTTTTTTATTTGGACTAAGTTGGGCAGATCTTCATAAAAGCTACTTGACTGGGAACCAGTGTGCTCCTGTAATGAAAATATATACATATGTGCTAAAGTCTATGCTTTATTACAACTACAGTATACAACCCAACTGAAGGAGTTGTTCAGAATATGAACAGAAATGGTAGGCAGAGAGGAGGATTTGATCAGAGAGTTAAGAGTAGAAAAGAGCCAGTGGGGATTAGCAGTGAATGACAGAAGAAACGAAGGATTGCTTAGGCATGAACAAAGTAGCACTGCAGAAAGAAAGGATAAGCTGATAGTGGAGATAGAGAGCACAGCAAAGGACTTCTACAAGAAACATCAGAGAAGCAGGCACAGGAATAACAATAAGAAAAGCCAGGGCAGAATTTGGACATTTTATACCATTCAGCAATTCAAATGATTACCAGAGCACCTTTATTACTGCAACACCTATAATATATTGAACTAGCTTTCTTTGAAACAAGACATCTAAAAAACTGGCATATGTCTGTGTCTAAATAATTGAAAAAGCAATTTATTTTTAGATTTTAGTCATATCTCCCTCATCATTATATCATCTAAATCTGACACTTATTAAATTTGTCATTCTTAAGGTTTTATCTGTCTCTAGAAGTCTGTCTTTTGACTTTTCAGTAACAGACTTGGAATGCACTACAAAAGGACTTAAACCACACAGGGAAAGTTTTAGATGTCATTTCAGACAGCTCAGTGAACACATCTGCTCAGAAGTCTAAAAAGAAAACAAACTGTTAAACTGTATTAAAAAAGGAGAGAGAGAATAGTGCAATAGTAGAATGCCAGTACAAAAATAAATGACACAAATTCACTTAGCCTATTGTTTTGAATTCTTGCCACTCCATCCCAAAAGAATATAGCAGAAATAAAAGAGTGTAAAGAAAAATCACAGCCTACTCCATAGTGAATAGTTTTAAAATATTTTTTCTAATCAGCTAGAGGGTGCTTTTGTTTTAACAGGTTTATACAGTAACTACAGAAACATGGGAGCCTACATATAAGCAAGGAACAGACAAATGGTGAGACAAAAAAGTTCACATGGAAAAAGTTAAACAATCAATGAAAGTAATATGCAATAACATAATCCAGTCATACCAAAGTGTGTTGAACAACCATTGATTCATGACTGAGTCATATGGTACTTGCATTTTTCAAAAATATCAGGGAAAACATTTAAATAAAATTTAAAAATCCTGTTTCTTTGAATGTTATAAAATGAAAATGTATTCAGTTCATTAATTCATGAAGTAGTACGTGTATGATTCAGTTGCTGGAGGCAAAATAACAGCATTACGTTAGTGTATTTCCAGGAGAATACTAAGAATTTATGACTAGTATTGTTGATTTGTATTGCCCCATGTGTATATAGAATACTTTCCAGACAAACTGAAGGATGATATTCCTCCCCTCAAGGTGCTTGTAATACAATTAAGATAAAAATACGAACAAAATTATGATAACAGGTAACAGTGGGAGTGAAAAGCAGAAATAGAGGAAGCTGAGAGTATACATCACTTGTGGCAATCAGATAATATACATGTTTTGTTTCAGTCCTTTATTAGTTACATTTGATTGTTCTGAAATGTTTTAAAACGATATAATTTTAAAATCTAACTCTGGCATCCTATCCTTAAAAAGCTTTGTGGAAAAAGTGTGTTGTTCAGATTTGAATGGATAAACCTGTGGATAATTTGATACACAAGAAGCAAAAGATTGTTCTTGAGACAGCATGTAAGAAGACATAGGATTCAAGAAAGCCCTAATGAATATGCTAAATCCCATGTAAGCATTTATATAAATACTCTCCTGATTAGGGATGCTTTTCTGAATGGAGTCTATAGTTGAAGAAGAAAACTAAAGGAGAGAGAGGAAAGTTGGAAGACATAAGAGCAGAGATATAGTAGAAAAAAGGCTTGTGAAGAGTCTTTAAAGCGCAGGCCAATGAATGCTTGTGAACAAAGAAATGATAAGATCCAAACAGTAGGAGAGTATTTTTGTGAACACATTTCGCATAGATTGTAAGTAGTGAAGTCAGAAAGCAGAAGAGACTGTTGTAGCGTAAATGAGAGATGAACAAGCAACAGAAAAGGTTTTAAGCAGTAAGACTGGAGAGCAAACAACAAATTTAGAGAGATAAGAAAGAGTGGGTCAGAAAAGTTTTATGAAAAAAAGTTTCCCAACATATTATAGGGAAATTTGTATTAGCTAAAGTTTTCACAAATCTCCCCCCCCCCCCCCCCCCCCCCCCCCGCCCAATGAGCTCTATAGATGCTTTGGAAAATTGTCAACATTACGGGCTTGAGGTTTTTTTCAGGTGACAGTACGCACTGAGAAACTGGATGGAGGGACGAGTCAAATATGACATTAAAGTTACAAGCTTGGTTGACTACTGATTCAATATTCGGCCAAAGTATATTCACCAAAAAAAATCCTAGTACTCCTGTTGAATATTTTAAATATTTGATAGACATGACTAGCTTGTTAAATATGCAATTAGAGATTTCACTTAATCTAATACAAGTCACTAGGAATGCCATGCCACAGAAGAGGTGTAAGAGGTAGGCAAGCAGTGGCATGGACCCCACCCCATTAGTGTTGGCACAGAACTTCTTTGGGGGCAACGCCAGGAGAGTTCTGCCAGCTGCAGAGGGAGAGAGCCAGTTCAACTGTTCCTGAGCCAAGGTGGAGGTGACAGGTCCACCACCCCCAAGGAGAACCGACTGCTCTGACCACGGGGAACTTCTCCAACTGTGGGGGAAGAAGCGCATAAAAGTACCCCTCCAAAAAGTGACCACATTTTTATTCCTATGTACACCCCTGCAATGCAAAAGTAATTCTGTAAGGGTATGTCCACACAGCAAAGTTATTTTGAAATAACAGCCCTTATTTTGAAATAACTTTCCTAGCATCTACACAGCCAAATTGCTATTTCGAAATACATTTGAAATAGCGGAGTACTTATTTTGAATTTGGTAAACCTCACTCTACAAGGAATAACACCAAATTCGAAATAGCTATTTCGAAATAAGTGCTGTGTAGACACTTGCACCGAAATAGGGGGTCTCCAGCCTTCTCAGGGTGCCCTGGTGGCCACTCCAGCCTCAACCAAGAACACTTCTCTTCCTCCCACCCTCCCCGGAGCCCTTAAAGGGGTAGACTCTGGCCACAGTGACTGTGCCAGCTCCAAGCCTGCCAGCCCAGAGCCAGCAGTCACTGCCCCGACCCAATGGCCCCAAAACATGAACCAGCAAGCCGAGGAGCAGTCTGCCAGCTCCCAGGAGCCTGCTGCTAGGGCCTGGAGAAGGCGGGCACCTTCCTGGTCCAGGGTGGAGATCATGACCTTATTCAGGTTTGGGGGGGGGGAATGCCCCCAACGTCCATGATCCCCGCACTAGACAGAAGAATGCAACTGTCTATGGCAGGATAGTTGCCAACTTGGCCACCAAAGGCCACATGCGAACCCAGGAGCAGGTATACATGACAATCAAGTTGGTCCAGCGAGACCCCCAACCCTGAGCTTTCCCTCCCTCTTCTTCCCTTTGCTTCCCCCTTCCAGCTCCCTCCTCTCAGGTTTCCTCCTTCCCTCTCCCACTCTCTCTTCTCCTCTCTCCCACCTCCTTTCCCCAGTCTCACCAGAGTTTTATTCCCTCCTCCCCAGTTTTTTTAAATAAAGAGAGTTTGTGTTCATGAAAATACATGTATTTTATTTGACGTTAGGAAGGGGGGTTAGGAAGGGGTAAGTGGAAGGATGTGAGGAAGGAATGAGGCACGAGCCGCCAGTGGGGCAGACCAGAGAGGCTCTTAGTGCTCCTCAGGGTGGAAGCTCTCCCGCAGGGCCTCCTGGACACTGACAACCCCCTGATGGACCTCCCGGATGGCAGCCTGCAGAAAGTGCAGCCAGGCTCACAGCCACACATCCAAGAGAGCACCAGAGTGCCCAGGGGCAGCTCTGGCTCCATGTTGTAGAGTGCTGTGGTGTCCCGAGTGAGGGCTACCACAGCATGCAGAGACAAAATGCTTTGCTGTCCCTCATCGAGGTGGGCAAGCAAGCAGGGAAACCTGAGAAATGGCTGTCCCGGGGGGTCCCTTTAAGCACAGACCTAAGATAGCCTCAGGCAGCAGCCCCACACAGTAAGTCTTGACCTGGCGCCCTGCTGGAACTGGTTCCGGCCAGCCTTAAATGTAATTCAGAGTCCACTCAGTGTGGACGTGCTATTTCGAAACAGCAAAATGCTATTTCGAAATGCATTTTGGGTGTAGATGCATTATTTCAAAATAAGATTTCAAAATAACACTGCAGTGTAGACATACCCTAAGAGGGCAACACTGTTAACTACAGATGACTATACCACCATATCATGCTTCTCTAAAATAAAAGCTGAATGATGTGATGATTATTGTTTTGACTCTGATATTTACATGGCCCAAAGTTCTAAGCCTGTATACTTCCTATAGAAATAAACAGTTGAAATATTCTGTCACGTTTTAGTTATCAGACCATCCAGGAGCAGATGTCAGACAGAGAAGCAGAGATGCTATACAGTAATTACTCGCTTAACACGTGCCCACTTAAAACATTTTTGCAATAGCACGATTTTTGGGGGGGAACGTTTTTTGAACAACACGACTGTCCCCAAAATAACACGGTTTCCCCAGCAGTTGCGCGGGGCTTCCCCCGCCTCCCTGAAAAGTGGCGGAGGGTTTGTTGCGCCATTGCCCAGCGACCCCCTGTCGCTGGACGCCTTGCTCCCTCTCCTCTGCCCCCACTTGCAGACCGGTGGCTGGATTTCCCCAGCTGGCTGGTCACCAGCAGCTGCGTGGGGCTTTCCCCACCTCCCTTCAAAGCGGCGTAGGGTTCACTGCTCACCGTGCCGACCCTCTTTCACTGGATGCCTTGCTCCTTCTCCTTGCAGGCCGGAGGCTGGGTTTCCCCATTCCCCACCGCTTGAAATGCAACCCCCACCTTTTCCATTATTTTCAGTGGGAAAATTGACCCTGCATAACACGTTTTCACTTAACACGATCGTTTTCTGAAACATATCTACCGTGTTAAATGAAGAATTACTGTATTAAACAGAAAGGCAAGATGGCAGAGGAAAGGAGAGCTTGGGAGTTGTAGAAGAGAGGCAGTAACTTAAGTCACAAGGATGGATGAGGTACTGGGGACAAGATGAAAGAGGAAGATAAAACTCTGCAGGATCTGAAGACAGAAAGGAACAAGGGAGAGCCTCAGGCTATGTCTAGACTGCAGGCTTCTTTCAGAAGAAGCTTTTCTGGAAGACATCTTCTGAAAAAACTTCCGGAAGAGCGCATCCACACTGCCAAAACACACAGAAAAAGCGATCTGCTTTTTTCAAAAGATACCGTCCACACTGAATGGATGCTCTCTCGCATTTAAGCTCTGATTGCTATGGACAGAATAGCCACTAGGGCACCTGTGCTTTTGAAAGAGCTCTTTCAGAAAAAGGCTTCTTCCTTGTAGAAAGAGGTTTACCAATATTGGGAAAAAGCCCTCTGTTCTTTCAATTTCTTTTCGAAGAACACGATTGCAGTGTGGACGTAAGTTAATTTTTGGGGGGGAAAAAAAAGTCTGTAGTTTCAGACACACCGAAAATTATTAGAAAGGTAAAGAGAATCAGAAAAATCTAGAGTGACATAGGTAGGAAAGAAAATCAATGGGAAAGGAGTCACTAGCTGGTATGAGAAAATTAATGAGGTTCTTAAATGTGGACAATAGTAAACCATCAATTGGATTGAGTGGAGGGTATGGGAACCAGGGAGATCAAAGAGAGAATTAACAGGGAGAGGAAGATGAGACAGCACAAACAAACAGCTCCAGGAGCAAAGACCAAAAGAGGAAAATTGAGATAGATATACAGGCGGGCAGGGTGTGTCAAAAGATTTTTTTTATGACAGCTGTTACAATCTGTTCATTACTAAAACCCAAACAATCTGTTGCTGTATTAGAACATAGACTAAAGACAGGTTTGTCCTACTGTGACTCTAATTTCCTTCCTCTCTTACATTTCAATACAGCAAAAGTAAAAGTGACTATGAATTTTAAATGCAATTCTAATTGTGCTTATAAATGGTTGTTTCAAATCTATGTATGTTACAATAAACACAAATTAGAGTTAAATTAAACCTTAATTATACCAAGCAATGTCCCAATTAAAAACAGTATTGCAACAATAAAAATAACTTACCACCTGAATTAGCTCTGCCGCAATTGTCTAATCTCCCTAAACATTCTTTGTGCACTCCAGCTCCACACTTAGAACATAAATAGCCTTGATAAAATGTTCCCCTGTAAAGTAAAATGAGATAGTGACACATTAAATAATAAAAATCTGCATATACAAAATCATTAGCATAAAAAAAAATTTAGAATGCTGTAGATAGGATTAGAAGTCATTTGTTGTTCTGCACAATGATTATACCTTAAAGTTTCAGGAAGGGTGGCAACAGATGTGTCATATGCAATTCTGTTCTCCTTTTCATAACTTCAAGCCATTTAGAGTCAGACAGTTCTCCTGGATTACCAGTGGAATTGCAACTTCTTTGCAATTGGGCACAGCAAGGGGTTTGGTATGGTACAACAATGTCCCTATGCTATCATGGATCTACACTCTATTTGATTTCAATAGGAACGTATAAGGAATATGCATAAAACGACAGGATTCGTTTTTGAGAAATTCTTTTAGGATAGAAGAGTTTATAATAACCTATATTATTGACTATATACTGCTTCCATTAAAAAGAAAATTATAAGGATTTACAATTAATTTTAAGAGCCCGTGAGCATACTTCACAGAGGCATGCACTCTCCTTCGCAGGAATGGTATGCCTACATTGCAACTAGGCACTCACAGCTGGTCTGTTCCAGCTGATGCAGGTGCAGAGGGCTCACGCTAAGGGGTGTTTAATTGCTCTAGAAGCCTTCCTCCTTACAGGGCCATACAACTTGCAATATAAAGTTGCCATCTTTCTAATTGCTGATAGCCAGTCGCCAGAGGCCTCTCCCATTGCCCCACCTCTTCCTCAAGGCCTACCTCAGATCACCCATCCCTCTTTCTACTCCTGTTGCTTGCTGGCAGGATGGATTTGATTTAAATTAAATTGATTTAAATCGTGATTTAAATTGCTAGTCAGAAAGACTCGATTTAATCATGGTTTTCAGCATAAAAGTGCATCCCGGTGAGAAAATCATATGGTAGATCTAAAATCAATGAGGACTACACTCAGAAAGACCTCATAACTTCTGGAATAGGCTGCTCAAACAGTTTCACTTCTGTTTCTATCGCCTGCTCTTCCCTTTTCACATTTATCTCCACATTTCTTCTTGTCCAGATCTATTTCACCCCCAACAATCCTCTATTCACTGAACTTTTTTAAACTTTGCACTTTTAGGCAGGTAAGGGATTGAGTCTGTATTCACAAATTTGCAGAGGGACAATAGGGTTGAGGTCTGTTATTTCTCACTTCTATGTATTATTTATTTATTTTAAAAACATTTTTGCTGTTAACAAGCATATTATCTCTGGAGACTCAAATCCACTGTTTGAGAAGTGCACAGCTAAGCATCTCTGAAAGTATCTTCTAGACGGAGAACTAAATCCCATTGGGTAGATAGAAAGATTTAACCTAAATAATCTATTTGGAAATCTTTAGATCCCTTATAAGACTGGGTCCCTAATCCATGAACAATTGGAACTCATTTACAAAACTTTTCTTAAACTTTACATGAATATATTGCATCATACAATAGAATTAATAATCCCTATTCCATGATGAGATATCTTTGAGCTATAATGTGTCTTAATTAAAACAATCTTTATCTTTAGGTTTTTTTCCTCTAAAAGCATTTTATCAAAAAATCCAATTTAAATTTTAAAAACCTGATTTAAATAAAAATTGATTTTCTTTTTATCGTGGATTTTTTCCACCCTGCTTTCTGGATAATCTCCAGCTCCCTTTACTGCCCTTCCCCATTCTATAGTTGGCTTCCTCTGCTCTGGGGCTAGAATGAGAGCTGTTGTCACCTGACCAGGTGCCTATATGCAGGTAGGAGGCAGCCCAGGCTAAGAAGAGTGCATCTCCTGCCACTCTGCAGTAATTGGACTTCTGGTGTCCGGTCTGTAGACATAACCAGACACTTCCAGGTCCCCTTTTCTAGAGGGCTTTAAAAAAAACAAAAACAAAAAAATGAAACAACCCTGGCATCTTGCGACTCCAAATGGCATTCACACAGAGATGCCAAAAACTGGACTCTCCAGGTAAAATCTGGCTGGCTGGCAACACTAAGCATGGACATACCCATAAATGATATATTCAACTTTAAACACCTCTGAATTTCAAGTAGGTTTAGATTCAAGCCTACCCATGGATATTCCAAGTCTGACTCACTATGGAAGAAAGGAGTTAATTCATACAAGCTCCTGCCACTAAGCAGTTCCACAAGCCCCAAACACAGAGTACAGACCTTACCCGTTAGTCCACGATGTGCTTTTCAGCACATTAGGCTATCCTTTTATTTTAATGAAATGTATAGCAAATGTTGATGTTTACTAAAGTAGTTGATGCACTATTAATGATTAAATGATTCTTTCCATAAAATAAACTTCAACAGCTTAATTTATTAAGTGTTATAATTGTAACCTAAAGAGACAGATGGATAGAAAATAGGCCTGTAATCATTTTCAAACTTTTCTGTTGTTGCACAGTGGAACTGGAATTTTCTAAATGCTAAAGTCAGACATCTATGAATAAAAGTTACATTAATCTTCATTACCAACACTTAAAAGATTGAGATTTTAATCACGATTTTACTTATGAGAAAGATTAGGCACTGAGGCTATGTCTAGACTAAGCTCTATTTTTAAAAGAGCATATCTTCTTCCAATCTCACTTTCAAAAGCAGAGCTTTCAATAGTGAAAGTAGTCTGCATGCAGTTTTTTGGAAAAAAAAACCAAAAACAAAACAAAACCTTTTTTTGAAAAAAAAAATGCTTTTCCTTAGAAAATGAGGTTTACGCGGTTTTTTTGAAAAAGGGTTTTTTTCCCCCCGAAAAAACCCCACGTCCAGACTACATATTCTCTTTCGAAAACAGAGTATAGTTTAGATGTACCCTTAAGGATTAAGTTACTCATACAAGTATAAACAGGAAAGAATCATAGAAGTGTATGGCTAGAAGGAAACTTGTGAAGTCATCAAGTCCAGCTCCCCTAAATTATGGTAAGTAAACCTGGACTACCCCCAACAAGTGTGTCCCCAAAATGTCTTTTAAAACTTCCAGTGACAGGGATTTCAGAGACTCCCCTGGAAGCCTATTGCAGAGTTTAACTACACTTATAATTAGAAATTTTTTCTAATATCTAAGCTGAATCTTCCTTGCAAAAGATTAAGCCCATTACTTCCTGCTCTATCTTTAGTGGAGAAACAGAACAATTAATCACTGCCCTGTTTGCAATGGCTCCTAACATATTTGTAGCCTGTTTTCAGATCTCCCCTCCTGCTACAGTATTCTTTTCTCAAAACTAAACATGCCTATTTTTAATTTGTCCTCATAGAATATTTAGAAAATTTGACCTATCAATCTGTGGTGTTATCCTCTTCTCAACTCTCACAAATTTGTCCACATCTTTCCTGAAGTGTGGCATTCAGAACTGGACACTACCCCAGTTAAGGCCTCAAGAGTATTCAGTAGAGTGGAACAATCACTTCCTATGTCTTACATGTGACACTCCTGTTAATATACCCCAGAAAGATAATTAGCTTTTTTTGCTACTGCCTCACATTGTTGACTTACTCAATTTGTGGTCCACTGTAACTACCAAATCTTTCTCTGCAGTACTATTATCTAGCCAGTTATTTCCTATTTTGTAGTACTGCATCTGAATTTTCCTTCCTAAATGAAGTACTTTGCAATCATCTTCATTATGTTTAAGCTTGTTGAATTCAGACCAATTCTCAAATTTATCAAGCTTGTTTTGAAGTCTAACCACGTCCTCCAAAGTACATGAAACTCCTCCCAGCCTGAAGTCCAATACTGACTATACTGAATACAGGACTGGCTCCTGCAGGGCCTCACTAAATGTCCCCTTCCAGTCTGACAACAACAATACACTTTTTAGTGACGCCTGAAACAAAATAGGCATTAAATACCTCAGCCTTCTTGATATCATTTATTTGCTCTTCTTCCCCATTTACCTATGCTTTTCTTATGTCCTTCTGTTGTTCTTACTGTATTTAAAGAACCTCTTATTCCATTTTATTTCCCTTGCTAGGTATAATTCATTTTGTGTCTTAACCTTTCTAATTTTATTTCTACATGCTTTTGTACTCCTCAGCAATTTGCCTGTTTCCACATTTTGTAGGATTCCCTTATTTTCTGGTCCTGATGGAGACATATTGGCCTCTTACTATTCTTCCTATCTTTTCTTCATATTAGGAGAACTTGTATGTGTGTTTTTTATGATGCTGGCAGACCAGGTGACAGCTCTTGCCAAGGCTTTAGGTCTCAGTCAAGCACTAACAAATGAATTGTGGGAAACCACCTTTGTGCTAGTATGGTTAAGATGGATACTTGACTTAGGACAATATGCTCAGACTTTATGAAATGATTGTTTGTTGCTGCATTTGTTAATCTCACTTATAATATCTTTATTCCCTGCTATAAGGCAATATTTAAGTTTCTGCTTCATAACTGTAAAAAATGTTTGCTCTGAAATTGTGAACTGTGCTCACTTTATATTTTATTATAAATATTTGCACTGTTAAAATGATAAACAAAAGAAATAGTATTTTTCAGTTCACCTCATGCAATTACTATAGTGCAATTTCTTTATTGCGAAAGTGCAAAGTAGTTTTTTGTTACCTAATTGCACTCAAAACCAAAACAACGTAAAACTGTTAAACAAGTCCACTCAGTCCTACTTCTTGTTCAGCTAATTTCTAAGACAAACACATCTGTTTACATTTATAGGAGATAATTCTGCCCACTTCTTATTTACATCATCCTACAGTGAGAACAGACATTCACATGGCACTGCTGTAGCCAGCCATACAAAGTATTTACACACCAGATGTGCTAAATATTTTTATACCTCTTCATGCTTTAAACTCCATTCCAAGAGGACATACTTCCATGTGATTGCGCTTGTTAAAAATGTTAATTAAATTTATGATTGAACTCCTTGGGGAGAATTGTACATCTCCTACATTTTACATGCATTCTGCCATATATTTCTGTTTAATGGCAGTTTTGGATGACAATCCAGCATATGTTGTTCAATTTAGGAATACTTTAAATACATTTGATGAAATGCGAAGAAGATAACAATATGAGATTTCTAAAAATAGCTACTGAACTCGTAAGATTTAAGAATCTGAAGTGCCTTCCAAAATCTGAGATGTGGAACATGCTATCAGAAGTTTTAAAAGAGTAACACATTGATGCATAAACTACAGAACCCAAACAACCAAAAAGAAATCAACTTTCTGTTGGTAGAACTGGACTCAGATGATGAAAATGAATGTGTGACCATCCACATAGCTTGGGATCATTATTGAGCAGAACCCAACATCAGCATGTAAGCTCTCATTTCATGATTTTACAGTGCATATATTGGCAATCAAAAATAAGGATACAAAATGAACACTGTACACTTTATATTCTGTTTTGTAATTAAAATCAAATTATATTTTTAAAGTGTAAAAAACAAAAAATATTTATATAAATGGCATTCTATTATTGTTAAATGGGCAATTAAAACTGATTAATTGAGACTATTTTTAATCTTGCAATTAATTGTGACTTTTTAAAAATCATTTGACAGCCCTTTTAAAAGTTATATAAAACTGAAAAGCTGATGACAGGAAATAGAAGGGAGAAAGAGTGGTACTAGGACTAGCTTGGTAGTGATGGGTCACCATGTTGATAGCATGAGATTATAAACGGCCTTTCTGCTCTCATTTTGAAGTGTGATAGCATTTTTCAATATCCATAACAAAAACACATAAGGTATTTACTGGTATTTCAGCAAGGTATTTACAATAAAGTCAATCATTTACACTAAAAGACTTACCTCAGAAGCATCTGACAGACTCTACAGGGTGTGACGCGGTTGAAGGTGTGCATTTTGAACTCGTGAAAACTTGTATTTGCATTGTCTGGCCTTATGTTGGATCTAGAGAAAGATAAATTACATTATCTGATAATACGCTCTTAATTAAAGAAATTTGGGAATGTGATGCACCAAATATAAGGACTCATTCCACACACCATGAGCTTTACTTTCCCATAGAGAAATATCAAATAGACACAGTGATTGCCACAAACCATAAGAAAATAATGTATTATCTAAGTCTGTATCCAAAAGATGCATAATATAAGCCATTTCTTAGAGACCATAGTAACTTGGAAAATAGCCATACATATCAGAACAGTAGTCTAGTTTTTTTTCTTTTTATTTGGAGCACCACTTCACACATCAAGGATCATCTTGTGGACCTGCTCCTCCTTCCAATATTTCATTGCTTGATTCGCAAAATATATCTCTCTGTGGATCATCTGTGAAGACCATGTAGCACAAACTGAGAATCATTGTGTTAGAAGCAGTCTATATACTGTGCAGAGTTGAGTCACAGTTATCCAGCAACAAATTATGTAACTAAAGCTATTTCAAAAGTAATTATAGAATATTTATTGCTCTTTTAGTTTGTGTTCCTTGAATGGGTTTCCTAATGCCTACAAATGTCTCTACACATTAATTTATCCAATAAAATGGAAGACCTATTTTTATACTACTAAATATCAACCCGCTTGTGGGAAACACATACCTACAGAACAAATAAATCTATAACACGTGGACTATTTGTTATGATCATATATTAGTTTACCTCCCCAATTATTTCTCTTTAAGCACTATTAGCTTAGAGAAATTCCATTAATCATTTTGTTGCATTGCTACTTTATTGAGGGTTTTTTAAAACCTTATTTAGCATTTTGTTTAGGTTTTTTCCCTCTTCTGTAACTCATTCCATTTCAAAGAGTTTGTTTATGCTGTATATTTTTCTCTACTACATGGTTTGAGTTTTCGTTTTGTTTTTCTTCCTGCTGCAGTAGTATTCTTGCTCATTTTTATGTTTTATTGAAAGCTTCCAAGCATTAAAAAAAATGTAGATTAATACAGTGCTAAAAGAACAAGATAATTGGTATGCTAAGAACATACTGTGGTTCTAGATAACCTTTGTTTAAATCTATACCACTGCATATGGGAAAAAGAAAATTAACCTGTATTCTTCACTCTCCTGGGAAGTACAGGAGGGCAGACAAACCTGAACCTGCCCCAGCCAAGAAACATGCAACCCTCCCCGACTGTGGCCACTGGGTCCTTAACTGAATTACATTTTGTTGTTGTTTTTTAAATAAACTGAAAACATACATGCTTCATTTAAATCATTGCTCTGAGGTGGGACTGAGCATGAGGGGTTCAGTATGAATGCTACCAAAGGGAGAGAGGACTACCACATGGGGAGAGAGGACTACCATGTGAGAAGTGCCTTTCCATGGCCGCTGCAGCTCCAGTAAGCCCCAGCTGGGGGAGAAGTGCATGTGCCCCTGCTGGGGCCGATCCAGGTTCATCTGCCCCGAGCTCTCTAGCCAGAGTGAGGAATACAGAAAACTGTGCACTTTCCCCTCACTCCTTGATGAAGGGGAACAGCCATCAACAGCCCCGTACAAATTGGGAGGAAAGAGTGGAGCTTCAGCCCTGCCAGCCTCCCTAAAAGGTGCCTAGGGGGTGAGACACTTGTGGCTGGGGCAGTCACGGACATTGGGAGGGGGGAAGGGGCATGCTACCAGCTGAAAATATTGATAAAATGAAATTTCACTTTTTGTACATTATAAGCAATTCCCAGAGTAAGATATTATATAGCAATCAACTGCAGTGATGTATAACACAGGCAAATATGCAAATATCAGTATCTTTACTACTGAGTGAACACTTATGAAAAATATAAAAAGCAGCTCTTGAGTAGTAAGTATTGATGCAGTGGTGTCAGGAAGGTCCGTCTTTTAATGCGTCTCTCAAATATGAGTGTGCTGAAAATGAAACTGAATTTTAAAGGCAAATTAGATTTCTCTGCTCTTATGCTCTTACTTTTAGCATTGTTTTCCACCATATAACTAATGTCTCTTGTTGTTTGTGTGTGCAAAATACAGTGATGCAACTGTCCTCCTAAAAGGAGGAAAATATAGATATTACATTATTTCATTTTGAAGATTTTCATTATGCTATCAAAATTACTGTGGAACAACATGTTTTTCAATTGTTAATTGTTCAGAAGAAAGCACTGTGTCTTAATGCGTGTTTGTATAAAATCTAATACTATAAAGACAATTCTGACAGTGGTCTTTCAGGCTATGCAAATAATATAAACATTAAAAACTCTCAAGAATAACTTGCATTACTCACTACATGCCTTACGAAAGGTATTTCTTTTTAATATTTTGATTCAGAGTAAGATATAGTTTGCCAAGGTATGTCAAGAGTATCAGCCTCACATGCAGAGAAATTCATCGAAGAATTTCTAAAAGACTTAAAAAGCAAATTAAAATAGTCTCAAGAGCCTGATCATCTTCCCATTGAAATCAAGGACAAAATTTCCATTAAGTTCAACTAAGCAGAATCAAGCCTCAAAATAACAAGTAGAGTGGATGAACAAAGAAAGGGATAGTAACACGTACAAAGGGTCAGCTCTTATTATACTGCTTTACCATCTGCTTTGATACACATGTAATTTTCCTATGCTCTCTGTCATGGGGTACGGTCACAGAGGACCCCTTGCGGGTGCTTCCCAGAGTGCTAACAAGGCCACTGCTAGAGTTTCTAGGTGTCCGGTATTGAGCCTCACAAGCATTTCTTAAAGGGGCCATGGTGGGTTTTTTTTCCCCTCTCAACTACTTTGGTCTCCCCCCCCCCCCCAGTAATTTTTCCCCGGTGTTTTTTTGTTTTTGTTTTTTTGTGTGTGTGTGTGGGGGGGGGGGGTGTTTGGTATTTTTGGTTAAACCATCTGGCAACCCCTGGCACTGCCACACACTTTCCTGTTCTATGGGGTTTCTCACTACCCTGTCCTGCTGAGCCAGCTCCTTGGTCACCCCTAGCCAAGGCACAGAGCTGAGATTATTGCTCCCCCCAACACCCCAAGAATCAGTACAGATGCTGAAACTCTTTAGGACCAAGGAAAATGCAGTTTGGGGACTAGCTTTCTGGGATATCACTCCCCAAAGGGGATGAGAACCCCAAATAAATTATTTAGGCAAGCCCCCTTCCACAATGAAAGGAGGATGTGCACACTGACTACTCTCTAGGTAATAATTATTTACACTGGGCTTGATAGTAAATAAAAGTGATTTTATTAAGTACAAGCAGAAGTGGTTATAAGTGAGAACCAGAAGAACAAAGTAGATTACAAACTTAAAATAAAAAAAAGTATACCTAATTTCTGAAACTAAAACCTCAGTACAAACTTATTACAAACTCACCCTAAAACTGGACAATTACTTGGTCCGCCCCTACCAGTTAAGATGGACATGTCAGATCTTAGGATGCACTTCCTGAGACCAACTATTGCTAAGACTTAAAGGACAAAAGAGGGTGTTTGCAGAAGGTCATCTAAACATTGAGGGTAACACCCTTGATGAATTTCATTTGCACATTTAAAATCATAAACCATTGCATACTTCATATATCTAACTTTACATACAAGAATAATACATACACCAAAATAAGATATACATATGCAGCAGACGTTAAGATTGATAAGTTACACGAGGCAACTTGTCCAAAAGCATCTCTGAGTTATGCATATTTGTGTCCCGAGTCCACTTCATTAAGGGGGAGAGGAGTGTCTGTCACACTCTCCTTTTAGGCCATTTTCGGCAAAGACTCTAATTTATACAAGCACTGAACACTCACCAGCTACCAACAGAACACATTATAACCTTATACATATGACCTATATTGTTACTTTTTAAAATAAAAATTGATTGTCCAAAAATGTTTGTGTCAATTCTAATACGATTAACATCTATTTTACAGTCCTCAGTAAGAGGAAAAAATATTGCCTCTACTATTATGTTAGTGGAGAAGGCAAAACTAAAATGTGTAATGATAAAGAATTTTAAAAATTAAAAGAATATATTAGTACCATATTGGCAAATATTACATCATAGCTCACTCTTTTTTAATTGCATACACTAGAAGCTCAAATGTAAATCCTAAATAGTTGTGTCAAAAAAACATCAGTCTCAGAAAACCAGGTATTCCATCCTGTCTTGGGCCATAGCAATCATTCCACTGAATAGCATATCTCAGCTTTAAACAACATGATAAAAGTGGGTTCTTTAAGTACTATCATGTCTCTTCTCAGTCTTCTCTTTTCCAAATTAAAGACACCCAATTCCTTCAGTCTTTCCTCATAGGCCATATTTTCTAGATCTTTAATCAGTTTTGTTGCTCTTCTCTGGACCTTCTCTAATTTCTCCACATCTTTCTTGAAACGTGGTGCCGAGAACTGAACACAATACTACAACTGAGGCCTAATCAGCATAGTGTAGAGTGGAAGAATTAATTGTCATGTCTTGCTCACAAATATTCCTATTAATGTATCCCAGAATCATGTTTGCTTTTTTTTGCAACAGTGTCACACTGTTGACTCGTATTTGGCTTGCGGTCCACTATGACCCCTAGATTCCTTTCTGCAGTACTCCTTCCTAGATAGTCACTTCCCATTTTGTATACGTGAAACTGTTCCTTCCTAAGTGGAGTACTTTGCATTTGCCCTTATTGAACTATTTACCTCTCACCATTTGTCCAGTTTGTCCAGATCATTTTGAATTATGACTCTATCCTCCAAAGCACTTGCAACTCCTCCCACTTGGCCTGATGCATTTCATCAGGCTAGAGTTGCCAAATGGTTTTAACAAAAATACCGAAACACCCTCCCCCACACCAGGGAAAAAATTCTGTTTTCAGGGGGGAATAAAGGGAGGGGGAGACCAAAGTTGTTGAGAAAAAAAAGGACCCCAAGAGTTATTAACCAAAAACATAAATAAATGAAATAAAACAGCATGGACCCTTTAATTGCATGCAGTGTTAGAATAGGAATAGGAAGAGAACTGGTTGAGCACTAAGACCCAGGGAAGGCATTGCTTCCCCTTGCTCGGGTCTTTAGGTTTTTTGCTGTCTGAGACAGAACAGAAATGACTGCCCGTCGCAGGTGAGCCATAGCCTGTTACACCTGAAAAGGCTGGTATGGGGGGCTCTTTCTGTGAGGCGGAGCGCTTTCCATATAAGGGCATGTAGAATAATCATCTTCCCCTGCTCACTCCACCCACTGCAGCAAAGATCAGCCAATGGGCTGACTTGTGGTCAGGCCTGCTTACTCCACCCACTGCGGCAAAGAGTGGCTGGAGTAAGCAGGTGACCGGGTAATAAAACAGGCAGGCGAGCCCCTTCACAGCAGGGATTCTCATCGTGTGA
>JANRFK010004893.1:20347828-20375250 GCA_030068395.1 Apalone spinifera | reverse complement strand
TTTTGAGAACTATTGTGATTTGGAAAAACCTCAGGGGATTGTTTTATATTGTTTAGTAATTTGTTTATTTTTTTTATTCTGATAATTGTCTGGTGTCCACGCATCTGACTGAGTTTTCAGTCACAGGCCGTCAAATAAAATCAGTTTTTCTTTTTTATAACCCCAAGTCGTGGTCTCATCCTTTCCGGCATCCCTTTTGAACCTCGTGTATTGCGGGGACCGACATTTGCCAGCAGCCATCTTGTATTCTTGGTCAAGCCAGACAGGAGCTTCCCAGCGGAACCAGGTAAGCAGGGGGGCTGGGGCCAGAGGCTGAGCCCAGTTGCTGAGTGTCACAGAGTGCCAGGTGTCTGATATTTTTGATTCCTGGCAGGGGGGAAAAAACAGAAAATATGGACATTTCAGGTGTCCAGTATTTTCTGAATTTTTTTACTGGACAGGAGGCAAAAATACTGGACTGTCCGGGTCAAGACCGGATACCTGGCAACCCTACATCAGGCCCTGGTGACTTAAAGTCATCTAATGTATCTAAATAATTTTTAACTTGTTCTTTTTCTATTTTAACTTCTAAACCTACTCCATTTCCACTAGCATTCACTATGTTAGACATCCAGTCACCACCAATCTTCTTGGTGAAAACTGAAACAAATAAGTTGTCAGGCGCTTCTGCCATTTCCAAGTTTTCTGTTATTGTTTCTCCCTGTTCATTGAGCAATAATCATTGGGCCTACTCTTTCCTTGGTCTTCCTCTTGCTTCTAATATATTTGTAGAATGTTTTCTTGTTACCCTTTATGTCTCTAGCTAGACTGAGCTTGTTTTGTGCCTTTGCCTTTCTAATTTTGCCCCTACATATTTGTGTTACTTGCTTATATTCATCCTTTATAATATGACTTACTTTCCACTTTTTATACAACTTTTTTGATTTTTAGATAATTTAAAATCATTTAAGAAGTAGCTCCAAAATAGATGAATAGCAATTTATTTTAGAAAAGCTTGATCATTTTTCTTCTGCTTTCTCTCCCCCTCCCTAATAATTTTTCCTCACTGATTTTGGCATCCAAGACTCAGAATGGGGAGGAGACAGGTTCTAGAATGTGAATTTGTTATCTGGTAGTTTCCTTTCTGGGACTGACCAACATTTCTCCCCTCTGTCCCCTTTTATCCATGTGAAATATGTTTTTAAAGGGTGAAATCATAGCCCCATTTCAAAGGGGACAGGATTTCACCCCAAGCAGCTACATGACTGATAGTCTCATCAAGATTTAGTGTACAGTGAAATTATCTACTACAAAAAGGTAGTATTTCCATACAGCTTTGGAAGAACTTCTCCAGTGTGATGGCAAAAGAGTATAGCCATGTCCTGAAGCATCATTGTCAAATACTGCCTTCCATATCTGTAAGAATAAAGACACAGCCCAACTGTCTCAGAATGGGCAAGAGGGCATTTCCAGAAAGGAAATCATCATGAAACACTTCTAGTTTAGTTACTGTTGCCTTTATCAGATGCAATATTAGACAATTAATAACGGAATGCTAAAAATAAATATTCATACCCTGAAGACATAAGGAGTAAAATGATCACAGTAAGAAAAGATAACTAAAGATACAGTAAGAAATCAGGCAAAAACTGTGGACAAGTAAAACATTTTAAACCCGATATATATTGTTCATCGTGTTTTCTATGTTAACAAGGAAAAACCTACAAAAGTCCTTTTTTAAACAAAATGCATTTCATTGCTAGTTGTGAGTTTGAAAACTCTTTTCCACATATCAATTTCCTGCCCGATCATAACATCATGTTATAGTGGGCTATGTAATCACATCAGCTGAGACTGGATAATGTGATATGAAGTACTACAACAGCAAATGGCAAGTCACACATTTGTAAGTGTCCTTTCCCTAATCTGAGATTTGTTGAATTCTGTTTCTTGATTTCAGTACATTTCTTTGCAAATTATTTTCAAAATAGATATTGCATGCATTAAACACATAGTAGGTTAGTCAAAACACTGATACATAGTACAGGCACTATATATTTGGATTTTGGTATACGTCTTTTTTCCTTCCAATTTTGCTGACTATTCTTACAACTGTGCTAGTTTCTATTCTCTGTTATAGCAATAAGCCCCTTAACCTTTTGGCATCTACACATTTTGGCCCAATCCTGCAAACATTTAAACTGTAAATAAATGCTTCAAGGTGGAAAACCTTTGAGTTATGTTTGTTGTGGAGTATATTTGTAGTTGAGATATGCCCAAAGATCCCCACGCTCTAGAAAAGATTAGGACCATCTCTAATTCTTATGACACCTCTTCAACTATTTTATTGATGAAAATATTGAGTATAGTGGATTTGGAATTTTCAGTGACAGATTAAGAAATTCTTATCTTTTAGTTATTAAAACAGAAGCAGTGGTCATGACATAATATATGCTTTACAAAATCATTTTCCATGGTGTGAGAATCTCCATCAATGGGCAAAGCTCAGGAACTATGTTAATGGTTTGAGAACTGACATCAGAATTGCCACAAAATAGTCCGCCAATATCGATACTATGGATGCTGCACCTTTTGGTGGTTGAAAGGATGTTTTTTCTTTTTTCCCCTTTCACTTTCCCTTGTAGAGTCAGATCGTGAAGATGGTTTGTGGTAGTAGCAATGATATCACAGAACACGGGCAAGTGTGAATGTCAAACTGTTTCTTAGAAGGCTGAGAGTGATATGCTCAGAAGAGCGGGAAGCATAGAACATGAAAGAATACCCCTTAAAAATGCAGACTAATGGTGAAAATAATCATTAGTGTAGGTAAGGAGAGGAATAGAACTTGCAATTTATTACACATACTCCTTCCACCAATAGCAAAGTAATTAAGTTTACAGAACAGCTTCTTTAGAAACTTCTATTAGGGAAGAATTCACACTGACACAGTGGAAAATGTCCTCGGGATTACCTCAATGTTACACTAAAGTAGGCCATCTCCCTTGACTTCAGTAAGACTCAATATCACATTGTTTAATAGGGTGTTCTGAGCATCTCCACCGTGATGTCCAACACATGTCCAATAGTAAGTCCCCCTACTCTATATTCTCTGTAGTATGTCATATAATTATGCAACATTTTACCGGTAGCATGAGGTCAGTGTTTTTAAAAGAGGCTTTCCCATTTCTCCCTTAGTCTATGAACCCTATGTAGTAGTAATGCATGTTCTTAGAAAGAGAAGGAATGAGCATTTGAGGAAGCCATGTTTTTAATGTTCTCATTTAGACAAACATGTCCTCTAGTAGCTACAATAAAAGAAACAATATCAATGTACAAACATCAAACTGCAGTTTCTTGAAACAGTTTGTTCCTGAATAACATATGGAGTAGATAGTATACAACAGTGTGTGTCACTCCTCACTCTCTCGCATACACCCCCTCGTTGATTGGTGTGAACATCTTCCACCTTAGGAACACATTTTAAAACCTAACTGGTGCACTCAAAACGAAAATTATAACTTTTTTTAGTCTTTTAAAAGTCCTAGGGATGTCACCTCTTTCCAGGATGAACTAGCAACATACATAAAGAGGATGAAACCAATATTCCTTCTATTTTTTCCATCAGTGTATGGAATAAATTTTGTATGTGCACTAAGGTATATGCAGAAGTACACCAACAGCAGAAGCACAAACTGCTGGCTGTGGATGCCGGCTAATCAACTGGGGTACATCTACACTTGCTCCCTAGTTCGAGCTAGGGATGCAAATGTAGGCGACCGAAATTGCTAATGGAGCGGGAATTTACATATCCCGTGCTTCATTAGCATGATCTCGCCGGCGTGTTACTCCTCTCAACAGCTGATTCGAACCAGAAAGTGTGCGCTGGGATGCATTAGTTTGAACCAAACCCCTTGGTTCAAACTAACATTACTCTTCATTTTTTGGTAGTAGCATTTTTTGAGGAGTAACGTTAGTTCGAACCAACGCATCCCAGCGCACACTTCCTGGTTCGAATCAGCTGTTTGAATCAGCAGTTGAGAGGAGTAACACACCGGCGAGATCATGCTAATGAAGCACGGGATATTTAAATCCCCGCTTCATTAGCAATTTTGGTCGCCTACATTTGCATCCCTAGCTCGAACTAGGGAGCAAGTGTAGATGTACCCCAGTTGATTAGCCGGCATCCACAGCCAGCAGTTTGTGCTTCTGCTGTTGGTGCACTTCTGCATATACCTTAGTGCACATACAAAAATTTTTCCATACACTGATGGAAAAAATAGAAGGAATATTGGTTTCATCCTCTTTATGTATGTTGCTAGTTCATCCTGGAAAGAGGTGACATCCCAAGGACTTTTAAAAGATTAAAAAAAAATATATAATTTTCATTTTGGGTGGCATGTGATCTCTCCTGGGTGGTCACCGAGATGCACAGCTTACGGGGAACACTGGATGAAACCATACACAGAGAAATTCTCATCCCAATTCTCATTTCAATCAGCAGCAGAAACTTTGCAAGGAAAACTACATTCTGGTTTCCAACTTTACTCTACCACTAGTCTTTGCTTTAAATGGCCTGGGGCTTCCCCTCAGCCTTCTAAGTAAAGCCTTTTCTTTCCTAGTGACTTACTGAACATTAGCCCCACTGGGACCAATTCACTGCTACATAATCAGCCCAGAGGACTTTTCCATACGTGTCTTGCTATTTCCCTTGTCATTCAGATAATCTCCACTCCATCAACCATACGAATAACTGTTCTAGGATCAGAATCTCCATTATCTCCTCCAAAGCCTTAGTCTCTGAACAAATCTATTTCCTGCATAGCTCTCAGAGTTCTGTACTGTTAGCAGTTTCCCAGATATCTCATATGACAAAACCCTTATACCACCAAAGCTTCGGGTATTATGCCTTTCTGTCAACATCATATTTGTGAAATACTGCCACTTTAGAGCAATTATAATCCCAGATATGGAGTATCACCCATGCTCCGTGACCCTTACCTGTCAGGAAAGAATCAAATTAATAGGCCATGCTGTCCTCAGCCACCCACATAAAACTTGGCCACTTTCCAAACCGTGCCATAAAGTATAACATAGCATCCATCCCTAAAGCTTCTGCAACCTGTGTTTCTCCCAGTAGTAACCTTGCCCTAGTTTAAGGGCAAGAGTGACTGGAGGTAACGTTGCGGGTTATTTAAGCAGCTCAGTAATACTCTAATTCTTCACATGCTTGTACAATATAGAGTAAATTCTCATCATCTTCATCAATACCCACTTCAAAATACCCAGCCACCACTGAGAGAGAAGTTATACTAACTGATTGATAAACGTGTCTTAAAATTTTAATAGTCACGATTATGATTAAAGAAACTGGGTGAGACAGGAAAACATGAAAGCTAACAGTTAACATTCAATGCCTAATATAATGTGTTTGTACTTTTTAGCTATTCCAATTCATAACCTTTTGATTCAGTTTTCACATGATAAACATCTTGGAACAATTTCATCTAACCCAGGCCAAAATGAAAACATGGATACTCAGGTCAGTAGGAGCTGCTGATATTCAGGAACCTGGAAAACTTCAGCCACTTATTTAAGTGCTTCACTTTAGACATCCAAGTGTAAAAATTTCAGATCCAATAACTTTTCCAAAATATATGCCACAATGAAGGCTATTCACATATATCATATTGGACATGTTATAACATTTCTTTGCTCAATAAGGCCAAAAGCTGAGATACTGTGTACATAAGATGAAAACAGTGTTCTAAAAGTAATGGAGAACAGTAGCCATTGGCTTTTGTAATGACAATTTAAGTTTTTATTGTCAATTTGATGTGTATTTTCACCAAGGAAAAATACCAAGTAGCTTTCACAATGGGAGGTCAGACTAAATGGATGAATTGTTATTGAATAATTTCTCTTATATGTTAGGCATGAACATGCTTTTCCTTACCATCAATTCAAACATCCTCCGCACTAAGTCAAATAAACTGCACCAAGAACACTACTAAACTTGCAGTCTTAGCACACTATCTTGTATAACTCCAATATGCACTATCCTCATTATGCAATTATTATTGATAGCATGTTCCAACAGGTTAGACAAGGAAAGGTCTAAAGCGTACAATATTCTGGCTTCCCCTGCAATGTGGAAAATAAGGACATCAAAATCTCTGTCTTTACTTCTCAAAGTCCACGTATCTAAAAAATATAAATGCTCATATCCATACTGAAAAAGTTCTCAAATACTCGAGTCATATTATATATCTAGTAGAGACTCCTGAGAAGGAACAACAGTCTACAGATTTCAATATTTGCATTACAGACTTGGAGATCTTTTATCTGCTGAAATTTTTCTGAGTGAGGATATTAAAATATATATTTACAAAAAATAATTCAAATAAAGTTAAGAAGAAAATTTCTTAACTTCTTAACTTCTTGATGCTTTAAGTAGTGGGCACTAAAGCCCTCATTAAAAACAAACAGTATCAGCTGACTACATTTATGTCATAAAAATATTAAATATATCTAAGTGATAGGTCCCTAATTAACCTTGCTAAATTCTTATAGATTTGTGAAACTTAAAATTTCAAACGGGGAACAACAGAAGTGAAAACAAGATACAATAGTAGAAGAAAGAAATGAATGTCTTAGAGTAGAAAACACTGGAAGTAAGAAGCCTTTGAACTCTTGCTATAAGACTGACAGGCTACTAATGACCAAGTTACTCTTATCCAACAACACTGAAAACCTATGAAAAATGAATTGTGGTCTTCAGTCCAGTTTGTGGTGGATAAATGTCTGCATCACAATTCATACCTCTTCAGAGGGGCAGAGGAGCAAAACCAGGAACTGAATGAACATAAATAAGGTATTATCTCTTATTTTACCTGGGGTTTAAAAACTTATTTAACATTACCATTAATGGCACCAGTTATCATTTTAGTTAAAAAAAAAATCCCGGCTATGTACCACCCTCTGCTACCCAATGACTGGTTCCCTACCTCTCTCACATATTTAAGGGCCATTTCTTTTTAATTGCTTCACTGGCAGCTTTACAATACTAGCTAGGATTTTGCAATTAAGACTTGTACAGATTCTGACCTCTCTCGGTCAAGGCCACTGTGGAGGTTTTGCTTAAAACCAATACAAACATTTCCATTAATCATGAAAAATTGCTTCTCTGGGACACAATTAAACAGCTCAACTTTTCAATCCAAGATTCCAAATAACTTCAATCTAATTTATTTTCTTCATAACACAGAGAAAGTTGTATTGATGAACAAAATGGAGAAAGATGTTTCTGTGCATCACATTCCCATGAAGGGAGCACTCTCATATCATACTGCAGGGATCACAGCACATGTAGATGACAAAACCAAACAAATAAATCACAATTATCAATAGATGCAGAGGCAACCCAGAAGAACCTAGCAAGCATCCTAAGTAACTAAATAAATGGAAAAAGGATATTAACAAAATAAGCCACTGACCTAGAAACTGTAGAGCAAGTTGTCCCCTCTGCTAATAGGTACAGAGAGGATGAAAGCAGTGTTAACAATGGCCTAATGTCAGTAGTATTCACATGGGAGAGAGAAAATGAACCTCAAAGACATCATTCAAGTCCCCATATTTTCAGCATCTGAACCTCTCTCCCTCTTTGCCATACCAATTGAAAAAGTCTCAATGAACCATGTTACTGTATGGATAGAGAGGCCACAGGAGTAATGACCCACAGTTGAGGACTGAGTTCAGTATTTGGCATTGGTGATCAGATGGCTAGGTTCCTGCTCTTCTTCGCCTCCCCTCCTCCCTCCCTCCCCTCCCCCCCCCCATTAGCCTGCAAAGCTCTCTCCTCTAAGGTGTCAGAGTGATAGGATTTTCTGAGGCTGTGTCAACTTTTTCCTCCTAATCTGTTTAATAAAGGAGGGAATGATTTATCTTTTTGTATTTTTGTTTGGAAAAAAACACACAATCCATATCAGCTCTTTACTAAGTCTAGCTAATTGTTTCCATAGAAAATGCTCTGAAACTTAGGATCTGATTTAAAGAAGTTAAGACATTTGTGTATCAGTAAAATCAGTCAAAAATGTTACATATTGTTTTAAACTGTTATGCCATTTTAGTTGATTAAATCTGAAGAATCATATTTAATACTTGCTGATCAGTGACCTCTAGTGGCATATCAAATAAGTATTTATATCAAGTATCTAGCAAGTAATCTGTGGTGAATTACAACTGTTTCAAGTATTGAAAAAGAAATACTACAGGGAGTTAAGAAGAGCTCATTGCCTTGAACTCTGCTCCACCCCTCAACCTCGTGTCAAACCTTCTCAATTAAGAGCTCTGTTATTGTTCTGCAGTTAGCATTTTGCTTATGATAATTTAAAACACCGTGAATGTTATTGGTGTGAATAATGAATACTGAACTGGCACTCTGAGCATAAGCCTCTCAAGCACATTTTAAAGTATGTTTGATAAATGAAGTTGGATATTACATATATACCTTATATCTAATGGCAATACCACCTTATATCTAATGGCAACAAAAATTTCTATTCCATTTGATCTTACTTATTATCTTCATACTAAATATCATTACAAGAAACAAGATTTTCTGAAATAGCTGCCTTAAATTAGGTACCTCAATTGTATCTGGCATTTAAATGATTAAATGGCCTTATTTGCAACACGCTGAGCACCCAGAAAATTAGCACTCACTACAGTGAAAGTTGCTATGTACTCAGCAGTTTTGAAAAATCAGGAATATTAATTAGATCCCTAAATATGGACTGAGGAACTTCACATTAAATTAAGTTCTCAGCCTAAGTGCCTAAATACTGTGCAATTTACAACTGAATTTACAAAATAAAAAATTAAATATGTAATTGCTAACAAAACCAAAAGCCTACAGAAACATATACAAATTTACCTCAGCCAAATCTCTGCTGCTTTCTTCCACAATACAAAATTATGTGGAAAGCTAAACTTGCATTTCTCACCTTTAAAAGTTCTCATTTTTGCATACTATATACTAGGAAACACCATATTACTTTTGTTTCCTCACGTCTCCCCATTCACATTCAATCCTGTTCAGAAGCTGAAAACCTCAAGAAATTCACCCTAATTTTGCCCTAACTCACTTTAAGTTGGTTTAAAATTAAATATGCACGTCCAATAGAAATTATCCCTAAACCTGCTCCTGGCAACTCCATAGCTCTCCTGCCCTTTGGTAGAAGCCAACTGACAGTTGCTAGACTTTAATTTATGCACTTAAACTAATTGCTTTCCATAACATCCCATTACCAGATAGAAATAGACATTTGTGCACTAAACTTTGTAAAAACAGGAGTGTAGAGAAATAAATGTAAATACATAAATCTCTCAGGGTTAGGCTAAGGCCTTTTAAAAAGATCTAATAAATACTGACTACCGATATTCTCAGCTCAGACTCCACATATATTTTAGAATAATCCTTGAAGATTCTTTTTTATTGAATTAATCAATCAATTCTTTATATTCTAATACCCAGACATTCCACTTTTGTCACCTCAGCGAATCTCCATCAGGGAAACACATGTTAAATACAAGTAAACCATGCTTTCGATCAAGACTTCGCTAGAAAATTTACTTATCTGATAAAACAAGTGACCTTTTAGAATTTTTCAATAATATAGTACATGACTTCAATCAAATTGGCTCTCTTTTGCCAGTACGTTCCTGATTACCTATGCAATACAGAAAACAGCTCAAGTATGTGCTCATTCAAATAGTAACATACATTTATACACAGCAGTTCCTTATAGGTAGGCAGCTATATCACATTATACTATTTGTAATGTGAATCCACAATAAATCTATACATTAACCCTAAATATTCACTGGATAAAACCCTGATTTACCAAAGCATTTAAGTAATTATTTCAATGCCATGTAAATAGGTATTTGGGAGCCTAATTTAGGCTCGTCCTTGGAAATCTGGGCCTCGATGGTTTACCCTGAAGTTTACAGTTACCACAGCTAAGTGTTCATACTATAGCTCAAATGTCCTAAACATAGGGGTAATATAAGGCCCCAATCCTGCAAGCATATTCACACAGAACAGCTTGCAGGATTAGATCCTAAATTCAGTACAGGTTGAATCTCTCCAGTCCGGAATCCTTGGGACTTGACCGATTCCAAACCATAGAATTTTCTGAACCACAGGAGGTCAATATTGAACAGCAGCATTATCAACACTTCCACTGCTTACAGAGCTGTTAGAGGACATTTACAGGGAAATTAGAGCTAAATAACAGCACAGAACACTGAGACCTAGGACTGGTGGCTATCAATAAACTTAATGGGACGCGGGAAACTTGGCCACTCCCAGGAAAAGCGGACATCCAGCTAACTAAAATCATTCCAGATGATCGATGTTTCTGGATGAGAGCTCTGGATTAGAGAGGTTCAACTTGTACAGAAAAAGGAAAATCTGCAGAAATATCGAAGAAGGGAGTGAGTGTCAGTCAAAAATATATATATATATTATATATAAATAAAAGTGGTAGTTTTGTAATTTTGCTTTGTTTAGAATATTTGATGAGAGTCCGTAACAGCAAATTGTAAATACTCTGCAAACCTACAGGCCATATGGTAGATTTGCAAATGGTACATTGCAAATCTACAGGCCATAGGAGGTATGCATACAGTAACTAGCACACCTGCCGTTGGCCCACGCCAGCCATTCTCAGGCTCATGGGGCTTGATCTGCACGACTATTTCATTGCTCTGCAGATTTCTGGGCTCGGGCAATGTGGAAGAGTCCCAGAGTTCAGCTCCAGTCCAAGTCTTGAAGTCTACAAAGAAACAAAACAGCCCCACAGCCTGGGTCCCATGAGCTCAGGTCAGCTGGATAGCCTTTTGAGTATAGAAATATTTATCTTAATTGGGAAATTAGTTACTGGGCAATATTTAAAAAAACCTCACCAAACTTGGGAGGACAGAAACTACCTCTCCAAAGATTGGTAAAAATAAAAGATAACATTTAATTCTTTAATCAACATAAAGATTAAAGACTCTCTAAAAATTATTTAATTTTTAAAATGGCTATTTTGAAAGCTGACTTTTAGAGAGAGCAGAGGTATCTGGACTAATTTGAAATTTAAACACAGTATCTAAACCCTTGAGGAACTAAAAAGATCTCTTAGAAAATTTTCAAGATAAAGAAAAAAGTTAAATATAACATTAAAGATACTCTGAGAATTTCCCACAACAAAGACAAAAGTCATTAAAATCCGGCTGCATATTCATGTACTGAAGATCCTACCAAGACCAGTCCTTAAACTGTTAAGGCAAATTCAGAGGTAACAGGAGCTAATATCTGAATTAAACCAAACCACTGAAAGAAGCATCCCCTCCATCTTCAGCAAAACTACAGAGAAAGAAAGACATAAATCTCTCTGAATGGAGCCATCAGCACACAGTACACAACACAGCTCTGACTCCTTAAGCAGACACTTCTACAAGCAAATAAGCAAACAGCATCAGCAGCAAGACAGCTAGAAGAATAAAAGAAGCTACAATATAGCATTACAAAAAAAATTCCTGCACAGCATGGTTTCTCCAACATAATAATATCAGTGAGACTTCATCACTAGTTTCCTGGAGTTTGCAAAAACACTCACAAGAGAATAAAGATTTTCTTTAATAATTTTTCTGGAATATTGAAATGCTATTGCAAATTAAGATATTTAATAGATTCTATAGATTGCTTAGACAATATTCCTGGAGATGAGACCATCTAATCTGGTTAAATACAATGAAACAGTGTAAGAGTCTTAACATTAATTTGCTCAAGATTCCTCCTTTAAGGGCTTCTTTAAATAATTATCTTAAAACTTTATTCACTTTCATTGTGTGCTGTATTCCTCACTGTGGCTGGAGAGCACGGGGGGCAGACAAACCTGGACCTGCCCCAGCAGGAGGATATGCACTCTTCCCTGGCCGTTGGCCTGAAGCAATGGCCACTTTTACCCAGGCCACCACTGGGCAGGTCTCTCACTCCTAACCCCAAAACTGGGGGTTTGCAACAGGTCTCTGTAGTAGGGAGCCCACCCATGCCTCCTCAGACTCCCTCCCTACTGCCTCCACCTAATGCTGTTACGGATTGTTCTCTCAAACCTCTTCCTCTCTGTCTCTCCACCACCTCCCCTCCATCCTCTCACATCCCCCAGCTTCCAACTGCTGAGGCTTTTAAAGGTCCTCAGTCAGCCAGAAGAGGAGTTAGCTGGCCCCAATCTGCCTGAGTCAGCTCCCTCCCAGCTACATCTAATTGGCCTGCAGCTCTCTGCTTCTACTTACAGGTTTTTTTACCCTTTGGGGCTGCCCTTTTCCCCATTCTGCAGCAGCTCCCTGGCCTGACCCTGCCACAGGCCATGGAGAGGCACTTCTGAGCTGGCGCCAAACTGCTGTGCTGAGAGAGGGATGAGGTACTCCTCTCCCCCCCAAGACAGCCTGCACACTGAACCCCTCATTCCCAGCTCCACTCCAGAGCCATGGTTTAAATGAAGCGTGTGCATTTTCATTTTATTTTCAAACACACACACAAATATTAATTGAATTAAAGACCTGAGCAATACCGAGTAAATCCTCTAGTATTATATAAAAAGTATAATATAGGTATAAAATAATAAACTGAATATTACTTTCAAATATGAATATGTCCAAGCCTTGTCGAGTGGTGTGCCCTATGAAAGAAAGACATAAATCTCTCTGAATGGAGCCATCAGCACAATGGTGCAGGGAAGTGGCCAACTGTCCTGCTTGCTACCCTCTAATATCGGCCCTGCTGAACTCAATAGGTTTCAATATATCAAGCAGGAAAATTAACATACTCCCTGATTTTTTTTTTTTTAAAGCAGTGTGTCTAAATAGTGTGAAGTGAGACAGTTTTTATTTTTGTGTTCTCTCTGGTTTATTTGGCAACCACTCTGAATGCCTCTCATGGTCCTCAGCGGGCCACTAATCCCCAGCAGAGAACCACAGCACTAGATTGCATTTTTAGTAATTTGGGGAATAAAATGACATGTAAATCAACAACTTAAAACACCTCTTTCTTTCCCAGAGTTTTAGTGAGTAAAACTAACTTCTACCTTGAGTTCAGGTAATTTTGGGCCATCACTGGATTTTCCATTTTGAAAAAATAACCCTGCCCCTTTTTACATTCTCGACGTGAGACAAGAAAAAGCACTCGAGGCACATCTATACTTACCAGAAGATCGACGCTACGGAGGTCTAGTATAGACCCATAAATAGAACACTGAGGGCAGCTCCCGCCAGCGTCCAGTACTTCTCCTTCTCTAAGGAATAAGGGAAGCTGAAGGGAACATTTGTTTTTGTTGAGCCCACAAGGTGGAGACTGCCAAGTCTTGGCTTAAGATAAGCCGACTCCAGCTACCCATTTTACGTAGCTGGAATGCATACCTTAAGCCGACCTCCCTGGGCTACCATGGAGCAGGCCTAGGAGCAGCAGGGTGTTCCTGAAGACATCACGATGCTGATCCAAGCATAATCGTTGAGAAGATTTAGAGGGTGGGGAAAAAAGGCTCACTGCATCCATTTAACACCACTTATTTCTTTGCCCCCAAAATCCCAGGAGGCCATGCATTCAAAACAAACAAACCTGGAGATGCTAGGCAAGCCAATAGGGTTACCAGGTAGCTTCAGAAAAAATACCGGACACACTTGATGGGGGGGAGGGAGCTGCTGGGAGGGGAGTGGGGCTGGCCACGAGGGGGTCAGGGGAAGCGGGGCTGGCCGGGAAAGGGAGTGGGGGAGAGAGAATCAGTTGGCAGGGATCAGGACTGACCCAGGCACATGCAGATCTCAGGGTGCTGCCTGTCCCATGCATGGGCCCGGTGAAGCACTCCATAATGTGCTTGAACAGCGCTCAGGAGCACGGACAGGGCTTCTCCTCCTTCCCAAGGCATCACTCCTACGTCAGACGCAACCACAGGCTCCCAGCACCAATCGCGCCCCGTCTCCCAGCTACTCCTCCCGACCCCGCCAGGCTTCTGTCGGGCACCCAGCCGGAAAACCAGAAAATACCGGACATTCACATGTCTGGTATTCTCTGAAAAAATTTTTTTAACCAGACAGAGGGCTCAAAAACCGGACTGTCTGGTTGAACACCTACAAGCCTGGTGCTGGGGGTACAGGAAGGAAGTACTGTTCCGAACTAGATAGCAGGAAGTGAAGCCTCCTCCCTTTTTCCATAGGCCATAGCTGCAGTGTGAGCAAATTTAATCCTTTCTAAAGCTACCCTCTATTCTGTCACAAGGAAGACATCTGAGCTCTCTTGCCCTGGCCCCTTCTTTACCCTCAGTGATTCCTATTTTTTCAAATAAGCTACCATTTGTGGTACACTGGCTGTAATTCATGACCCAGCTTAGTAACATTCAGACCTACAGAGGTAAACAACACACTTCCTTTCTTTTAATACC
Organism: Apalone spinifera; assembly: GCA_030068395.1. Taxonomy (NCBI): domain Eukaryota; kingdom Metazoa; phylum Chordata; order Testudines; family Trionychidae; genus Apalone; species Apalone spinifera. Next base: position 20,360,788 of record JANRFK010004893.1, on the reverse strand, counting down.
ACTTCAGGAGACAGGCAGGGTATCAAGGAAATCCAAATAGGCATCTTTGTGTTTTGCTTTGGTAAACTAAGTGAACTTAGATCCAGTTTGTTAAAAGTGGAATACTTCTCTAGACTGTTGGGAAAATGCAGTGTGTATCAAAAGCTTTAAAATGCATTGATAGCAACAGCTTTAACTTTGTATGTCAGCGTTCAATATGTCACAGCTCAAATAGTCTCTCAGAAGGAGTTTTAATGCATATGCATTATTAATGCAGAATCTGAGGGAGCAGATCTATCTGAGTTGGATTTGACCAATAAGTCATTAGTCACAGAGCATAAAACAAATTTGGGAAATGGAGACATAATAAGAGATAAGAGAACCATTTTCATTTACCCGGTATCTAGTACTATCTTAAAAAACAATCATAAAAAACATTCTAGGTAACCAAAGGACTGTATCCATTAATTATACAGCTTTCTCACTTTAAAATGAAGGTGCATGCTTACGAAGGATGTGATGCACATATTTATCAGGTCTGTAGAATGAATCTCAGGATTGTTTTCTTCATTCAGATGGACTGTTCTAGCTTTCTGGCATTAAAAAATGAGAACTGGTATCCAAATGAAAAGATAGGTTACCAAAACCAGCAGATTAGCTCATGCCTTTACTGTAGCACAAACTGTGAAAGAACCTATTAAAACGCCAAAAACTGAATGCATCACTGTTAAAATTAAAGGCACAATGTCAGTAACTCCCTTTCATGAGAGAGAGAGCTTTCAAATATTTAAGAATGCTGCCCAAAATGAGAGATGTCAGATAGCTCAAATATTTTATTCTTCCTAGGACAAAGAAAGAGTTCAACATCCAGTTTTAAGTAAAACAGAATTAACTTTCAGAATTCATAGCAACAAGGTTTTGTGACGAAATTAGCTTGTAAATTAAAAAAAAATGACATTTATAAGAATAAAAAAGGCAGTAGAATTAGCTAGAATAAATCTGAAAGGGCCATTAACTCTTCTACTTTATAGTATGAACTAATAGATAACAAGAAGGAACTTTAACTCTGCATGTTTTCTTTTGCATAATTATTAGATGCATCATAGAAAACTAAACATTTCCTCTGAATCAATGAGCACTGATCACTATTGGAGAAAGGATCATGGACTGGACGGGTAACTGGTGTGTTTCAGAAAAATAATGCCTTCACATTCTTACAATTAGCTATTAATAGCTGTATAAGTGTAATAGTGGACCTCCTCTCTTAGGTCAAAGCTCACTATTATGACTTGTACTATACTTACATTTTATATCATTAACTTAAGGAGCATGAGTGTAAGATTCTGGCTGAACTGCAGTATCAACAGTTCCCGGGGGAGATGACAACCCTGCCAGGCCCCTGGGAAAGGGGGCAGAGGATTGACTCCTCTCCCAGAAGGGGCAGTAGCCTCAGGCAGAAGGGGTCATCAGCAACAAGCCATCAGCGCTGCCAGACTGCAGCACCCCCCCCCCCCCCAGTGCTGCCTGGAGTGCGCAGCACCCCTACTCTCCAGGTACCCTAAGAGCTACCTGGAGCACACTGCACAGCACTCTGGTGGCAATTTAAAGGGCTCTGAGCACCGCTGCTACTGCATGAGCAGCAGTGGCAGCCAGAGCCCCGGCCCCTTTGAATCACCCAGATCCAGGGCAATTGTCCCCTTTACCTCCCACCCCATCTGCAGGCCAGAGCATTCCTTAGATATATAATGCCTTGTCATCTACATTATTAGGCATGCTGAAAATTATATATAAACCTGCCACTTCTTGTATACTAAACACTTTCTGTAGCACTTTTTAAAACAACAGCACACATTACACTACAAAGCTAAAATCTAATCTAAAATTATCAATACTGCTCCAAAAACAAAACACCAACTGACCACACAACAACTACTTTTAAGAAGTACAATTTTGTTGAAACAACATTCAGTTTTGTTCTCCACCTATGCATGCATCATTCCCATTAATATCAATGCGAGTTAAGCAGACATATAAAGAAAACACTAATCTCTTCAAAAATGGAAAAACACATCAAACTGTTCTTTGTCAGTTACATTTATTCACGTGGAACTCTCTTGCAAACTCACCACGTGTGTTAATAGAGGTTGAACCATTCTAGTCTGGCATGTCGGGACCTGACCAGTTCCGAACCAGAGAATTTTCCAGACCCTGGGAGGTCAATATTGTCTAGCAGCTTAGACAACACTTCCACTGCTTACTGAGCTGTTAGAGGACCTCTAGGAGTAAATTGGAGCTAAATAACAGCACTGAACGCTGAGAGCTAGGACTGGTGGATATAAACAAACTTTATGGGACCACATGAAACTCAGCCACACGCATGAAAAGTGGACAACCCCTAATTAAAATCATTCTGGACCATGGATGTTTCTGAACAAGATCATTCTGGACTAGAGAGGTTCAACCTGTATATTAAAAGTTCCAGCTTTGGGAGGCAAATTATTTTTAGTGTGCTGCCCCACATCTTTCTATTGCTGCCAAGAGGATCTAGCATCCTGAATTAACTGACAATTTTGAAAGGTTGTAAACAACATATTAGATTCAAGGCCAGTTGAGCCAGCCTCAATTTTGCAGATTAGTGTGAATAGGTCAACAGCATTAAATTTAGTGCTGTGGTGCTGAAGTTTCTCATGTAATTGAAGAAATACAGAATATGTATTACCTGTCTTTATTAAAAAATACTTTATTAAAAATGCCAATGTTCTTACTGGTAATAAAAGTTGAGATGCATACATTTAGTGATTTTTCTAAACAATATAATAGCCTCTGAACAACAGCAAAACACAGATACAGTGACGGGAGAATTGTCATATAAAGTGAAATACTTAAGAATATCTGAATGTATTTTATATCTTCTTGCAGCAATACCTAACTTCTCTCAAGCTTCCTCCATTATAAATGACCTGTAATGCTACCAGAGATCAGGCCTAGTACTTGGCATAGCCCAGGGATGGGCAATAATTTTTTGAAGTGGGAACCACTTCACACATTTCTGAAGTGGCTACAGGCAGCCTCAGAAGGGGCGGGGCATCGGGTGGAAGGGGTGGGGCCAGGAGACTTCCCGTGCTTCCCTGCCCACAGACCTTGATTGGCCTGGGGGTGGAAGGATCGCATGAAATCTTTGCCCTGCCCCCCAGTGCCTGGAGAAAACCACCAGCTCCCCTGTCCCTCATCCTCGATTGGCACATGGAAGCTCTTACCCATCCCTGAGGTAATGAACTGGGGTGCAGGAGGGCCTGTGAGGTCTGGGAGGGAGTTTGGGTGAAGGAGGCAGTTGTGACCTGGGGCACAGGATTGGGTGCAGGGGTTTGGGTTATGACCTAGAGCAGGAGGGGTTTATCATCTGGGGCAGGAGATTGGGGTACAGGATCTGGGAGGGAGTATGAGCTCGGGAGGGGGCAGAGGGTTTGACTTATGTGGGACAGGAGGTTAGCAGTGGGGGAGGCAGAAGGCTGGAGGGAGGGAGGGGCTGGGGTGCCAGAAGCAGACTTACCTGTGAGACTCCTGACCAGCAGCCCAGCTCCTGCAAGGCCATGTGCTCTGTGAATAAGAGCCTGAGGGGAAGGGATAGTGGTGCTTTGTGTGCTGCCTATTTTTTTAAACAGACAGTTTCCATTGGCCAAAAACCACCAATGGGATTGTGGTGGGGGCGGGAGCAGCTTTGAAGCACCACTCCTCCCGCCCCTCTGGGCTTACAGTTTATTGAACGCAAACAGCCCAGCAGCCACTTTTCTGAGTGGTGTGTGGGGGCGTAGCAAGCAGGGGAGTCTGCCTGAGACTCCCCGCTGTGTATGCAGGCCAGATATGATGGCTTGGTAGGGTGGATCTGACCCACAGAGGGTGTTTTGCCCAGGCCTGGCATAACCTCATGGGGATAAAAAAAATATGTTCTTAATTATCCAAGTAAAGAGCTATATCTAAAAAGTAACAGTTCTTTCCATTACATATTTCACCAGTAATGTCAGGCTCAGAACATCAAGAATCAAACTCTGATTTCAGCTACACCATTACAGATTAGGAACAATTCTATGGACACTTCAGTATACTTAGGGATTGTCAACTAGAAAGTTCAAAAATGTGCTCATTCTAATACAGGTTATTGGGAAGCAAAATAAGCTATACTGATAGAAGGGGCCTTTGTACTATTACTTCTGCCTCCAAACTAAGGTTCATACCAGTATAACAATTTTTTTTTTTTAAAGCACACCTTGAATGGACAGTTAGATCAGCCAAACTTTTTTAGACTGGACTCTATTCTTGATTTAAAGAGATGTAAATAAAATCTGAATTTGCTCATAAATCAGTTCTCATAGTAACATCTGTGCAATATGATCTTAATTCCAGAGGCTTTGCAGATGGCAGTGGATTGACACAAATATAATCGAGGAAAATGTAATAAAACGCTGTTTCTAATACACAGGAAAGAATCCAGCTCACTCCTTTTCAGTTGTCTTGATTTTGCAGTCCTAACAGAAGTGCTAAATAAGTAGTTAAACTGTTTTACCTGTGAAGTCAGCAACAACAGTACTGAATGTGCCAAAAAAAATAGTCATGTTAATTATGCTTTAATAAACTCTCTATATAATAGGAAATACTACTGAAAAAACAGACCTGAACAATATGGGAAAACAGTGGTTTTAGTTTATTCCCAAAGGCATACTTCATGCTTCAGTATTTATAATCTCACTAGAAGATTCACCCAGTGTTGTTCGGGACGTCAATTAATTTTTGTTTTTTAGAAAACAAAATGAAAATGTCCATGCTTCATTTAAATCATTGCTCTGGGTTGAGCGTGCGGGGTTCAGTATGCAGTCTACACTGGGGAGAGAGATCCCAACCCACTCACAACACAGCAGGTAGGGGACAGGTGAGAAGTGCCTCTTCATGGCCAATGCCCCTCCAGCAAGCATAGCTAGAGGAGGGGTGCATGTCCCCGCACTGAGGGACAGACACACAGAAACAGACACACACACTCTCTGGAATATATAGTAGGTAGCTGTCCCTATCTCCACTCCTGCCCCCTGCTGGCCCAATGGTTGTATAGATGTCCTGGTGCCCATCTCTGGCCCCTTGCTGCCTACCTATGGTCATTCTACACTATAACTATTCCTCTTACCAGACCCCTCCCTTTCCATTTTATGAGAAACAACTGAATTTCAAGCACATCCCATTGTCCTTCCACAACCAAACCCTTACCTTGCTTTACATTATAATAAGTGGAAGCTGCATACCAAATTTGTTGTGCCTAGCTCTTACTGTTTAGGAGCTATTCTTGAACAGATAAGCAGACACACATTTCTAAAACACATAGTTAGATTAGCACACTAATGCTAAGGTAAGTCATGGGAGTGGGAAGTCAGGGATCCTACCAAGCTGAGTGACACTTTTGGGAAATATTCCATAAAGCCAAAGCCCACAAATGAAAATAAATTAAAAAATGTTTCAAAATTGATAAAATGCTGTATGTTTTTTAAAAAATCTGGTTTTGCAGTTATAAAAATAAGGGAGCAATAACACTGTCTAGAGCAAAGAAAGATACAATTCAGTTCTGCTAATACAAATCAGCCCTGACCTGGAGTAACCCTGCTATTCCAGCCCTGTGCTGCTCTAGATTACAACTGCCAATCATGTGGATCAATATGAAATTGTGGGGTGTTTATGAGGTGGACAAATATCCATGAAGGGCAAGGCCGAGACCACCAAATCTCATTTTTCACTGGTGACCTAAGCCGAAAGGGATCCCAGGTGAAAGGCTACTGTATTAACCCAGGTTCTGATCATTTATGATAATCAAGAACAATAGATTGCCTTTCCCAAAGCACTATTATGAGTAGTGCTGTGCCTTGACTGACATACCATTTTTATAACTATGTGCAATAGCATTAGTTCATCTCTCACACACACACACACACACACACACACACACACACACACACACACACACACACACACACACACACACACACACAGAGCGAAACAGCACAATCTGAGGATATGAAATCCACCAAAACTTTCATGCAAACAATGATCAGAATTAAAGAAGTTCATGCACAGCATCAAATTCACTTACATGTCAAGTGGATTCATTGTGATTTTAGTTGAATCACAATATGGGGGTGCTGGAGATCAGGTTTAACATGGTTGCAAAGAAATCTGGGAAGGGATAAGTGAGGAACATAAAGAGCAGAGACTGGGAATGTAGGCTTGGGGTTGGGACAGCAGGGATGGTCACAGAGAAATGTGGCATGGAGCCATGTTTCCCCTCTATCAGCAGGGTGCCCCTGAGGTAGGCAAGAGGAAGCATAGGTGGATTTAGAGGACACTGGCTAGAGCAGGATAAAGAAGTTGCAGGAAATCCCAAGAGCACAGAGAACAGGACAAGGCACAAAAAAACACATAGATGGAGAGCAGGGGGAAAGGTCATGAAAAAGGTATGCAGGAAACCAGGAAAGATTCTGGGACAAGGCTATACCTATGTTCCTGGGGATTGGAGAATCTGTTCTATTACTCTAATTTTATTAGCTGGCTGGCCAAGTAGATCATTATTTATATAATTGTGGCAGGGTGGACATTATTTTCAGTTGTAAGTCAAATTTATTAAGATGTGGGGAGCTTTTATGGCAGGAGTTGTTTTATTGCTAAATATAAGGAAATATCAGCAATGACAGCATAGGAGGCATATGCAGGGAACCAGGGAGTCATGGAGGTAGACAGCAAAAGGAGAAGTAGTTAGTTTTCAATGTATTGTATTTTTCCAATTAAAAGCCTCTCCACTCCCACCTATCACTTCCATTCGCACAATACACCTCCTATGGATTTGATAATATCAGCAAAAAGGGAAACAACATTTGGTGGACCTCAGAACCCATGGCAGAGCAATGCTCTATTCCTGCAAATCTTCTATGCTACCCACGATTTAAACTCTTAGTTTCATTAAAAAGAAAAAATGAAAACAAAAAAAACCCCCCGAAAAATGTAATTAACAGGAGTTAAGGTTGTAAATGTAATTGAATGGAGTGCAGCTACCAACATCCCTTTCAGGCAAAAAAAAAAAAAAAAAAAAGCCCAAACCAAAAATTCATATAAGTGATACACTGCTTTTGTTAATTTCATCACTCTATCTTAAATGCAAATATTCCTTTGCTCCCCCCTTTTTTTTAAATTCACTGCCTCTCTCTTTTCCTCCTGATTTCTTTGTTCCTGTTTTAAATTTAATCAGAATACTTTCAGTATCAATAACCATGTTTGTTTTTCCAACAGTATCAGAAATAAAGCCAAAAGTACATAACTATAATGCAATCTACAGTGTCTTATTGGGACATATTACTTTTTGAAATGTCTAACACATACATGCTATTTTTAAACGCGCGCACACACACACACACACACACACACACACACACACACACACACACACACACACACACACACACACACACACACACACACAGAGTTAAGCCCTGAAAATCCAAGTCAATAAACCAAGCAACCTGATCTAAATGCTACATAATAAATTAGTTTAAAGCCACTAGGAAAAAAGCCAACATCCCCATATTTCTTAAAATGTATTTCAATGTTCCAAGAGATAAAGATGGAAAAATCAGTCATTATTACGTTAAATATTTATTGCTTAAAACAATAAATATTTTCCCTAGGTGTTTCAGACTGTATTACTAAAACAGTCTTAGCAGTTATGCGGGAAAGCAACACACAGCTAACAGTGCCCTCTCTCTTTCCCTAGAAGTTTTTCAGGGAAATACTCTTATTTTACATTGTAGATGTCAGCTATGAATTGTGTTTTCAAAAATTCAAATAAAATAATCTTCTGGAATCTCCAGAATTGTTACCATTTACAATGTATATTAAAGCACTGTTTAAAATATTCCTAGGTACTGGTTAAGAAAATGATTTTATAGAAAATATACACTTACAGTGCCATTTCAAACTGCTCAAGCCACTTTTTCTTCAAATCTTTAGTTTTGCAATAAAATTCCAACCCATTTTGTCCTTGTATGTGGATGAGGTAGAAGCCATAAGACCACTGTACAAACGATATGGTAATTCACTAGTTAACAAATTTAATATTCAGGAAGAAAGACGACAATATTTTTATATTCATCCTATAACACTAACCCCGAGAGTTTGGAAAAATGGAGGTTATACTATTTTGCACCTCTGTTCAGTTTAATAATGGCTCATAGTTTTTAATTACATCAAAAATTAACATAGCTGAAACCCTTTAATAGTCATCTACTTTAAACCACAATCTCAGTGTGTTTCTGTTACTATATGGCTTTGAAATAAATTATTACACAAATTGCTGGAGTGTGCGTGCAGAAAATTTTATATAGTCAAGATCTACAGATTTCAAATCTTTAATATAGTGGCATATACCTTTTTATTTTCTTTATCTGTGGTGGGATTATTTGTGATTTTGTATTTCTGAAGATCTATTATTTCCTTCATTTCATAATTATCACCTCGCCGTTTGCACACAATTACAGCTAGATCAAATAAGAAGATATGCCTATGAAAACATAATATAAAAGGGTTAAAAAACTTCATCAGTATGCCAGTATACTAATGCTTTTAAAATAATATACTATCATATAAAACATTGCATGGAGCACTTATGATTTTGAAAGTTAGCAATTGAATTACTGCGTAACAAAACATAAACCACTTAAAATACTTTTACAAGAGATGCACAGGGATTTTGATGTTAATGTAATGGCTGACTTCCCATGAACCACTTTGAATTTTACTTCCTTTACATTAATGTTAATAGGAACTATGCATGTACAATGAAAGTAGGAAATACGCACAAGAATTCCTGAACTAACACCAAATTTAAACAGGCAATGCTATGCTGTATTTTACCAGGATTTGTTGAATACAAATTCTACCTTTAGCAACCCAAGTACTGTATCTATGTTCTCACCTGTCTTGTCTTGCACGTTTGTCTAATGTAGTTATCCTTATTTCACCATCACCTTGTGGTCTTCCATACATTAAGAGAGAATGGTTCTAAAAACAAAAACATATATATATTAACATATATATGCCAGCAGAAGAATTAAGATAACGTGGCATTCGAGTGTCAGTATGGTCAACAAAGCCAGATTCTACAAGAGTGAAAGAGAATTTAGCACCTTTTGGTCCTACTAAGAATGATAAGACATAAATAAACCCCTTTTATTCTCTAGAATGTCACTCATCAAGAGATTTTGGGCACTGTGCAACAAAACTGATTTACCCGTGTGCATCTAAGAAAATGGAGAGGAAGTTACTGTGTACAGATTTCATTCCAGGCCAGCCAAAAGAACACCACATACACATATCTGAATTTTACTCATGCTTCTAGTATTATACAAGATGGTAAGAAGCAGCAGATATCAGTGAAGTAGAACAATGGTGAAAAGCAGAGATAAACAAGGATATAAATATTACATACCAAATTCTCTATAGATAACTGAAACTGTTTAATTTCACGGAGGGTTTCATTATCTCTTTTCACTTCATTTACATATTGAGCCAAGTCCTGAAGGATAGAAAAAAAGAAGGGGGAATATTTCTGAGAGAAAAATGTCAATGCATTTTTATGTAACTGTATTTATCATCCTTATTTTGCCTAAACTACACAATAAGACTCTTTTAAAAGTTATTTTAAGTGTTCAGAATGTGCTGATATACCTGCCTATATATGCAAGTTAAAAAAACAGTTCTAGAACAGCTGAACAGAAAACAGTATTCTCATCTGTAACATTTTTGTAAATTCTAAACATTTTCACATTCTGCACTGAGAGGAAATCTAGAACATTGGAATATTTTGAAGAAAAAAAAAAGACTCCCAAAAAAGCCAACAGTCCAGTGGTTAGGGAAAGCAGGCAGGATATCAAAGAGACAAGTTCAAGGCCCTGCTTCAATAAATATTTAATTTAAACAAAGTGGAAGAGTTCTAATAGGAGAGACTGAGCGTGACCTACCCCTAATCAGCTAGGAACAAGGAAGCACTGCTATCAGCTGGGCTAAAAAAATTAACAGGCAAATAAGAAGGTCATTGCCACCTACAAGAACCAGTATTTAAGTTAAAGGTAGTTTGCTCCAGCCTGGTGGAATTCCTCTTTCAGTCAGGATACGTCTACACTACACAGCTATTTCAGGATAGCGGAGGTATCCCAAAATAGCTACCCCAAGTCTTCACAAGCTGCCCGTTATTTCAAAATATTTTTTGAAATAACGGGCATGCTATGTCAGCATCCTGGTAACCCTCGTTCCACAAGGGTTAAGGGATGTCTTGAAATAGCATATTATTTCAAAATTTGGTGCTGTGTAGATGCACCAAATTTCAAAATAAGCTAATTCAAAATAGATTCAAAATCAGATATGCAATTTGCGTAGCGCAATTTACGCATCTTATTTCAAGTTTAGGGTGCTGTGTAGACGCACCCTCAGGAAATAGGATATGTCCTTCAGTCTTGACATTTGCACATGATTACAGAGATCTGATGACAACCAGACCTGGATAAAAAATGTAACCAAGTTGAGGTTCTAATTGCTCGTATGTGCAGTAATCTGGGCTAGATTTAACAGGGGTGCCCAAATATCTACAACTTCAAGACCCAGGCATACAGGGAGAAGGCAGCAATGTATATATAGCAAAAAAGAAGGTATATTATAGCAGACCAACAGCCATATTAATTCTCAGTTCCCATGCATAATAATGGATCTAGCTGACACTGGAAAATTAGTCTCTTACAACTATAATGTTGAAATGTGGGAAATGTTAAGGTACATTTTGATCCTAAGACATGGACCAAAATATCTTCTGTATTTGTGCATTAAATGTCCTAGTAAATTAGCTGCTTATCTTTTTCTAATCAACATAAGGTGTTTATCCTTATTTGTATAGCCTCAACAGTCTATAATCTGTAATATCAAAGAGCAAAATATAATAGAAAATATGGGCTAAATGGAACAACCATCCAATATATTAACCAGGAGAAGGATAGCGTGGGAAGAGAGAACCAAAACCATAATTGAACTTAATGCACAGCATCAGAAGAAAAGCAAACCGACAGAGTACAGCTATTTGCAGAGGGAATTGTAGACTGCAGAAAGATGAAGCACCAAACATGCAATGAGATACTGCTACTTCAAAGCATTTGTTTGTGCCATTTGCAATAGCATGTGCAGTAACGGTCACTAGGAGAGATATTAATGCTTTCTAAGCCATGGCAAGAAAGGTATTACTTGGATATAATTTGTGAAGAAAGAGAATTGTGTTTATCTCGCTAAAAAACCATTATCCAAAATCTGAGGTGACCTGCATCAATGGAATTTTTACTACATTTTGCAAAATGCCAGTAAAATTGGGAATGGCACATTTTTTTCCCAAACGGTTAGGAGGCTGGAAACTATGGGACAGAATGTTAAAGTTGGAATGTTAAAAGTAAATAGAAACCAGTCACATCTACTTCATATCATTTAAAACCTACTGAATCAGTTACCAAAAGCCTTTAGCAATATATTTGATTTAGCCTACTTACAGGAAGGTTTGTGGCTAGTTAACAAATATTTGCTGCATCTATCATGAATTGCAAGACCTCCTTCAGCAGAAAATATATTATGAACTTCACCACTGCATTCCAGTGTGTGCTGAAAAATGCCCCTAACCATTTTAACAGGTAGTGAGAATGTAAACATCTACCATGTCACACTTACCTTCATTGCATCGAGTGCCAGCTTCAGATTTTCCTTCTCAGCGGGGTCAGTAGTGTGCTTCACCAGTTCCTATTTGGCAAAAAGCAGGAATATTTCTTAAGACAACTGCTCACTTAGCCAGTTACCAATCAGTTTACATATTTATCACTGAAATAAAATGATTACTGCGCAGTAGTCACTCTTAAAATTTGCAAATTTTGCCTTAAATGGATAACAGCCCTAGAATTTACTTTTTTCTCTATTATATCTACTATAAATTTGAGAGAGTGCGTTTGTCTGTGAGCAAGCAAGAGAATCCATCTGTTTGTTCGTCTGTTTGTTCAAGAACTCCTCCTAAACAGTAAGAGCTAGGATCAACCAATTTTGTATGCAGCTTCCTCTTATCCCAACTTAAAGCAAGGTCAGAGTTTGGAGAAGCTCCTCACCCACAACACATACAGGAGTGCATAGAACCATACTGAAAAGAGATAGAATCACTAGGCAGATGAAAGGGGCTGGCTAGGCATGCGACCCTTTACCTCCTGCCCTGATCTGGTAATGTCCCAACCCCCAGATTCCCATTCCCCTCAGGCACCCTGGGGCGTCACATCCTGTTCCCACCCCCATTCGTATGGGAACATTGATGGCTGTTCCCCTTCATCAAGGAGCGAAGGAGAAGTGCACCCTTTACTCCATTCCTCAGTCTAGCTGGAGAGCACAAGGGGCAGACAAACCAGGACTTGCCCCAGCTGGGAGACATGCACCTTTTTCCCAGCTGTGTCCACTGGAGCTGCAGCAGCCTTGGAGAGGTGCTTCTCACCTGGGCCCCAAGCTGCTGCAGTGAGAAAGGGCTGGGGTAGTCCTCTCTCCCTGGGGAAGCCTGCATACTGAACCTGCATCTCCAGCCCCACCCAAGAGCAATAATTGAAATGAAATAAAATAAAATAAAAAATAATTGAGTTAAGGCTCTGAGCAAAACCAGGTAAATCTCTAGTTCCCTATATGTATCATAGTGCACAAATTAGGATTTACCACAAATAGCTGACTGGTAAGTACTATGTGTGAGCACTGTCCTTCCTAAATATTAGTAATATTTGACAATGAACAGTCAGTAAAAGTGAATTCTATGTTTGTAACAATTAAACTTAGCAGTCAGATCCTGACTATGGCTGCGTCTACACTGGCGCGCTTTTGCGCCAGAGCTATGCAAATGAGGCTTAG
>JANRFK010004893.1:20330549-20341809 GCA_030068395.1 Apalone spinifera | reverse complement strand
ACTGGGCTAGATGGACCTTTGGTCTGAACCAGTACGGCCATTCTTATGTTCTTAGTACTTCCTTGGTATTTTCCCCATTCAAAGCCCATTTCACATACTACTGTTGTTCCTCATAGCAATTCACTTCAATTATACAAATGCTCATCATATAAAAAGGAAGCATTCAGTTTTAGAGAGATACGTCAATGGACTGCATGTAGATTATCACTAAAGAACATGAAAATTAATGTAAAAACATTACCTTTCCTTGTAGCTAATAAAAATTTGATACAGGTTCTGGTCATTTTTGTTTACAATGGAATCATGAATGTCCTGCATTAGACTTCTGTGGATTTTCACCAATTCCTTAAAAACAGCAATATAAGGGGAAAAAATAAAACACCAGATAGAACCCCTAAAGCTTCCAAATAAAGATTAGTGTCTTCATATATATTTGTTAATTCCAACTAAGACACAAATCACAAATTAGCTGCTAATTTCATCATTTGCTTTAAAGGAGTCAAGAAATACTATTAGGACATGTCTCTACTACAAATTGCGTTTGACGCAAGTTACATCAGCGAACAGCTGCTGAAGTTAGTACATTGCTCGTGTACGTGTGCTTGGCTGCTTACACAAGCCCTGTGCATACTCGCTAGGAGTGTTTGTCTCACAATTAAGTGCAGTGCATCACAGGTAGCATCCCAATGTACCATATGTCACCATATGACATAATGCCTTTTTGGGAAATATTCAGAATGTGTTGTGGGAAAGAAATGACTTCCCCAGGGATTTCTGGAGCTTGGGGTCAAGTTCTTATGATGTAACCTTCTCCATCCCATAATGCCATCAATACCCCCAAATTTTTGTGCCTTTAAAAAAAAATCCCCCAAACCTGTGCAGCACTTTTTGGTGTCTTCCCTTTGTGTCATAGGCGTAGAGCCCACGGAGCTCTGCACTATTCTCAAAAACACTGCAAATACAGAATGCATAATTCACCCATCTTTGCAGACCTACAGGAAGTACAACAGCAACCAGGTGACATAAGGATTCCTTCAAGGACAGTTTGCTGAGGAGCATAATGAAAAACAGTTGGTGATGGTATTTATGGAGCAGCTGCAGATGGTAGAGTGTGACCTCCAGGCCCAAGAAACAAGCACTGCCTGGTGGAATCACACTGTAAAGCAGGTTTAGGGCAAGGAACAGTGGCTGCAGAACTTCTGGCTGCAAAAGAACACATCATTTGCTCTGTGTGCTGAGTGCAAAACTGTATGGTGATCACCCCCTGGAAGCTTGCAATGCAAGATTGCTACTGATCCAGGGGAAATCATTTTGGAGTTGGAAAATCCATGGGGGGCAGGGAGGAAAGCATTGTCATAGGAGTCTGTAGGACCACTAATCATCTGATATGCAGGATTGTGACTCTCAGCAATCTTCAGGAAATGATGAATGGAGTTCCCAAACTGTACTGGAGTAACCGACAGCGTGATTATCCTTATTTTGGCATCAGCCCACCTTGCTATACAATACATCAACAGAAAGTGCTATTTTTCCATAGTTCTGCAAGTGGGGTAGATCACCCATATTGATGCCGCCAACGAAGGTGCATAATGCTTGCATCTTTAAAAACACAGGACTGTTCAGAAAGCAACAAGAATATTCTTCCTTATCAGCACGTTATCATTGCCAATGTTCACACGCCAATAGTGGTCCTGGGAGACTCAGCCTACCCTTTGCACCCCTGGCAAATGACGCCATACCACAGGGGTGGGGAACCTCAGGCCCGGGAGCCATATGCGGCCCCTGGCTTGCCTGGATCTGGCCCCCAAGGCTCAGGGCCCCCTCTCCAGCATTGGGGAGCCCACACTGGTCCCCCCCCACTGCCCACCACCACACAAAATCTACTAGACTGGGGCCCCCTAGGCTCTGATGGGTGAGAGAAATATGGGGAGTGTCTTTCTCTTCTCAATCATGTCAGCGAGGGTTGGGGGGGGGGTTTGTTTGTTTGTTTGATTTTTTGTTTCTTGGTTTTTGCTTCTCACTTGTGTGAAACCCCCAGCTGATTTTTCTGTGGGTCAGCAGCCCTCAACCCAAAAAAGGTTCCCCACCCCTGCCATACATAGACTGCCTCAATAGCCCCAGGAAAGCTTTAACTATTGGCTCAGCAGATGCAAAATGACAGCTGAGCATGCTTTTGCTGATTGAAGTGGCACTGGTTTACTTATTAGACTGAACGCTGCTTGCAGTGTCCTGCATAACATTAGTATGGCAAAGGCAAAAACTGACACCAGGGTGAAAGGTAGAAGTGGAGCCTGCTGATTTTGCACAGCCAGACATAGGGACTATTACAAGAGTCCAGCATGGAGCTATGTGATTGAGGGAGGCTTTGAAAGAGCGTTTTAACAGTCCGCCACATCAGTGCTCAGTGCTGGAGTGTTCTCAGGGCCCAGAACTTTAGTGCTGCTAAGAACTGTGTAGCACTTGCTATTCATAATACATGACTGGGTATTTTCCTGAAGTTATGAATATTGTGGTGCTTGGTGGGCAATTACAATTACTGTTTGCTTTGACTATCTCCATGCATTCTGCAATAGTGCACTAAAACAGTGTTTCTCAATCTTTTTTTTTATGAAGTACCCTTTTAAAAAAATTATAAGTACTCTCTTTAAAAAAAAAAATTTAAGTACCCTATGTACCTAGTTTTCAGACACACAAAAAATGTTTCTACTTTTCCAATACATTTGTTGAAACAACTTAATCATAGCTGGGCAGGCGATGAAATTTTTGAGCGTAAAAAGTACAAAAATAATAAAGCACTGTAAAACTTAAAACAAAAATTCAGTTCTCTCCAAGTTTCAGTTGTGTTGACATTTCCTCCCACCCTTCCGCCCCCCCCTCCCCAATATCTCTCAAGTATCTCTCAGGGTACAAGTACCACTCGTTGAGAAACACTGCACTAAAAGAATTTGATTCTCCAAAAACAGAACTTTACTGAATGGGGAGGGAGAATGTGGAGAATCTATGTGCAAAATAACTACAGGCAACAGTACACACATTTTTAACACAACTTTCAGGGTGATAATTTCAAATTGGAAAGGATTTAAACATTTATGTTCATTTGACTTCCCAGATGTAAACTATTGTGGCTACATTTTCCCAGACTGTGATTCAAAGTTGTATACATGGAGTTGTGGTTTTCCTCGCTATTCTCTGATATGGAGTGGTAGGTGTTGCCATGGGTTATGCTTGGAAGTATAGGAAGCAGTGACTGTGCAACTCTCCAAGACTGAAAAGAGTGGACATGTCGGTTAATCAAGGTCTGCAACATTTGGTTTACTGCCTGTCAAGTTTTATTGACCCTCCTGCCAAGTCTATGGTTCATGGTCCGTTTTTCTTTCTTTCTCCTTCTCATTGGGGTAAGCTCTTCTGCCTGTGTAGAAGAAGTACCCCCTCAAGGCCAGCACGCCTATAAGCTGCAGATAAAACAGGCAGCTACCACTGGATTTAGAGACACAAAAGAAAGGAACCATAGGTTTCAAAACTTCATTCCTTTATTCCTAAAGACAATTCACAAGAAATGTTTGTTGACACTTAAGCTTTGAATCACCTCAACAGAAACTGAATGTAGCCTGTCAAAGATGAGGGAGTGGCAGGATTTTCTACTTCATGAAGCTATAAAATGTCAGTCTCTATTTCCATAGCTACTGCTACAGAACAATGGCACTGAATACCAGTACTATTTTCCACAGGCAGTGGTGATTTTAGCTGATATGTCCCTCTAGAGGGGGAGGTTTAGAGAACACAGCAGCTACTGGCAAACTAAAACCATCCTGGCCTACATGCCTCTAGCCTGTTTACTGTAAAGGTGCCAGTCAACATCATCAGAGCTTCGCATTGGAAGAAATAAGGCCTATAAACCTTGAGGAGAAGATTACAGAGCATCTTCATGAAATTTGTATTGAGATCTCTCAGGAGAATAAAAGGGGCATCCATATACCTGGAAACAAAGTGTTCCACAAAGCTCAACTTAATCGATGAGGGATGAAAGCAGATACCACATCTACCACTCTCTGCAATATGTCTATCACTTCTTGTAAGAACAGAACAATGGAAAATCAATAGCTTTTGCTTGTTCACTTGGGGATTGGCTAGGCATCATCTTTACGAGTAAATATTGTAAGGAAATTTGTATGCACAAACATACTCAAGTTCCCTTCCCTTTCATTAGGCTCATTCATATCCACCTGGCAGGACTGGCTGCTCTGCAGAGGACTCTCAAACCAGTCCTGATTTTCAAAAAGGCTGCACTTCCCTCCTTACACCCACATTTCTTCTCCTCACTGTTCATGGCCGGGGTATGTGTCTCTCACTCCTCTGAAGTAACCATAGTGATCTATTGTTGGCCTCCATGGCTTTGTGGCCTCCCTGGCAAATTCCTTCAGTTTCATGCAGCATTGCTGCTGGTCCCCGTCATACTCCTTTGTCTACTTCCCTCATGCAATCTGCTTATACATGTCCACATTTCTGTCAGGTCTGTAGCCTGTTTGTGCAGCCTCTACAGTTACTCCACACAGGAGTAACTACTATTGCCTGACTACTCCAGGAGTATGTGGAGCCAGATGGTCAGTTAGGCAGTTACACAGAAGAAGGATGAGCTCCTAAGTATGCTTGCCAAGGTGGGCCATCAGAAACAGGTGTTCCATAAAACACACCGTGGGGCACAGAGGCTTCTGGTCTCTGACTCCTGGGCAATGGGAGTTTCTTAAAATTGAGACCTGTTGCGGGGAGCATTATGAGGACTACTAGGCTTGACACAGGTTCCTATACCTAGTCAGTGTTGACCTCAGTCAGCCTGCCATGGATGTACGCCATTTGGGGAGGTGGTTTTACTGCTTCCCTATAAAGTGGTGCTTACATCAGTGAGAGATAAACTGAAGTGTAAAATGATGCACACATAGGTCACGACAAGGGGATCTGCATCTAAGTAACTATATAATGTAGAGAACACCAATGATGAGGCCTAAGACAGTTACCAAATTCCTGAAACTGTAAGTTACCAGCACCAACTAACCTCAACAACTTTTAATTCAATAGGAAGTTTCTTAGAGACTACAGTATTTTTTGTTTTACAACCTCTACTATCAAATTCTGAGTATAAATCTGTAAACTACTATATATGGATTTTTAAATGTCTTCTATAACAATACACAGAGCAGATATCAGTGAAAATCTGCAGATTTGCAAATCAAATTAAATCCTGAAAATCAAAGTACTGTGTAAACATTCTCTACACTGATGCAATGGCCAAGTGTAATAGGCGGATGATGGTCACGTGCTTTTACATTTATGAAGAGATTTTTTTTTACATCTTATCTACACCTAATATGATCCATGTTTCTCTCTTATGCACTGAAGGAACAGAGTAAATTCATACATGGTTAATGTCTAACTTAAATTCAATTAATAATATACTTGCATATAACAGATCTTGCAAGGGTTAGTGTGTGGTTATTGTGCCAGATCCTCAGCTGGTATAAATCAACAAATATACTCCCATGTACACAAGCTGAATACCTAGTCCATGCTGTTGCTGACAGTCTACTGTAGCTGTTTGCAATATTTTTTCTTAAGAGCAACTATAAAAAAAAGAAGTCTAAAAACATTTTCACTAAGATGTACAGTATCTTACTGAATAGTGAAATACTTTGTGGGGAATCTGCACATTAAATTTCAAGTAATCACTTTGTTCAATAGTATGTGTCTGTACAAAATGATAACCAGATACAAATTCTTTGCCTTTTTCTTTAAGCATACAGTTACTTACAGGAATGTTGATGAACACTATATCAAACTCTGATGCTGACAGAAACCTTTTCAATGGCACCATGAAAAACTGTTAAAGAAAATGAACACTGACTGGATTAATATATTCTCTATTCCATTAGGCAATTACATTATAACTATATGAATATTCTATTAGCATAAAGTTCAGTGGCTTACTTTCTCTATTGACTCCAAGGTCTCAGTGTACTTCTCTTCTGTCTGTTTTATCTCAGTAAGGCAGCAGATTCTTATGTCATTTTCAATACATTTCTGCAATTAGAAGCAAGTTGAGTTTAATTCATTTGTGGATACCTCTTGCTTAAACTTTTATTTAAAGTTTACTGCTTAGCTATTACAACATACTGCTTTTTGGAAACCTCTCAGTATTGCAGCTTCAAAAGACTGTAACTACTACCAAAGGAACAGTTTTTAAAAGTACAATTAGCTGGCAACTTCTAGAATTTTAGTAGTCCTTGAATTTTTATAAAATTTGGCATTCAGTATGTTATATTTTACGTAACGTAATCCTTCTTATATACTTTTAAATATAATATAGTGAGATTTAGATGAAATATAAATCCATATTTATTTACTTTAAAGCCAGATAGTGGGCCCTTATTTACAACAGCGAGACAGTGATCAGTACTCATACTAGTTAAAAATCAATGAATCTCTCATGTCAGTAACTGCTATGAATAATGGGCTTGCATCTAACCTTTTGTGTTTGTTTATAATTTTTCCTTTTACCTTTTCCTCAACAAGAACAACTGCATTTAGATCCATATTCATATTCTATTCTGAGACAACTGCATTTAGATCCATATTCATATTCTATTCTGAGTCAAAGGCAGTAGTTGGATCTTAAGGCTCTATCCTGTAACCTTTTCATGTTTGTTTTTTCTTTATACATTTGCAAATCTAATAGTAAAATACTGTATATAAGAAAGCCATTAAATCCGACAAAAATACATAATGCCAGTGGAACAAATATAATACCTCCATTTTTACTGTATGAGGTATACAATTACATAAATATATTGCTCCACGTTTTAATACGCTATTCTTTTAATTGGGAAATTAACATTTTTAGATCTTTAATTTTATTTTTCTTCCCACAGATTCAGACTACCGCTGCCATTCCTTCCTAACCTCACCCTATCTAAGTCTACATGACCAATGGTATTTCATTTGTGAAAAGAAAAAAAAAAGTTTTCAAAGTGGAAAATATGTCAGGGCTCATCAGCTACTAGGACTGGGAGAAATATGCGTAATGATACTTGAAATTTGCATGTCTCTGAGTTCCACTGCAAACTGAAAACGCGGTTTAGAATCACAGAAAGATCCACTACTGTAACTCAAATCTAGACAAACAAACCAGTACAAACTGAAACTTCCAAGTTTCACAGTATTTCACGCATCACTTATTTTACTTTCAGAAATTTGCAACACAAAAGTACCTTAAAGTAAAATGTGCTTCGTATAAAAATGTGCTAGAAAAAGTGATGATGCTTTTAATTTGTCATTAAGATACACCGTAATTGGGAGAGTCTATATATGAATCACATTGAAAAGTCAACATTTTTCCAAGGAAAGTCTTCTCCTGACATAATGAATCACAAGAACACATTATATGAACTGCAAGAGATACCTACAATTTGCTGCTTTTACAGCTGCAGTATACAGGAAAACAACCTCCAGACCTTTTCATTTCCATTTTCTATAAGCTCCTATAACACTGGAATTCAATCTGGAAATGCTCATGGTGAGAGCTCCCACCTTAAAACACACAACTTGCTTGAAAAAGCGTGTATCATCACAATGGCACAATGAAGTCTGGCAGGTAAACCTAATGAATGCTTGTAGGGAGATGGATAGTAAGTTAATAGAAAGGCTAATGAATAAATGTTGTGCGTGGGCTTGTACATTTTCATGGCTGTTTTGTAAAACTCTCTCTCTCTCTCTCTCACACACACATACACACACACACACACACAGGGTACATCTAGACTGCACTCTAAATCAAAATAAGATATGCAATTTGCACTGCACAAATTATGTATCTTATTTCAATTTTATTTTGAAATAGGCTATTTTGAAATTTGGCACATCTACACTGCGCCAAATTTTGAAATAAAGCACTATTTCGAGACATTCCTTAGTCCTCGTGAAACGAGGTTTACAGGGATGCCGAAATAATTTTCGAAATAATGGACGCACTATTTCAAAACAGTGGGCACGTTCCTTGGATACGGCAGTCCAATAGCCTGGCAGTCTAGACGTACCCAGAGAGAGAGAGAGAGAGAGAGAGAGAGAGAGATGGTAGCTCTCTATTTAACTATTCCATGACTAGTGGTATACAGTGGCCAAAATAATAAGGGGATAATATGGGGAGTACCTTTGTGTAAACAGTAGCATTTATTTTTTCAAATGGTCTTAACTCAAGTTGCTGATAAATCTTAATATCCATACCTAACTGGATCTTAACTAAATCACAATTTATATTTTAATGTTTTCTTCTCACTGTTGAAGTAGTGTTAATATTTTCCTTAGCAGAAGAAATTACCAACGTGAATCTTTGTCCCTTTCTCTATAAGAGAATGTTGAATTTCATAACAGGATGACAATATTATGATCCACTGTATATGTTACATGGTCACTGCAGGCAAATGTGAACTCAACCATAAGAACAAAGCAGATCTGAAATATCTAAATTTCAAAAAAATACATACAATGTTAGTGCAAACAGCTAACAGGTTATTTAATGAATGTTAATAAAATTTAACTTTCATGCTACCACTATTTCTTTATTAATATGTCTGTAGTCATGCAAAAAATGGAAATCATACAGGCTGATGTGCTGCTTCATCTTTCATTAAGTCTTCATATACTTCCCCACCTTCATCTTCTCCATAGACACAATCATATAACTCTTCATCCTCATCTACACCACTTTCACTAAAAGAAAAAAGAAAAAGCAACAACATAAAGGGTAGGTGTATTGAATAGGAATTAGAGTGTCAAGACTAGGAAACAAAATTTACCAACTGTCAGGGTTCATGCAGTAAATCTAAACAGATGAATGAAAAAGAAATTTCAAACTGAATTAACCCACAAAACGACCATCTAATCAAAACTTTTTTTTACCTCAATATATTTAAAATCTGGCTTTATAAAATGAACAAAAGTTTGAGAAAACAGAATTAAGTCTCAAACTATGACAGGTATTAAGATAAGGTTTCTAAGCAGAAATGGGACATTTAGTTCCTGTACCCAAATTACAGATGGACCTCAGTGTTAGGTCAACACATCTATCCTAAAATGAGTGAAACCCTATGTACTGTCATACTGTACTGCGCAGTGCAGTGGGCCCAGTCCAGCTGGAGCGGCCCCTACCCATGGCAGGCCCAGCCTGGCAGGGGTTCTGGGCCCACCACACTATGCCATGGGTGGGGGACACTTCAGCCCAACTGGTCTGGAGTGCCACCCACCCTCCCCCATTTAAGCAGCTAATTGGTTAATAATAGAATCTTATGGCTGGAAGAGACCTCAGAAAGTCATTGAATCCAGCCCCCTGCCCAAAGCAGGACCAATCCCAACTAAATCATCCCCGCCAGGGCTTTCTCAAGCCAAGACTTATAACCTGTAGGGAAGGAGATTCCACCACCTCCCTAGGTAACCCATTCCAGTGCTTCACCATCTTCCTAGTGAAATAGTTTTTCCCTAATATCCAACCTAGACCTCCCCCACTGTAACTTGAGACCATTGCTCCTTGTTCTGCCATCCGACACTACTGAGAACAGCCTTTCTGCATCATCTTTGGAACCTCCCTTCAGGAAGTTGAAGGCTTCTATCAAATCCCCCCTCACTCTTATCTTCTGCAGACTAAATAAGACCCTGAGCCTCTCCTCATAGGTCATGTGTTCCAAATCCCTAATCATTTTTTGTTGCCCTCCGCTGGACCCTCTTCAATGTGTCCACATCCTTTCTGAAGGGGGGGGGGGGCCAGAACTGGACATAATATTCCAGATGTGGCCTCACCAGTACCGAATAAAGGGGAATAATCACTTCTCTAGATCTGCTGTCAATGTTCCTCCTAATGCACCCTAATATGCCATTAGCCTTCTTGGCTACAAAGGCACACTGTTAAACATAACATTTCACTGGTTAACTGATTAAATGGGATTTTACATCCCTACCTTGTACGGTAAAATACTCTATCCAAAACGGCAAGCATCCGGCAAACCCTTACTTGCATGTGGAAATGTACTCAAGTGAAGAGTTTCCCTGGATTCTGTGGGACTACTTATATAAGTAGTTTTCAAACTTTTTTTTTCTCATAACCCAGTTGAAGAAATTGTTGATGCCCGCAAAACAACATAATTTGACTAGTGTGTGGGTTCCGGAGTGAGGTTGAGGATGACAGCTTTCATGTGTAGGAGGGGGCTCCAGCTTTGAGGGCACTATGGCTGTGGCAGGAGGGGCTTATTTTGAGCGGCTCCCGGTCAGCAATGCAACAGGGGTGCTAAGGCAGCTTCCTGCCTCTCCTGGCACCACAGACCAAGCTGTGCCCCAGAAACAGCCAGCAGCAGGTTACCAGCCAATAGGAGTGCGGAGCTAGTGCTCAGAGCAAGGGCAGTATGTGGAGCCCTGTGCGCTCTTCCCTGTTGCCAACTGCTTCTGCTGGGGTGCAGCGCAGTCTGTGGTGCTAGGACAGGCAGGGAACTGCCTTAGCACCCCACTGATCACCTCATCCCCCTGCAGCAACAAAACCCAGTGCCTGACATTCCATGACACGTTCTGGGTCGCAACCTGTAGTCATATGAATAAAGATGCATTTATGCAGAATTATCTGCAGGATCTAGGAAAAGCATTTACTGAGACTGTCATTTTATATCCTCATTCTGATGATTCAAACAAATAATTCTAGATCAGTGTTAGGCCACATGCAGCTCATCTGGGTTCTACATGTGGCCTGCACAAACACTCTCTATCTCCTTCAACCGGACCTCTTGCACGTTGGAAGTCCTGCACTTAACTAACCTTTCTCCTCTCTCCAAGTACTTCTGGAGCTCTGTGAATCAGCTAATTTGTGCCCCATCCCTGCTCCTCTCCTTCCCTCCCAAAGCTTGAACGCTGCGAATTCATGGTGCTCAAGCTCTGGGATAGTAGGGGAGGAGCAGGCATGGGGCATGAATCAGCTGATCCATAACATTCCAGAAGTGGTGGGAGGGAGGGGTAGGAAAAGGGGCGGGGATTAAGGGAAGGGTTGCAGTGGGGTTGGGGCCAGCAGCAGTGGGAAGGGTTGAGTACCCCTGGCAAAATGAAAGGTGACACACATTTAAACACGGGCACATGTGAGGTAAGTGCTGATGGTACACAACATTCTAAGAGCCGTGCCCTCCCTCTACTTCTTTATGTTTCTTTTGCTGGCCAAAGATCACATTGGCTACGTCTACAC
>JANRFK010004893.1:20292343-20325264 GCA_030068395.1 Apalone spinifera | reverse complement strand
CCTCTCCTCATATGGGACCCGTTCCAAACCCTTAATCATTTTAGTTGCCCTTCTAATTTCTCCTACTAGCTCTTGTTAGAAGTACTTGCAATACACACACACACACACACACACACACACCATTTTCTGATTTTTCAATATTTCATATAACAGTATATTTATTCAATATGCTGTGCAGGGAGATACATCTTAGAAGAGACACCACACTCATGGATTATAATGTGTTCTATCTTTAATCCTCTCTACATTGTATTTCACATTTTTCATATTATCTCCATCCTTCATTCTCGTTTTTCGGAGGACCTGTATAGTCTGTTTAACTGGAATTAACAAATCTTTTAGGATTCTCAGCCTTTGTTTACAGAAGGAGATTGTAATACTTCCAGAAAATCATGCTCACAGTAGGCTACATTGCACAACTGGACTTCGCTGGATCTTAACTTTAGCCGCTAACTCAGATTGTAAGCTCTTTTGAAGGGGGCAGAGGACATCCTTTTTTGTTCTCTATGTACAATGCCCAACAGAATGGGGCTCTGATCTATGACTGGGGCTACCCCAACACTAACAAATGACAGCAAGAGTGCAGGGAACAGACACATGGATGGGGAGGAGGCAGGGAGAATGCAGAATAATAACTGCACTGGCTGACTGTGGGAGGGGTGGGGAAAAAGTAAGTTATACCTTCAAAAGATTTATAACAAATTATTCATCCAGTGTTACTGGGGAGGCACAATGACTTGTTGGGTCCCTGGGGGACAGTGCTACAAACTGCTTCTTGCTTAAGGTTGGTGCTCAAATACACAGCCTAGCTCTGGTGTCTTTAAATGCTTCAATATTTGTGTATGAGTTTATTCGGTGAAAAAAATTAATGAGGCTCAATTTACTAGAGCTCACTATGCAAGAGAAGAGTTAAAAACTCAGGGCACAGTGAGGAGGAAGTACTAAGCCTTTTCTGACATTTTTGTAGCAGAACATGGACAAAGACAGTCAAACAAATTGAAGAGGAAGCTCTGCCCAGTATGCTATTTCTACATTTCCTTTACAGCAACCCTAACTCTTTGAGTCTGAGGTTACGCACCTCCTCAGAAGCAAGTCATCACACCAAGCCAAGCTCTCATTTCGACAGCATAACCCCCAAGTCTGTTTTTCGGTGCATGATCAGTTTATGCAAAACAGGGCATGACATTCAAACACAGAGCATTCCAAAAGTAAGCGCATCATGGACTGCTCCCCAGCAGGTGATGTCTTCCTGATTCATATGTTAAAAGCACAGTTGGCAGAGTGAATGGGTTTGCATGAAGCAGTAACTTTTACTTGAAGAAGTTCGCTGACACTAGGCTTTTGGGAGTTAGTATTTATTATTGTTTCACCTGATTCGCACCAAAAAACTGCAAGAACTTGGATACATGTGCTAAATAGTTGCAGTTAGTGGGTTAAGAAGCCATTCACTCATTAGCCGTTTGTGTATGGATATCTGTAACCTCTGTTGAAATGTTATTTTGTAACTTCCTGCAGCAATATTCCTATGTTACAGCAACACTACTCTAGGATGACTCTTATTCTTCTTTCCTCAGCCATGGCAACTTCTCCTGATTTTGTTTATTAATGGACTAAGGAGACATTTACTATAGTTTATGTAAGCACTTCTGTACTGCTTCTTGAAATGTTATTTTGTGATGTGGTGGGTTTTTGGTGGGGTTTTTTTTGTTTTTGCTGTCATATTCCCACTAAGTCATATCAGGCATTCCTCTGCACACTTACAGAAAGTGTACACTAGGGGGACTCTCATCTTTCTCCAGAGCTGGGTATTTCTCCTAGTTTAACTGTGCTATGTGATAAGATGTTGTTGTGTTAATTGTGGTATATTTTTTAACATAGACAACCTATAAGTCCTGAACTTCAAATATAGAAATAGAATATCTTCTTAAAAGACTCTGTCATTGATATTTAAGAAGACAGCTATACAAATAACGTAATATAGAATTCACATTTATCCTTTAAACAGACAACAGAACCAATACACTAAAACACCTGGGCACCCATGAAGAGTATGTACAGTTAATCTGTTCATTCACTATTTACAATATCTCAGCAATTAAATGCTTTTGTTAACTGTTGTTGGCCCAAGCCAGCAAATACTACAGTTTGGTGTTTACTACTCTGATTAGGCCCACTGAGGTCAATATAATTAGACATGATAGTAGGCACTACAAATTCTGGATTGGTTTCAGGATTGGACCCTTAATTGTAATAAATACTGTATATTAGCTATATGAAATTACCATGAACATTTAATTTATTACAAACTGCAAGTTGTCCAAAGCACTGACAGCTGAATAGCTTTAACTAAAAGTCCATTTATTCTTAAATGAGTTGCAATGAACACATTGGGTCAGATTTTCAAAGTAGTATGGCTCTCATTCAGGTACTTAAATAAGCACAAGATGTTCACAAATACCCAGCACTCTGCAACAACCATCTATGCAATTTATGGCCAGATTATAGGCTAAGCGTTGTGAAGCTGTGACCCTTAATTCTTCCCCTGAAAAGAGTCTAATCAGTAAACAGATATATGGGCACAGTAATGCAACAGCCATTTCAGTAGTGACTGCTTTGGTTAACATTGCAAAACATTTCCATTAAACTTATCTGTACTCTTTCTAAAACGTCATGTTGGTTTTTGCCCAACTATTTGGGTTGATTCTTTTAAGTTTTGAGTAAAACTTCTTCAACCACTGGATCCATGAGAAGATAAAAGGTAAATATATATTTCCTCTGTTTTATAAGTAATTCCACTGTTTCCATCACACAGAAAACTTCTTCTGTGAGCTCCAAAGGCAGAGGAAAGACATCCCTACTTGCCACAATCTTCAGCCAAGCAAAAGGTATGCAACACAGCCCGGCCACTGCTTCAGTTCCCGTCAATGGCTGGAACAGTGACCCCAGCCTCTTAGTGATAGTACCACTTGAGTGGCCTGTGTTTTGGGTTACTGTTCTTTTCTTTATTTTGTTTCCGAACGTTGCTACTAGATAACTGTTTGCCCTGGGTAACACTCTCACACAGATCTCTATTTGGTCATCCTGCCCGAAGGGTTTATATTTTAAGATGTTACAGGCACACCGGTGACTCCACTATGTAGTCAATACCCTTATCTGCATCTCAGGTTCCATCAGACATAGTCAATGAAGTTGAACGACTTGTCCAGTCGTTCAGGGCCAAGATCGGTGCATGGACGAGAGGCATCAAGTCCAACTTCACACAACTAAAACCAAGGTGATGATGCCTGTACCAGGAAAAAAAAATGGTAGAGTTGCTATGCGCTTCCTCGACTGAGCAAGCATGCCTGTTCTCTGTTACCCAGCCAGGAGCACGTTTTTCCCCATCAGTGCTTGGCAATAATGAAGCATTCTTTACATACAAATCTGACAACTGCCCATGCCTTGGGCACCTCATGCATGGATTCCTCATGGTCCTATATATAAAGACCATTCAAACTTCAGGTAGCAAAGAATCAACCCATCTTTTTAATATGCAATCAGTGTTTTAGACAAAGACTGTATTGTAGGTCATCTTGCTCTTTAATCAACACTTAATAAGTAAAAAACACAACTAATGGTTCTAAATGACTTAGGTCCCGATTATCAGAGAGACCACCTTTTTCTTCTTGTTACTGCACCCAGCTGAAGTACTTCAGGAAACAGCTCTCTGGTTTAACCCATCAAAAAGGTTCCACTGTCCAGCCCTCAATTTTTCTTCCAGAAGACTGGAGAGGGGCAAATATAGTTCTCATCTATAAAAAGGGAAATAAGAGCAACCCAGGAAATTACAGACCAGTCAGTTTAACTTCTGTGCCAGGGAAGATAATGGAGTAAGTAATTAAGGAATCCATCTGCAAACATCTGGAATATAATAAGGTGACAGGTAACAGCTAGCATGGATTTGTAAAGAACAAATCATATCAAACCAATCTGATAGCTTTCCAAGCCTTGTGGATAAAGGAGAAGCAGTGGATGTGATATACATAGACTTTAGTAAGGCATTTGACAGTCTTGCATGACCTTCTTACCAATAAACTGGGAAAATGAAACCTAGATGGGGCTACTATAAAGTGGGTGCATAACTGGCTGGATAACCATTCGCAGAGAATAGTTATTAATGGTTCACAATCATACTGAAGGGCATAACAAGCGGGGTTCCGCAAAGGTCTGTTTTGGGACCAGTTCTGTTCAATATCTTCAGCAATGATTTAGATGATGGCATAGAGTATGATTATTAAGTTTTCAGATGATACCAAGATGGGAGGGGTTGCAAGTGTTTTGAAGGAGAAGGTCAAAATTCAAAATGATCTGGACAAACTGGAGAAACAGTCTGAGGTAGACAGGATGAAGTTTAATGAGAAATGCAAAGTACTCCACTTAGGAGGGAACAATCAGTTTCACACATACAGAATGGGAAGTGATTGTCTAGGAAGGAGTACTGCTAAAGGAATTTAGAGGTCACAGTGGACAACAAGTTAAACATGAGTCAACTGTGTGACACTCTTGCAAAAAATGCAAATGATTCTGGGACGCATTAACAGGAGTGTTGTGAGCAAGACACAAGAAGTCATCCTTCCGTTCTACTCTGCACTGATTAGGCCTCAACTGGAGTATTGTGTTGAGTTCTGTATGCCACATTTCATGGAAGATGTGCAGAAACTGGAAAAGGTCCAGAGAAGAGCAACAAAAATTATGAAAGTTCTAGAAAACATGAGCTATGAGGAAAGACTGAAAGAACTGGGCTTGTTTAGTTTAGGAAAGAGAAGAGTGAAAGGGACATAATAGCAGTTTCAAGTATCTAAAAGGTGTTACAAGATAGAGGGAGAAAAATTGTTCTCCTTGGCCTCCAAGGATAAAACAAGAAGCAATGGGCTTAAATTTCAGCAAGGGAGGTTTAGGGCGGACATTAGGAAAAACTTCCTAACTGTCAGAGTGGTTAACACTTGAATAAATTGCCTAGGGGGCATTGTGGAATCTCTAACACTGGAGATATTAAGAGCAGGTTACACAGACACCTCTCAGGGATGATCTAGACCAGTGGTTCCCAAACTTTTTGGCATCACGCCCGCCCGCCCGCCCGCCCGCCCGCCCGCGCGCGCACGCACGCACGCACAAAATAGCAGCAAAACTTGCTGAGAAGAAAAAAAAAAGGAACTGACCGGGGCAGCAAAACTTGATGGAGGGGTGGGCTGGGTTGCCTTGTGCCCCCCTGGAATTTCTTCATGACCCCCAGTTTGGGAACCCATGATCTAGACAGTGCTTGGTCCTGCCATGAGGGCAGGGGACTGGACTCGATGACCTCTCGAATTCCCTTCCAGTTCTATGATTCTGTGATTCTGTCCAGATGAGAGCCCTAAGAATTAACATTACATTCTGTTTTCTGGGCTTTTCCTGAGTGTCTGTGTGGTGGGGGAGGTTTGAAAGGGGTCAAGTGGGCTAACGGGAAAATTTGTTGCTTTCATCATGGTGGGAGGAAGGTTCTTAGAGATGTTCAGTGGTTTGAGGAAACATTGTTTGATGGGAAGAAATTATTTGGATATATATTTTTTACGTCTAGAGCTTTACGCAGATATTTGATACACTGTAATGTATCATGCAAGAAACCACAGTCAATGCTGCTACTCCTTCTCCCTGTAAGCTGAGCACTCGGGCAGCCATGGACCTTATTAGCAGAGTGTCCACAGAGGCAGCTTGTGTTTTTACTGGTGGGGCAAATCTGCACATGCCTCAGTTCACATAACAAAATTTATTCTGCACATGTATGGGAAAAATTAAACTTTGCTCCATTCTTTAATGTTCATTTATGTACAGTGCAGGGGGGGGAAAGAAAGAAAAATATTCCCATTTTGCACATCTGAGGAGCATGAAGCTTTAAAAGACAATGCCAAATTACACTACTTATACATTCTCAGTTGATTCATGCTGAGAAACATTGTTATCTTTTCAGCTTTATGACTGATGCTCTAAGGAAGGCGGTTAGGATTTCCTTTTACAAATCATGAACAATACTATGTCAACATTTAATCTGACATAGAAGGTGAAAAATATATTCATGTTTCATTGTACTCTATTTGTTGACTTCTGGACCCAAAGTACTCCAGGAAGTGTTAGATTTACATTTCAGTCTCTAATTTAGCAGACAGATGTGAAAAATAACATGTAGCCAAATTATTCCATAGTGACTACCCAGATGCTGATGTGAAGAGAACATTATTTCAGCAAAGGCTGCTGTTATGCTGAAAACTTCTCTCCATCTGTCTTCCCCTGATAGTGTAAGACATCACATACTGTGCCAATTCAGCCTACTTTCAATTCAACCGTAACTCTTTGGGGAAGAGGAAAGGGACAAGGGCTCTTTGAAAAACAAACACAGAAGATATGTGGATCTGGATAAAAATCTTTTTAGAAAGAAAAAAAAAAACTGTGAGCCTGATACCAGGTCTCCACTTTGGCACAAGAGCAGCTCTTAAACACACAAATAAATGTAAATTGTGAAAGACCAACCATGCAAATCTGATAGCATCAAATAATGCAATTAATAGTAACTGTTCTATGCCACTTGAATTCTACGTGGGTAGATGCAGATAAACAGAGGTTATATCAGGGGATCTAGAAATCAGGTTATTGGCAAATCTCGGAATAGACTCCAGCAATCGTGATAAGCATGCTCCAGCTCTTAGATACTAGCAATGTTGCCTCATATTGTACAAGAACTAAATATTTTTAGCACTGTTTCAAACATAATAGTTGCCATTACTGTCTGTACTTCCATCGTATCATTTTATTTGCCCTCATCTTATGATTTTTTTTTTTATTTCTCTAGTTCTGTTCTGTTCCTATTTAGTCTTTAGATCAGGACTACTCAACTTTGGAAGTCCCAGGGGCCACAATGATACTCACAGCACATGTCAAGGGCCCCAACTTAAATGTGGTTGCATATGCATGCAAATATATATGCAAATATATGCAAATAGTTTCTTTCACACTGACAGGCATGAATACAAAGATTAAGACAAGACTACACAACACACAGGCCCCATTTAAGTCAGTTCCGCTGATATTAATAAAATGCAATATTTACCTGATTTCTACCCATATGACAGCACTTTGAATGACCAATGACAGTCCAGGAATTTAACTACTAAAATGCATATCAACAAATGACCATTATATTGACTACTTTTTTTGTTTCACCTCCCAACCGCGGGCCACGTGTTAAGCCCCATGTAAACCCAAACTGCACCGCAGGCCACAAACGAATGGGCCATGGGCCACATGCAGTCCATGGGCCATGTGTTGAGTAGCCCTGCTTTAAATAAAACAATTAATGGAAGGTAAATTGATTGTGCACATTCCCTTCTTTTTTAACTGCTCCCTTTAAAAAAATTCCAGTCAGATTTGGACGAACTATTAAAGAAAAAAGTTGCAATTAAAAATGCACCAGCTATTGAGCACCGATAACAATAAAATAAAGGAGGATTTCAGTCTTAAGTTTGTACACTTTCTGCACAAAGGACCACCAATTCATACCCACTGCTACCCATTTCATCAGGACATGTAGTTCTGCCTCATTTATTTGGGTTTTGCAACCTATGCTTGCTTCTTCACATCCAGCCTCAGATATCCACTGAACATCCATTCTTTGTCTCTTCACTGTCTTCTGCCTGAGACGACGAACCTGGAGAACAATGGGCAGACAACTTCTCTATGCATAAGGCTGCCGGTAAGGAAATAAAACAGGATGAACAGTCCAACGAACTGTAGTATAAAAATTCATTAACTGCACGCTGAACCATGGCTTTTGACTTACAAGTACCTGCCAATGATATCAGACCTAAACCAGATGCGTAATGCCTTGAAACAAAGGGCAATGGAAGAGCCATGACTGAACAACATGCTTGTGGTTCCTTCAAAAATCTAACTGCAGCTTTTAGTTTCAAGGATCTTTCAGAGAAACTGACACATCCATTGAGACAGAGGATTTCTCAGACTGATGATTTCAGAAATAATCCAGGGTAAGTTCTTCATTCTTAAATGATGGTCCTTAATGGACCTGAATTAATCTTCTTCTTCTCTAAGCTTCTTCCACTGCCTCTTGCATTCTGTATAGTATCACCACTGCAGACCATTTTGCCTACCAAGGTAATGCTGCTCTCCTCTAGTTCATTACAGTCAGTGAAATTCCACACACACACACACACACACACACACACACACACACACACACACACACACACACACACACACACACACACACACACACACACACACACACACACACACACACACACACACACACACACACCCTTTTTTTTTCCTTTTGGTTTTGGTTTCTGATAATGATTCCATCATGGTAGAACAATTCTATCGTACAAGAATGTATAGAATGGCAGGGCTCCCTTCTCACCAATTTAATTGATTTTCAAAATGCCTTTGACAGCCTATACAGATACACATTGTGGAATATTCTTCAGTCCTACAGATCCCCACTGAATGTCATTGCCACAAGCTGGATAACAAAGAAATGTATTAGCAGCACCATTATAATTATGAAAAAGGTGAAAAATGCACAATCCGGAGTGTCTGCTACAATTTTAATAGATCAGAACTAAATTAAACAAACTATGAGTAAACCATTAATAAGTCAATATCCACTTCTGAGCAAAATACGTGTATTTTATTAATTAACAAAGTAGTGCTTAATATCTATTTCCATTTCAAATGACAAGATTAAAATTGTTAGTTTTGAAGTACAAAAGCCTCCCTAGACAGTTCTCTTCTTACATGGGACTCAAATAATCCAAACTGCATGAAGCAGCATATCCTCGGTGATCTCTAGGGTTCTTCTTCTACCCAAAAGGTTGAGATGTTTAAAAAAAGAAAGTAATGGAGGAGAGGTTACAACGTTTCCTGTCTGCTTTTGTGGTTTTGACTCTGTGCATGTCTTCCGAGTCTTTATATGCCTTAAGATTTTTTAGATACTGTTAAAGGATGGCAACTTTACTTTAGGCACTGTTGTAATAAAAAATAAGAATGTTGTCCTCTCTACGAGCATATGTCTGGAAGCAGACTAGACAAATAAGACATAAATGTTTAATGCTGAGGGTAATTAACTATTGAAGCAATTTACCAAGGGCCATGAGAGAGTCCTCCTCACTGACAATTTTAAAATCAAGATTAGATTTTTTTTTTAAACTATATGCTCTAGAAATTCTTTTGGGATCTCTCTCATAGTTCTATGAGAATCTATGAATATCTGAGTCAGCTAGGTCATCTTTTAAAAAAAAAGCCTGAAAAATAGATAGGATTTGGTACAGGCTGATGTGCTTATTATCTTAAACAGCAGAAAAGGAACAGAAATGGAAATGCCTAGTGCATTTGCACTAAGCCAAATTTCAACTAATCAACATAGTTCCAGTTATAATCCTTATTTACACTAGCTTGTACTCAGCAAATGTGCACACAAATTCTATACAGGTTTAAACAAGTATGTTTTTAATGTCTCAGCCCTGGTCTATACTAGGGAGTTATTTCAAAATAACTCTCCTTAATTCAAAATAACAAGCAGAGCATCTACATTACCAAGCCCATTATTTTGGAATAATAATTCCTGCTTTCCATGAGGAAAAACGTTTATTTCAAAATAGTTATTTCACAAGTTATTATTTCAAAATAAGTTATTTCAAAATAATTTCCTAGTATGGACATGCCCTCAAAGGGGTAGCCATGTTAGTCTGTAACTATAAAAGCAATGAATAGTCCTGTGGCACCCCAAAGACTAACAAAAATACATAGTATCATGAGCTATTGTGGCAATCTGCAGAATTATATAATTTTTGTTTCGAAGGTGCTACAGAACTACTCGGTTTTTTATAGTTTTTAATGTAGTAACCATGTTATTATTTCAGGAATATAATTTTTAAAAAGTCATTTTTCTAATGGGGTCCTAGTATACAACATTTAGAAAAAATTAAACAAGAATTTCTAATGAAAACCTTCAATAAGAGACATTAAATTGTCTTTGATTTCAAATGACATGATTTATCATCATATTCATTCTCTCTCTACTATGTATTCCTGTGTTGGAACTCCAGCTCAGTATAAACAACGGCCTCAAGGGGTGGGATTTTCAAAAGTGCTCAGTATTTGCTTAGCTCTGTTATTGTTGGCTTCAGTAAGAACAAAGACAGGCCAACACAGAACGTTTTCCAAAATCATACCCGGAAACCCGAACTGTCACTGACCTATGTATGGAACATACATACTCAAATAAGAAGACACTAAAAACATGCATGTTCTCTGAAACGACTAACTATTGTGCCATCTGGGCTGTTTCAGTATACCTAAGCCAGAATGATTAACATATCTGTATAAAAGTATTTTATAAGAAAAAAGAAAGTGCTTTTACGTTGACTAGGCCTTAAACAAATGTCCTAGATAAGCATCCTGGAGATTTTTAACTGACATATTATTTCTTCCAGGTTCACTATAATATATTAAATCCTAGCTTTAGCTTTCAAGCAGTTTTCAAGAGCTTGAATATAAACAGGAGTTAAAGTGTTGTGGGGGGTAGTGGTGCTAAAAGTAGACGGCGAACTCTCTTTTCCTGGCTTCCTTAAGCAGCTCTCTCCTAAAACCCCCCCACTTTTAGTTCAAACTACTTTCATCACTGGATATAAGCAGAAGTAGAACATGTTTAGATTCAGCGTGTTTAATCAGGACTGAATTTAGCCCAACATTAGCATTTTAAAACCCGGAAGCCGCACTGGAGCATAGAACCAATTTTCATTTTGAATCAGTATCTATTAATGTGAAAAAGGGCTTCACATTTAGCACCCACTACCCTATCCTATGGAAAAAAGCCTATATCTGCTGTATCTGACATCACCGTGTGATCCTGGTACTGTCTTCCCGTAATCTGAAACTCTGTCTCATAGCTGCCCCTGGGCAATTTCTCAAGAGGTTTGGCAAAGATGTGAAAGATGCTAGATCTTTTATGCATCACCTCTTGACTTCCATACACAATATCCTAGCTGGGAAAAAGTAAGATTCAACCTGAACCTTCCACTATCTATCATGCAACTTTAACACTGTGTAAGGATACACAAAGGGACAATTTGTGACCTTTTCAGTCCCTTTCCAACCTTCACTGTCCTTCTCTGGGACCCACCATCAGCCTCTCCACACAGATGAAATGGAGGTGTCTGAGGGTGAGCCAGTGGAGTGAAGGTACCACCAGTTTCCTTCACCAGAAACGGAAGAGCTGCGGTTCACGTACCTCCCCAAACTTCTCTTCATTTGGATAGCTGCAGATTTTGACCACTTCCTCGAGTGAAACAGGCAATTTCTACTATTCTCATAAATACACAGTGTGCAGACTGCAGTCTCTGTGTTTGTACTTAATTCTGATTATTGTGTACCTTAGCTAGGAAAATAATGAAATGGAAGATAACAAGTAACCTACTAATTTTATTTGCTAAAATGGAAGTGTTGGTGCCTCAAAGTTCCCTTGCTTTATTCTCTTGAATATCCAGCAGTTTGCAACACCATCTACATATCTTTTTCCTATCAGAAAAAGACATGCTGAGGAACATCTGGACAACCCTTCAGAAGTTGACATCACTTCCAAATAGAGAAAATGTATAATTCTTCATTTCTGTTCAGGGCTGTGGTGGTCAGTATCTTCAATTCAATATTTTGTTTTACAATGAGACTGTGTTCATGATGCACATGACATGAAAATTAAACAGCCAGTTCCCAGAAGAATGTACAGTCTAATGACAACAACAAAAGAAACAAGAAATGCAGAGTAATAGACCAGGACCAGGAAATGCAGAGTAATAGATTTTGAATTATTGTTGTTTTGAATACACCACTGTTGTTTTGAATACACCACTGTTGTTTTGTTTTGAGAGACCACTGGACCAAACCAATTCCTACTAATATTGAAACATGAAAGTATTGTAATACAAATGAAAGCAATATAGGAGCGACAGAAAATCCTTCTCTCGTTTTGATACCATTTTGAAGTTAACCATTGGAATTTGCACACCATATTTTAAAACAAAAATACAACAGAAATTGTTCGTGTAACATCTCTAGCTCTTTTGAGAATGAATCATGTAGTGAAATTAGCAGAAGGCCCCACACACACTACCTTGTGACATAATGTACGAATACCATCCTCTCTAAATTCCTTCCCCTCC
The DNA here is from genome assembly GCA_030068395.1 of Apalone spinifera. NCBI lineage: Eukaryota > Metazoa > Chordata > Testudines > Trionychidae > Apalone > Apalone spinifera. The sequence goes on along the minus strand of JANRFK010004893.1, from coordinate 20,313,019 downwards.
CAGTAGAGTGGTCAGGGGTCATTTTCAACTGGAACACCTGGTCGAAAAGGGATCCTGGTGGCTCCAGTCACCATTGCTGCCTGGCCCACTAAAAGCCTGGTCAGTGGCACAGTGAGGCTAAGGCAGGCTCCCTACCTGCCCTGGTTCCATGTGGCTCCTAGGAAGTGGCTAACAGGTCCTTATGGCTCCTAGGAGTATGGGGGGGGGGAAGCAAGGAGGCTTCACACACTACTCCCGACCCCAACACCAATTCCACAGCTCCCGTTGGCTGAGAACTGCAAGCACTGGCAGTCATGGGGGCCATGCCTGGAAGTGCAGAGCCTCCCTGGGCCGCCACCTACAAACCACAGGGATCTGCCAGCCATTTCTCAAGAGCACTGCAGGTAAGTGCCACCCAGATTCCACACCCCAATCTCCCTGTCCCAATGCCCTTCCCACACCTCAAATTCCCTGACCCCAGCGCAGAGCCCTGTGCTGTGAGTATCATTGTGGCAACTCTTCCAAAGTTGAGTAGGGCCGGCTTTAAGCATTTAAAAGTACTTCTAGAGTGTCTCCAAATGTTTTATATAAAAAGGACATTTACCAAGTTAGAGGTGAACCCGTGAGACTTCCACATGGCAACGGTATTAAAAAGAAATTAGCCCAGGCTCATCAGTTAACCATGTACAAAGTGACATTTTGACATCCCTAATTTCTATAAACTTCTAAGAAGGATTCTTTATTAAAATAATGGTCTTATTTAACTAGGGAGCAATACTGAAGTTTGTGTCACAGTCACTCAATTATACAGTTCAGGTAGTTAGGAAGTATGGTAACAGCTTGATGAGATTAGTTGGGGGTTTTTTTTTTTCAATTCATAACTGTTTTGTGGGGTGGAGCTGTGAACAAGCAATTAAAACTTCCCAGATTCATGCTACTCATTGCTGCATATTCAATTTCAAACATAAAAACAATATATGTGTTAGAGTAAAACAGGCCTATGAATCAATGAATGCTAAATAATAATCACAGAAACAGTCCAGTGCCAAGACTTCAAAGACACTGTCAACAATTAGCATGTATGAATTTATTTGACACTGTTTGTAATATGCTGGATTTTATTTTAATAAGCATTGATTTTTTTCTACTTCAGTTCCCATCAGACAGAAATCTCTTGTACTGCATACATCCAAAGACATTTGCTTCAGGAATGGACTGGTGCCAAAATCTAAGGTACTAAATCACCCCAATGCTGAATTGTATAAAAGCCTACTAGTAACAGGAAGAGATATTCTGGTCCTTCCTACCGGGGTGAGGTGGAGGGAGCCAAATGAGAGACAGGGAACAAAGGAGAGAAGATGGAGATAAAAGGAAGAAACTAGAGAAACAAAAACACAAGAAGGGGATGAAAGGGAAAAGAGAAAGAAAGCAAAAAAGGTAGAAACAGAAAGGCAAATGAAAAATTCCAGAAATGGGGCCTTGTCAGCTCAGGCAAGAGACGCTGTCTCAAGAGCGGGTCAGCAGTGCGGTTTGGGTTTACCCAGGGCTCAACAAAAAAGTAGTCAATTTAACAGTCTCCTGATGATTTGCGTTTTAGTAGTTAAATTCCTGGACTGTCATTGCTCATTAAAAGTGCTGTCATATGGGTGGAAATCAGGTAACTATTGCATTTTATTAATATCAGCAGAACTGACTTAAATGGGGCCTGCGTGTTGTGTATTCTTGCCATCATCTTTGTATTCGTGCCCATCAGTGTGAAAGAAGCTATTTGCATGCAAATGCAACCACACTTAAGTTGTGGACGTCGGCTTGTGCTGTGAGTATCATTGTGGCAACTCTTCCAAAGTTAAGTAGGGTCGGCTTTAGGCATTTAAAAGTACTTCTAGAGTGTCTCCAAATGTTTTATATAAAAAGGACATTTACCAAGTTAGAGGTGAACCCGTGAGACTTCCACATGGCAACGGTATTGAAAAGAAAGAAATATACCTGACACAAAAGCGGACAAAACTGTGACTACGAGGGATGCATAATGCATTGATTGCAAGGTACACATAGGTCTGTTCCATACATAAGCAGTGAGTTTATAAATGTAAATGTATTCTTAGGGGAAATTTTGAAGATATATAAGAAAAATATAGAACATTCCTTTACAAAAGATCCTTCAATCAGGAGATTATTGCACTTTTTTGAAGATATTCAAGAAAATATAGATCATGGGTGGGCAATAAAACAGAGGCAATTCTCCAGAGTTAACCCCTGGTGGGCTGCTACCCCTATATTTACCTGCACCACCCCAGATACCAGTGACCACAGTTCCCGTTGGCTGTGGATCATTGTTCACGGACAATGGGAGTGGCGGGACACCTCTTTCTGCAGCTCCCATTAGCCGGGAACAGTGATCCACAGCCAACAGGAGCTGTGATCACCCACATCTGCAGAGGCACAGGTAAATATAGTGGTGGGCTATGGTGGACTGGATCCCATCTGAAAGCCAGTATTTGCCCACCCCGATTTAGATTGTATTTCACTGGGTACAATGCTGTTCAATATAACTATAAGTTCTATATTTATTCTTGCTTACCTATTTCTGAGGCTCAGTCTTCAGTCCACTGTTGGGTTTTTTTGTATGAGTTTTTTTAATAACTGCAATACAAAGAGCTGAGATTTTGTTTGCATAGTGCAGTCTGATTTTTTTGGTCTTTACTATTTAAATTACCAAAGTTGTTTATCCTGCATGGCAATTAGAACAATACATTTTGTTATGTATATTACATAATCTACTGACATTAACAACATGAACAGGCATAGATCTACAAAAACTTTCTGCGGTCTATTAACATGTTAGAAGAGCAGTCATGAAAAAAGATTCCAAATCAGATTCGGTGGGCTGCTAATACATAGGGATCCTCAGGCCATGAGAGGATACACACAGAGGAGGATTTTGCCCTGAGAATTTATCTGCCCAATGTGTGATGAACTCACACCAATCAATGATATAGCCATCAGATGGTTTGTAGCATTCTGTCACATTGATTCTTTTCCACAAAGCCAAGCCAGGCTTAATGAAATTGCACACAGCTCATAGCACTTTTTAAAATGTTGCACTTGCTTTCAACATACTGCTTAACATTAAAAAAAAACCCACCAGGATTAAGTTTTTTCCTCATTTCTAATTAAAATATATGTGAATTCAATTCATAGTTCATTCAAAAATAACCATTAATCATCAATTCAAAATATTTCCCTGACATATTTACTACATAGATTGAAAAACGGAGACATAGAGAGTAGAAACAGAATGTAAAATAAAAACATAATGTGCCCAATACAACTTTTACAATAGGCATAATCTGGTCTTGTGAACAGTTTCATTCAGTTCAGTGCGGTGACTCGTGATTAAATCATATTCAACATAAATAATTATTGTAGAATTAGGCCCAATATTAATTATGTTCAAGTGATGAAGTAGCCTCATATGCCATCTAACACCCAACTACACCTAACTACATTAGGGGGATTGAAACATAGCTTAAAATCATTTTCAACAACTCTCCCCTTGAATCATCACAGAAATCAGCTAAAGTGCCAATGTAGCCAAAATCATTTAAGAATAAATAATTAAGACCTACTGGCAGCAAGTCTTTCTAGAATGGCGTCAAATAGTTTTGTCTCATCTCCACAATCACAAGAATCATTTTCAATTTCAGTTCAGAGGAACCATTTGGAAAACTATCATCAATAATGTTGATTTCCGAGTTTACATGAATCTTAACATCTCCTATGCCAGTCACTCAAAAACAATGAACACTCATTAATCTTTATTCTTATCTCTAAATCTGATCATTGCTCTTGGCCATAGATAGGAGACTTTGGGCTAGACTCTCAGCTAGTTTGCATCCATGTAGTTCTACTGACTTCGCTATTGGTGTCTAACACAGGTTTGGAATGGTGGGGGTTGTGTTTTGTGCTGTATAAAAACAAGGAAATTATTTTATCACCATCCATTTTCTAAGCAGAATTTTGTTTAAACACCATCAGCTTCTGCAACCTTAACAAAAATTAAGGTTTAGACAAATTCAGTAAAAGGAAAATGGATTAAGTACAGGTTGGACCTTCCTGGTCTGGCACCCTCAGTACTTGACTGATTTGGAACAAGAGAATTTGCCAGACCAGGGCACGTTCCGTGCCACCGGCCTCCAACCCGCCACCTGCTACCAGCTAACTACCATCTCCAGCCACCCCCAACCTCCAGCACTCGCCTAGCCAGGCTGCTCGCCCAGCTGTCACCAGGTCCCAGCCAGCTTCCTGCCATTAGGCTCCATTGTTCAGTAGAACCACAGATGTTGCCGGACAAGAGGTGACAGTCTTTGGAAGTACAACCTGTACAGCTGAACAGATATGAAACTTTATAAACCCTGAACAGTCTTATGCATCAAGGGTCCAAGCCCATCCTGTCCAAAAGCAGCAGGACCACTAGGTCACCGTGGGGATTCTCCCACAGAAGTGGTCAGGCAACGTCTGCATCTTCGCTGTGCTCAGGTCATCCTCCTTGGGCAGGAAAGCTTTCCCTTGCAGTCAGAGCTCCACAGGATAAACTAGCTCCTCAGGGCCAGAAGCTATTGAGGGAATGGGTATAAACCACAAACCTTCCACATTCACCAGTGACTACATCCAGGACTGAGCAGAATCCAGTCCCATGTAGAGAAGGACTGAAGGCATCTTTAGCCATCACAATCCTCTTACCGGCGGGCTTTCTGCCATCAAAGGCCCTGCCCCCAAGGTTACAGCCACAGAAGCTAGCATAGTCTTCCTGTAAGTACAAGCCACATTTTTTTCTTAATATTAGGGATGTTAGAAATCGTTTAATTTAGTAATCATGAAACCGCAACAATCTTAGCGCAACAGCAGCTGCATCTGTGCAGATAAACAAGAAATCGATAACTCCATCTTGGAGCCTTAGGCAGTCATTTGAGAGTTAATTTTCAAAACCTGGTCTCTCAACTGCCTGAAAAACTAAAAAAAGGGAAAGTTGGTTTGAGTGCAAATCTTCTACCCCCTTGAAAGGGTTACCAGGACATCAGGGTGCACAGGTAGCTGTGTGGCACTGATAGCGAACAAGACATGCTGTGCAGAGCAGTACATTGCCAATCACGTGATCTTGGAACCTTCTCAAATACAGATTTCACTGACCACCAAAACAGCCCTCTACTTTACGCTGAATCTTCTTTGCAAGCTCAATCTAGGAGGGGGAGGTGTCTTAACTCAGTTATGTGCAATAGATTTTTTGCTATCTTTACAAAACATCCATTGCTTGTTCCCAATCAAATAAAACCAAAACACTGTTGTGCAACTTATAAAGGAGCAACTTGCTTCAAATTTCCAAGAGCAGGAAACTAGTATTTGCTGTACTGACATCTATCCTAAACACACACAAACATAATAGACAGGTGTTATTAATGACTCAAATTTACATTTGTTAAGTTTTAACTAGTACAACTGTACAGTTCATATTCATGATCAGAATACTTGATACTTGAACAGAAATAGAAATACCTTGCACAGTTTTAGCATCTTCCAGAAGACTGCAGAATAATTTACCAACATTAATTTAACCTCCGCCCCTTCTGAGTCAGAATCAGAGTCCCTATTTCATAGACAGAAGAAATAGAGGCACACAAAAGTTAACTGAACAGTCCAAGGTCACAGAGCAAATCCACAGCAATATCAGGAATAAAATCCTTTCCCCCAAGTTTCTGGCAATCTTAAGAGTTGTGTTATTTTGCACCTTGCTGCCATCAAATGCATAAGATATTTCTTAAGTCACACTACTTGGGCAAGGATTTCTTCTCTTGGGGCAAAAGGAGAAAATCATCACTTGAAAAGGATCCTTCTTTCTTTTCACAGGCCTACTGGTGCTAGATAATAAATCAGTGACATTAATTTATTTCATTGGTCACACACAAAAAGTGGTAACAGGGAGGTCAGTAAAGTCTGGTCCATTGCAGTGGTGTTAGAACTATTTTTATAATCCAGAGATGACAGTAACTGAAATTTCTTACAGGTATTGATTGGCCTATCACAACCTGGGAAGTTCTTTTATGACAGTACTTATAAGAAATTTCATTGTGGGATAAAGTGTGGGAAGGGCTCACGGCAGAGAGTTAGAGTGTGGGGGGGGAGGTGTAGGAGTCTACGCAAGGGTGTGTAAGGGGCAGGGTGTTGGGGGCTGCAGGAGTCCAGACATGGGGCTAGGAGTGAGAGGGGAGGCTCAGGGCAAGGAGTGTGGAAATGCAGGAGTCAGGGCAATGGACTAGGGGTGCAGGATTTAGGCTAGGGAGCTAGAGGTGTAGGGGGTGGTGCAGGAGCCAGGGGAGAGAGAGAGACAGAGACAGAGAAAGAGACAGAGAGAGAGAATGGATGTGTATGCTGATTCTACAGGGTATTTGCAATAAAATGTGACGTATTGCCTTTTCCCCCTGAAAAAGAACCTGTGTGCTTCTTATAAGCATGACAGGGTGTAAAAATCAGGGCAGAAGACTGGGAATGTGCAAATATGGGGAAGGTGCAGGAGTAAGGGTAGGAGGCTGAGGGTGCAGGAGTGAAGGCAAGGTGGTGGGAGGAGAGAGTGGAGAGGGCTGGGTCATTGCCACAAGGGAGCTGTGGGCCATCTCTGTGGGAGCAGAGCTGCTGGGCAACTGGCTGCAATGTGAGACACCCCCTGGCTTCTTCCCAGAGGCCACCGGCAAAAGCACCTGCCAGGAACAGCACGTGCACCGCCCAGTGTATGGCTCCCCGGTGCACAACTCCCCTACAGTGCACTCTTGGTCGACCCCTTCACTTACCTGCTGCCTCACTAAACTCTGCTCACCTGGTCACCAGCACCAGCCTGCAGCAGCAAGAGGAGCCCTGCTGGGAAGCTGCACCCCAGATAGCTTTTGCCAGAGCAGTACCCCAAGGCGCACCCTCTTAGTTTCACCTTTGAGTGTGGGGTGCTGAAAGCCATTGAATAAAACTGTAAACCTAGTGTATGATTGAAAATATTTCAAGCCAGGGGATATGCCAGCGCCCCCAGCATCCTTAGTTTCAGCACCTCTGGTCCACTGGCCAAAACTGACAGACAAACGGAAGCCACAATCACAAACCCGAAATGTGAGAATGGGAAGTTCAAGGAAGTTTCATAGAGAGAGAAGGAGGGGCAGCCAAAGCTATGGCGAAGTGACGAGATGTAAGGAAAGAAAGAAGGGACAGGATGACACAAGACAGAGATTAAGAATGAACAGTAACTAATCAAACATTTTGATTTTTAAATAACAAGAGTATATATAATGAAGTGCCTACAGAGCTAAGTCAGTAGTCACTCTTAAGTGTAAGCCTAGGGCAAGAGAAATAGAATATCTATATAAAGGGTAAGCAGTCGGAGACAGCTGGAGCACCTGCTAGAGAAAACAGACCATGGCTGCAGTTTCAGCAATTCACCAACTACTGCATCACTCTATAACAGCGATGCTAGCCAAAGGGGCCCAACTGGGCTCACAAGTGACCCTCCTTCATCCCAATGAGTTACAAGATTGTTGCAACCAAGAGGTCTCCCAGAACAGGGTAGTTTTGCTAACTGTGCTGGCACACCTTCAATTTGCATGTCAAGCCAAGGCTGGGAACTGCACTTGTGTACCTAGAATGTGTGGGGTGTTTCAACTTACCCATAGCAGTGCTTTGATTGGAAGCAAAGGAAGTATCTGGCTCCCATAATATTTCATGCAATCAGCCCACACATCACATCACATCCCCTTGCTCTGTGTGTTTCACTTTAATAATATCAGTAGGAAAAAAAACTACAGAGAGAAACCAGTGGAATATGGCAACCCTGCACATGGGCAATGGGAAACAAAATGGCAGGCCAAAAAGAATCCCAATGGGTGCATGTGGGCCATGGACCACAAGTTGCCCACCACTACTTTACAATCATAATTCATTGTACATCCTCACTGCACAGGACTTTTCATTCTGTGCTTGTACAGTGCCTAGAACAATGGGATGCTGATTCATTACTAGGGTTCCTAGGCACTACAGTAATACAAGTAATTATTAGTGATAATAACAATGAAGTTTCCCTCTACTCCCATTGTGCTTTTCCCCCCCTCTTACTTTGCCTTCTATGTCTTGCTAGCTTCTTAATTTATAATTTTTCCTTCATTTTCATTTCATATAGACTAAGAGGATGTTAATCTTCAGAATCACTAGAAAACCACTAGCAAAGCTGAAACCAAGAAAGGAAGTTTATATTCCACTTCCATCCTTACAAACTCCACATTCTCAGGGAATACTGTTAATTTGGTACTGACAACACTGGTCAAGAAACTACCAGTTACTTTAGGTAACAAGAACATGTGGAGTATCATGACTGGAGAGAAATGAGACATTCCCACAAAAATCAGAATAATTACAAGATGATGTATACATCTACTATCCATACATCTATGAAGTGCTAGAGACCCTCAAGAGTCAGCTCCCATTCAATTCTATGGCCAGCCTTTTGCAGCAGGTGCCCTGTCTACTAAAAGTCTTCGCCCTACATTTCTGCATTAACTCTAGGTTTCAAACTTGAATATATAGTTTATCTAATCCCTATGAAGTTCATGGCAAAACTGTAGTTGTGGCTTCCTGAATTACATTAACACTTACCCATCTGTGGAGGATGAGATTAGCAAAGATTTCAATCAAGAAAAAGGAAATAAAAATGTCAACTGTTCCAAACAATCCATTTACGGTAACAAAGGGGCATTTTACTATCAAGTGTCTGGTATGCAAGACACTTTTTCCCCATACTTATCCATATAACCGCCTTACACAACTTTTTATTAAATTATCTAATGTTTGCTGGATATAAATGTCTTAGGTTTTTTTTTCAGAAAACAGGCCATTGCTGTATTTTAATAGACCTCTTACACAGTCAGGGTGCAAAATTATGGGAAAGAAACTTGAAAGCAAGCTAAGTAGTCAAAAGAACTGGGAACTAGTAGGGTCTCCATAAGCTCTTCCACGACAATGATTTAAGATCTTGTTTTCTGTTGAATTGTTTAGGGTAAATGGAATTCATCCAGTCGCTGATATTTTGAGACTGAACCATAACAGCCAGGGACAAATGGAGGCCTAGGGGAGTTGCAAGTTGTATGATTGCATCAAACTGAGGTGTGCAAGGATATAGTAATAATTACCATAGGTGGCCAGATTACACCTTTTGCTCTCCTAAAGTATCACCATACTCACAGCATAGCAATTCTCTTCCACAAGAACCCTCTACAGAGCAATTCCATGCGCTCTTCCATGCTTCCATGCGCTCTTCTTGCCAATATGATTTTAACAAAACAGAAACATGACACTGGCCACATATAAAACAGAAATAATAGTGCCTATGCCAGTGACTAGAGAAAACTGCGGACTCAGCATATGTTGGAACAGTGATGAGGAGACCTGGCCAAGAACTTGTATTTGCATTGACACAGAGCACATATTCAAATGCAATAAATGAGCTAGGCATCCTACCTAGTATAAGCACAAATATTTGAATCAATTTTATAGACAGATGTTGGGTCCAATAACTCCCTTAGCTTCCAATGGCATAACCAAGCTATAGAGCCCCCAGGGATGAAATATTAGCCTAGAGGGAGGGCCCAGCAGCATAAGGCTGCTACAGTATCCACTCTACAGATGCACTGATTATCCAGAACTTCAATTCTCTCTCCCATGGCAACCCTTCCTAAACAGAGAAATGATTACACCATCATCTACCATCTCCCCAGGGCAACTTTCTCATTGTTACAGATGTCCTGCAATCTTACGTACAGGCAAGTCAAGCCCATCATGCACTTATGTAACTGAACTCTTCTTTGTAACACAGTTTTTTGTTACAATTAATTTAAAATATTCAGGTTGCATCTTCCTAAAGAATGCAGCAACAAAAATACATTCCTAACAGCTTCACGTTAAACTTAAACAATGGGCAGGAAAGAACACAGGACACAAACTGTCTAAAATAACATACAGAGTTTTCAGTTTTCCCTCCTGTAGGAGCTGAGAAGTTGTGCTGTCGTCAGGGGTAGCACACAAAGCCTCCTAGGTAAGCATCTCCTGGCTATAGTCTGCCTCTGGCACCCCACCTCCTCCTGCACCCTAACTCCCTGCCCCAGGTCACCACTCAAACCCTCTGCACTTCCCTTCCCTCAGGACACAACTCCCTCCCAGACCTAACACTCCTCCCCATGCCAGAATCCACTCCTGCCCCGCACCCCACATCACAATTTCCTCCTTCACCCAAGTATAAACTCTTGACCAAAAATACATTACAAGTTATTAGAAGCTGCACTAAACTGAAATGTCTAACCTTACTTCATCTCTACTAGTATTCATTAAATGTTTTCTGTTTGTAAATAAACAAATTTCATCTCAAAATAACTGCCAGTAAATCAGGCAATACACCAGAAGCTGTATTGCCTGATTGCCAACTAAATACCCAAATTCTCACATCTGTCCTGCAACTGATTCTCCACATTGTTCACTCCCACGGTACACAATTACCAAACACTGTCCATCATTACTGAAGAAAGTTATCTAGTACATTCACATTCCTTAGTTAAATCTAAGCATTTAGGGCCTTACTCTGATGTTATTTAAAATTATGAATCAGGAGTAATCTCTTTGAAGCCAATGCAGTTACAATGAAATAAGCTAATTTTAGATGAGATCAGAATCATTCACAAAGGATTCTCTGCTACACTCAATTATATGGGTGGGCAACTCTCATTCATTTCAACAGAACTTGCCACAAATCTGTGTAACTGAGGGCAGAATTGAGTCTCAGGTTGCCATCTTTCTAATTGATGGTAACCCAGGGGTGGTCAAAAGCTTCTCACCAGGCCGGATCCGGCCTGCCTAGGGCTTTGATCCAGCCCACGAGGCAGTTCCAGGCTCCACCCCTCTGACTGGGGGAGGGGCGTGAGCCCTTCTAACTGCTTCTATTTAAAGGGCTCGTGTCTTCCCCACACCTTGCCTAGCAAGCCCTTTAAATAGAAACAGTTGAAAGGGCTCACGTCTCTGGCTCCCTAGCAATTCACTAGAGGGAGGCATGGGAAACTGTGAGCCCTTCTAAGTGCTTCCATTTAAAGGGCTCGTCTGTTCCCCGAGGCTGCTAGGCAACACATTGCCTGACAGGTGCAGAGAAGTCACCAGCCCTTTAAATGGAAGCACTTAAAAGGGCTCGCAGCTCCCAGCGCCTCTAGAGTGTTGCTAGGGAGCCAGAGATACGAGCCCTTTTAACTGTTTCTTATTTAAAGGGCCCGCCTGCTGGGCGGCTGCGATACCTGGCAGGTGCAAACCCTTTAAACAGAAGCAATTGAAAAGAGCTCATAGCTCTGCCCCCCTGGCCCATTGCCTCGGAGCTGCCCGGAGGCACAAGCCCTTTCAACAGCTTCTATTCGAAGGGCTTGTGCCTGCCGGGCAGCTGCCAGACAACACATTAGCAACGGGGCCAGGAACTGCCAGCCCTGTTGTATGAAATCTAAGTCTTCACCCCAGACAACTCTGGGAGAAGGCTAGCCCCTGGCATCCTGCCCTCTGCTCCAGCTCCGTTTCATTGGCTAGAAGTCAGGGGGCAGGGACCCCAGGCCAAGCAAAGCTCCCCGGTAGGGTAGCTCTCAACCCCGTCTAAGGTCCCACCCCTTCTGAGTCTGCCCGCAGCCACTTCCAAAATTTGTGAAGTGGCCCCCCTTCAAAAATTATTGCCCACTCCTGTGATAACCTAACCCCGGAGGCCCCATTGCTGCCATGCCTCTTGCTACAAGGCTCAACCCTATTGCTCACAAACTAATATGTAGCAAAATTAAAAATCTGTTCTCGGGAAAAAAACTCCCCTAATTGCTGAGTAATCATTATCTATAATGAATATGTTTTCCCATAAGCTCTGGACAGTAAATATGAACAATAAACACAAGAAACTGAATTGTGTGTTTTCTGAAGCAAATACTGGAAGTAAACTTTTTAAATGTTTGTGCCACTGTGCCCTACATTATACTTTTACTCAGCTCTCCCATAAGAGCACAGTCAACCAATATTCCCTATACTCATTTATATAGTTTGGCAAAAACTAGATAACACTGCACACAGGTTTCAGGTAGCCATGTTAGTCTGTTCAGCAAAAACATGGAGTCCAATGGCACCTTGAAGACTAACAAACGTATTAGGGCACAAGCTTTCGTGAGAAACAACTCACTTCTTCAGATGCTTAAAGAAATGAGTTGTATCTTACGAAAACTTATTTCTTAATACATTTGGTAGTCTTTAAGGTGCCACTAGACTCTTTGCTTTTACTGTGCACAGAATTTCTTTGCTAACATTTGTTACTGTAGTGCATGTCATTCACTCATATGATGTTGCTAATCTACTTTTGCTCGTGTCAGTTATGTTAGACACACTTTAAACTTTTCAGGGTGTTAAATAACCCATGAATTAGACTTTTGGAGGATTTATTTTATATGCAAAAGCATAGCTCTCAATTGTTGTCCCAAACAACACCGTCAAATGTCACTTACACAGGTTGGACCTTCCAAAACCAGGACTCCCTCATCCGGCAACATCCATGGTCCGGCAGGACCACGGCTGTTCCTGGAACAGGCAGTCCTGGCTGGGAGCCTCAGTGTCAAGAGGGCTGGCAGCTTGGAGCCCAGCAGGGCTGGGACCAGGACCAGCACCAGAGCCCTTGTAGTACAGCAGGTGCCACGGCAGCCCCAGTAGCAGGGCCAGGGACACGGCAGCCCCTATAGTGGCAGCCTGGCAGGGGAGCATCTGGGGCCAGCAGCAGGGAGGGAAGATGGTATGGGGAGCTGATAGCAGAGGACCAGTAAGGTCCGAAGGGTGCTGGACCAGAGAGATCCAACCTGTAGTAGATGTACAGCAAAAAATGTTTTCTGATGGTCATATTCAACTTAAGATATATCCATGTCCATGAATAAAACTTTATTTAACCCTATTTAAATAAATAGCCAAAGTTGTAACGTGCAACACACAACACTTTCTATAAATTTATAAATATTGTGCCTAAATTTAACTTCATTAAATATATTTAATATACACGTCAATGAAACTCTGTAGATTGAAAGACTTTTTCTGAGTTCTCATCATATTTTTGCAATTTGTTTCCAATATGACATAGTAATGTATCATGAAAGAATTATCATTCTAGGGAAGACTGAATATTACATTAACCTAAAGTTTCAATCAACTCTCACTATACTGAAATTTAAATAAGTTGACTGTCCATCAGTTGTCATTATATGCAAAGCATTTATGCTACTTACAAGTAACTGAAAGCCCATGGTGTCCCACAGCTGTAGCAGTTGGGCCAAGTACTCCACCCTCTAGTCAAGCTCCCTTGTACAATCATATTATTGCATGCAAATTAACTGCAGAATAAGGATGGTAGTTGATTATCTCAGATATAAAGATGTATGACTCTTGGCATGGCATAAATAAATGCCTTACTATAGCTGTACAGTGCTCAGGTGTAATTTGTAAAGTCAAAATGACTGAGAAATTAATCAGATAGTAACAGAATACTGATGTGGATTTTTATTATTTTGGTTTTGCTATTTTGTTTTATTTATCCCGCCTCAATGCAAGTAGAATCATTCACAAGAGTCTTGTGTTCCTCTTCTTTCCTGCTGCCCATGTAGCAAGGAAAAAGGACAGAGCAAAGGGGCCAGAGAGCTAACACCTCCTACAACATACAAATACCCAACTATGGTTTTGTCCCTTTGGTGCCATTAGCAGATGGTGTTAGAGCAGGCTGTGCATGTGTGTGAGGAGGGGAGGAGAAGAGACTTGCTCAAACTCATAGCAGCAAGTCTTGGTCTTTGCCACAGTGCAACTTTAGCACCCTTTGCACCCTCTCTCAAAATGTACTTCTCATCCATAGCTAGGAATCTGGCCCAGGTTGTCTGTTAGAGATTCAGCACCCACAACCTCCTTCAATTGAGATGTGAAAGTTCATAATTTACAAGATTTAGTCCCCAGGAAGTCCTCCAAGAGCCAAACAAGACAAGACTTAACATTTCAGAAATTTGTAAGATGAACAGAAACAAAAAACCACGTTTAAAAAGTTATCCTGGCCTCCTTTTTATATTAAAAGGAACAAATGGAGCAGAAGCCAATTTATTTTTTAAATCCTTTGCAAATCACCTGTGTCAGATTAATTGAATTCTACACTTTCACAGGTTGCAGAAGAAGGCATTTTGGTAGGCAATACATAGACTCAGTTCTCCTAAATAACGGTTTCTAGATTGCCTAGTTCTGGATATTGCCTGGCTTTTGTTTTTTACTCTTTGCAAAAAGAAAAATGTAATTTTTTATTTATGTCTAAGTAATGCTAGTTAAAATGAAACTTTCTTAAATGTTTTATTCCCCTTTTTAAGAGCTAGCCACTTTATGGGGTAGCATTTGTCAGAGTATACATTATTCATGAAGTTACTCACTCACATAGGAATCACATTCCACATCAGATGAGACACAGTAAGCAAGACCTAACAACTCCTTATATTTATTTTAGTTAATTGTTGCATTCCAGACTGTCTGGACATGTGCAATTACATAGTAAGATTAAACTACTCTACCTTGTGCACCTGATACATTTAGCAAAGTTGGTGTCCATTCTAAAGAAAGCACCTACTTTAATATTGGCTGTTACTCTTGATGCAGTATCATACTGGCTTACACCTAATGCTACTAAGGCTTGTTAACAGAAATTTTGTGCTTGTAGTTGGCTTATCAATTCACTATTTCTCTATCACAAAGTAAACTTCAGCACTTACATAAAATTGCACATTTAATTCCCAGCTTCTGTGGGAACAAGTCATGTAATTGCTCTCTGCCTCAATTTCCCCATTTGACCCTATGTGAAATAGGAATATTACTTGCTTACCTACAACAATGTTATGGAGATCAATGTCAGCAAAGCAACATATATGTTAGGTGTTATATTAAATATAATAAAAACACTGTGTGCTCTTTTTGTTTCATAATTTGTTTTACAGGTGACTATGATAATGCATTTTTTAACAAACTGCTCTGATATTTTAGCATGCTTTATTGATTCCAAAGAGAGAAGATCTCCAAAGATCTCTGCATTAGTAATATGGAATGAACACACACATTATTCCTTGTTGGGCTTACAAGTTAACAGACATCATGGATCAGACACCATGGAATGTCAGACAAAGAATATTATCCAGAAGGACAGCTGGTAAACACTCTAATGCCATATAATAGTAATATGGTCAGACAGTCAGGCATTAGGCTCTGTACATTATGCACTGACTTCCGAATCTGGAGAAATTATGTCTCCAGGTTAAACTTCTGCAAACAGAAGGAGAAGGAAACAAAAGTCCTACTATGGCAGAGTGCATGAGTTCAAGTCTTAAGTAGAGGGGTCACTTCTTAATCAGGGGCAGATGAGAGATGATGGGCAGCAGGAGGTCTCCCCAATAGCCATCTCATCGACGCAGGAAAACAGCACCCACCACCGTAGATACATTTTGGATACATTTTATTAGATCCTCTTCTGTGAACTTTGATTAAAAAAAAATTCTCCAAGAGAAGAGCAGACCTAAAATATTTCAAGTGAGTTGTTTTAATCTGGGTAAAGTCAGGACATAATCAGAATTAGGAATGCTAAATTTAGATTAATCGGCTAATTGAATAGTCGATGCAATTTGCATCGACTATTCGATTAGTTGATAAGGATGCCTCCGCCTTTTAAGTGTAGCAACAGCCTCAGAAAAGGAGGTGGACAGTACAATGAAGACAAAGAAACAGATAAAGAACTGAGGGAGACTCATAGACTCATAGACTTTAAGGTCAGAAGGGACCATTTTGATCATCTAGTCTGACCCCCTGCACAATGCAGGCCACAGAATCTCACCCACCCACTCCTAGAATAATCCTCTGACCTGTGTCTCAGATACTTGAAGTCCTTGAAACGATAGATCAAAGACCCCAAGATGCAGAGAATTCTCCCGCAAGTGACCCGTGCCCCATGCTACAGAGGAAGGCGAAAAACCTCCAGGGCCTCTGCCAATCTACCCCGGAGGAAAATTCCTTCCCGACCCCAAATATGGCGATCAGCTAAACCCTGAGCACGTGGGCAAGACTCACCAACCAGACACCCAGGAAAAAGTTCTCTATAGTAACTCCCATCTTCCCTCCATTGGCCTATTTACCACTAACAGTGAAAGGTCAATTAATTGCCAAGATCATGTTACCTCACCAAACCGTCCCCTTCATAAACCCATCTAGCTTTATCTTGAAGCCAGATAGATCTTTTGCCCCCACTAGAATCATAGTATCAAGCCACCAAGTCCAGCTCCCCGCTCCAGGCGGACCTATCCCAACTAAATCATTCCAGCCAGGGCTTGGTCAAGCCGAGACTTAACCATCTCTAGGGATGTAGACTCCACTACTTCCCTAGGTAACCCATTCCAGTGCTTCACTATCCTTCTAGTGAAATAGTTTTTCCTAATATCCAACCTGGAGACAAGGACTTATTATAGAAAAGAGAAAAACAGAGCAAAGCCAAGAAGGGAAAGAAGGTCTAACAAAGGCAGAGCAAGGTAATAAGTCACATATTCCAAAATCATTAAAATAGAAAGTGGAATGGACAGTGTTGCAACAAAATGTGGTACCCAGCAAAGAAAACATGCTCTTTTATTCTTTTAAATGCACATTGCAGAGCAGATAGTTTTCATCCTGGCTTGCAGGTATCATTGTTCAAGTCCTTTACAAGTCTACTTATCTTCTATATTGAGGTGTGTTGATATCCAGGCATACCACAGAGTCTGCTGATCCTTTCACTGCTTAAGGAACATAAGATGTGGCACTATCTCAATATTAGACACAGCCATAGAGGATTGCCCTTGGTCTACTTAAATTTATGCACAATGACTGCATATATTCTGGAGCCATGGTTTTATCATTATTCAACATAGAAAGTCTTGCTTCTGAGTGTGCCGTACTAGCCAAGCATTCAAAAATCAACTGAAAACCAGTTGCCTTAGTGGAACATTAGCTTTTAATGGTCTGGCTATTGAAAATGGAATGCAGTGCATTCATGCAATACCCTTGTCAGGGACATGAATATAACTTCTCAACACAAAACGAGGCCTGAATCAATACATGACTTTCTAACAACGAGTAAATCTTATCTTGTGATCTATAAAGGATGTGCAGTCAACCCTATCAAAAGGCACCGCTATGGAAAATTAGTATCTAAATGAAAAACAAATGATTAAGAACTTGACACTAGAGGGCACGTCTGAAGAGATCAGGCCTCCATGTGTCAAGTCTTCAAGCATAACAGTTTTCCTTGCTATACAAGGAGAGCTCCCCAGTTTTAATGGGTATACTTCATCATGGATTTTGAGCTCTTGTAGTAAAGTGACATTTTGGCATCTTTGTGCCTTGGGACATGGAACAGGAGACACAACAGGGAGAACAGAACAAGCACATCAGAAGCAAGTCAGAACCCCCTGTAGCCAGTCACACACAAAGAGCATGGAGTTGTGCAGAAGGACAACAGTATTCCCACAAGCACAAGAGAGCGGAGTTGAGATGGAATGGACATGGCCATTCTGTTGCCCTGGAATAGCAAACCTGGTGGAAGGGGTCCTTTTTCCCCACTGAAATTGGGAGAAACTGAAGGCAGCAAGCTTCTCCACGTCCACTCACTGTCCCCTTTAAAGGAGAGGAAATTATCCTCATCTACTTGTAGAAAAAAGAAGGCAAACCAGAGAACAGGTTTTCTTCCATTACATAGATGCTGATGCTACTGGCATGTAGGCCTTGGAACCCCTCCAGCTTCTCCAGTAGGCACCATTTCCTATTAATGCTAACACTTGAAACACCACACACACACACACACACACACACACACACACACACACACACAAAGAGGCATGAAGAGCAAAAGATCCAAGGGAACTGAGACCAGTATAAATGAGTGTGAAACAGAAGTTTACATACATATTTGGAAATATTATTACTCCCTTACAACTTATCAAGACTCCTTTTTATGAACCTTTACTGGCTGTGTTCCGACAGCAGGGCTCTCCGTGATTATAACATATTTTGTTCAGCAAATTTATTGCCCTCTGGAGTGGAAAAAAAATTGCCTCATCCCCTTTGTTAACATGAGACTATCACAATTTCATCACCACAGAAAATTGTTCCTTAAAATAAAGATGAGAATTACAACATCGTTAGTGAAGAGGCAGGAACGATTCCTTTTCTTTACTTCTATTTCTAGTGAAATTACAGAACAAAACAAATTTAATATACTTGAAATCTAGTGGGAAAATCTTCAGTAGTACCTAAATGACTCAGGAGCAGTGTTCCCTCTAAGCTGCACAGCAGCACTTCTTCACAGGTGATTAATCAGCCCCACACAGTCAGAGGCTCAGGGCCGAATGACTGGGTAATCACCGATTAATCCACCGACTTTGAATAAGTTTTATGTACCTAAATCACTTCAGGTTCTTTTAAAAATTCTGTCTATGTAGTGTCCCCCCTTCTTGCATAAAAATGAGGCTTCCCATTCCTCATAGCTAACAAATTGCTAAAACTAAGAAAAATATTGTTTTCTATGAAAAGAAGTTGTGGCATATTGTAAACAATCATTTTTTGACATTTGTTTTCAAAATGTGATATTAATTTGGTAATGTCCCTTTGAAGTACTTATATAGCTTTAAATTGTTAAAAATGAATTAATTTTGAAAATCCAATGCACTTGTCAACCACAAATACTTTTATTTATTTATTCTCTTTCTAGTTTCATGTTTGTTTACAATCAGTTTCACTTTCTGTTTCTTAGGGTATATCTAGACTATATGGCTCCGTCGACGGAGCCATGTAGATGAGGTTTCTAGACATAGGGAAATGAAGCGGCGATTTAAATAATCGCCGCTTCATTTACATAAAAATGGCTGCCGCGCTGTCCTGATCAGCTGTTTGGTGGCACAGCGCAGTAGTCTGGACACTCTGCGGTCGACAAGGGAAGCCCTTGTCGACAGCCCCATTATGCCTCGTGGAATGGGGTTTACCGGGGCGGTCGACAAGGGCTTTGCTTGTCGACCACGGAGCGTCCAGACTACCGCACTGTGCCGCGAAACAGCTGATTGGCACTGCGCGGCAGCTATTTTTATGTAAATGACGCGGCGATTATTTAAATCGCCACTTCATTTCCCTTTTCTGAGTACATTTTGTGCTGAAATATTTGGGTTTCGAATACTATAGGCAATGAAATATCGGTCTCAAAAAAATAACTTTTATTCTTTTTTATTTGTGAAATATTTCTATAGATTTTTACTATTTGTTTTTACATTTTAATTTTGGGACAGACTTTAACAGTATCCCATTTAACCATTTTGAATCTGCTCAAGCCAAAATCATAGACATGTTTTTCAGTTTTTCCCTCACCCCCAACACAATTCCATGATGCTACTCTATCCTTCAGGATACCTGAGTCATAGTTAAATAAAAACTTTAGTAAGATCACTACAGAAACAGTGACATGTGGGCAGGAAACAAGAGCTTGGAAGCTCAGTTTTTTTCCTTAGTAGTATCAGTTTTCAATAAATCCAAGTTCCACAGACAGACGGTCATGTTTATTGATAAGAATCTAACTGAACAGAAGCCCTATAGGGCTCAGATACTGACAAGAACATTTCACTGCCTGGATGAGAACCATTAATCCTTAAATACCTGTAGCTTGCCTAATGATTTTGTGATATGGCAAGACCAATCAGCACATATCACTGATAAACTATCAAAATAAAATTCTGAGCCTAATTGAGGAGCCTAATTGAGGAATTTGACCCAAAAAAGGCTAACTACCTGCTAAACTGTAAAAAAATGATTTAAACAAACTGCTAATCCCCCTTTCTACATTCACTTCTAAAATAAAAGAGGGGGTTTTTTTAGTGAAGATACATAATGAATATTTTTTAGTGACTCCATTATCATTGTAAATTCACTCGCTCCAACAATTTCCACACATTTCTGCTAATTCTACCTAGGTAAGGTACTTTTATTTCATGTATATCAGCACTAGGCTTCTACAGGCATAACTATCGATAACTACTTCAGCGTGAGAGGTTATTTTTTCCATAAGGGTACAAAATGTGTGTGTACACCATGACTTACTAAATAGCATGCTGTTGTAATTATGTATTAACAACTGTATTATCTGAACATCCATAAGGCATTCCTAACTGGCAGGGGGTTAATTTTGTTTTAATTGTGCTTTAAATTTACACAGAATGGCCACATTCACAAAGCTTCTACAACAACTCTATCAAACTTCTGTGCTCTACCCAGTTCTCTCATACACGTGGCCACATTCCCACCCTTTCTTCTTTCCCTCTCTCTCTCACACACACACACACACACACACACACAACATTTATACATAAACCATTAAATAGAAAGACAAAGCTTTGTGCAAGACTGCCATCTCATAGTAAATCCCAAAGTGATGTAGCCTCTTTGCAGAACCAGCACCATGCAGACTGATCTCTGTCAAGGTACATAAGAACATAAGAAAGTCCGTACCGGGTCAGACCAAAGGTCCATCTAGCCTAGTATCCTGTCTGCCGACAG
>JANRFK010004893.1:20280427-20291087 GCA_030068395.1 Apalone spinifera | reverse complement strand
CACAGCAGGGCAGTCTGGACGCGCCGCGGTCGACAAGGGAAGCCTTTGTCGACCACTCCGGTATGCCTTGTGAAATTGACTCCAGTAGGCAGTAAAGCTGGTCTTCACATTAGTGATGTTAGATATCAGTTAAATGAACAGTTGAGTAACCTCATGAATTCTTAATGGTTACTTAACTATTCTATGGAGGCAGGGCCAGCAGCCAGTGCGCTCCAGCCCCACTCTTGAGGATCCCGCTGCCACTCCACACTGCTTCCTCTATATCAGAGGCAGCAATGTGGGGTGCCAGGCAGGAGCTGATCCGCGAGGGAGCCAGGTTAAAAACCAGCTCCCCTCATGGACTGGCTGCCTCTGTTACAGAGTCAGCAGCCCCTGTCCAGGGATGGGTCTGAGCTCCCAGACCCAGTGTGAGCTGGAACTGAGCTGGGTTACCTGCCCACCTGGCTCCTAATACAGTTTAAATGCAGAGCTGCAGCAGGGGTAGGTCCCAGACCCAATCACAAACCAGGACTAAGCCAGGCAGCTGGCCAGCCTGCTAAAAAATGTACTGGCCAGGGGATAGGGGGAGGGGAGAAATGTGTGTTGCCTATAGCATTAACCAAAAAGCTTTTGCTTATCAGTTAATAGACTACACTATTACATCCCTACTTCACATTCCAATTTCCATCCTATACTTTATCGAACGAGTCCTATAGTAGTTTGAAATTATGTTTGGAGAAGCTATGACAGCTGCTGTTTCTGAGATACAAAACCCACCAAAGACTGGGGCTACGAAAGGACTATGTAATTCTGGCAGAAGTGAAAGCACAAGTATCAAAATTATTTGTTGATTCTGGCACACAGGTATAGAGAGGAAGAACCTGCGTTGGAGAAAAATGAGTCTTTGAGATGGAATTTTTAATGAAAACACTGCCTGGCACCAATGTATGTGGGGGTGGAGGTTTTCATGCTACATCAGCAAGCTAAACAACTGCACCAAAATCTACTAGAAGAATAGGCAGTTGTGAATAGAAGTGGATGAATCTCATGGAGTTTGAGGCTTGGCAACTGTGTCAACTTACTTTTTTCTGATTTTGTTGAACTAATTCAAGAACCTTCTATTTTTCCTGTAATTTAAAACCCTTCCCCTCTCAAGGAAGATTCAGTTTAAAACAATAAAATAAAGGGAAATCTGTACTATGTATTGTTAATAGAAGAACTCTTTCCTACTCCGCTCACCTTGATCCCAGTATTAAGGACACGATATGTGTTTTTCACTCTTCTTTATCTTCAACTAACTTTTTTCTTAGGAATTTTAATCTCCATTCCCCACCACCACCGCTCTCGCTCTCTCATACACACACAGTTTCTGCTAAACAGAACATAATTTTGGTAACATCAGGCTTCCAAGTCAAATTTCCAAACCTACCATGAAAAAAAAAAAAATCGAGTTCACTTGTGGCTACCTAAGTTAGTTTTACTGTTATACCTAATTGCCTATAAAAACTGTTTATCATAGTTAAAAAGAAACAGAAGTTTTTACAAATAGGCTGGTATACTAAAGGATTGGATGCAGTCTGTCCGTGACAGTACTACATCTGCTACTGGAGTTGTTAGCTAAAACAAAATATCCAGGGAGCAAATATCAAACTACAGCTAGCACCCACCATCAGCGACTGCCACTGTCTAAACAAGGGGAAGGAGACATAGAAGAGAATAAAAGATCAAAACTACAAAACTTTTTCTCCATGGAAGAAAAGTCATATGCCACCACTTGTTTTTTAAAATAGTATCTTAATAAAATAACTGCACAACTCGAATATTTCAACTTTAATCACCGGGATTCCTTTTTTGTTTTTCTTCTTTTTATCTCCCCCCCCCCCTTTAAAATGTGTTTGTCTTTTTATTTAAATGGGTAGCCATGAAACCAATAGTATAAAGCTGACTACATTTATTCTATTACAATAAGTTTAAAAATTCAACAATTATAAAAATATTATTGCAATACCAACTACAAAACCTGAACACATCTGTGACGTGGTTTTGAGGTGGAGGTCATGAAAATCAAGATTTGTAGGGCTTATGGAGTTGCTCTCACTTTTATGTCTGAATTTGGCCCTTCAAAAGCAATAAGCATTGGTCAATGTTGCACTACAGTTTCGTCAAACTCAAATATATACATTATGACTTTTAGTGAATTAGCATATTCTGGAAGCAGTAGAAATATACACACATCCACCTAATCACTCATTGGACCAGCAGTCAGGAAAATTCCTGTGGTCCAAAAGATCCTCTTTAAACTAAAAATCTTCTCTAAACTAGAGTGATCTCACCACTACCAGCTTCATCTCTGTGTGTGTACAAAAACTCCTGTGCTGGGAGAAGGAGTCAGAAAATGGTTCTTAAAACAAAGAAAACATAATATTTTTTCTTTAATTTGAAGAACTAACAGGAAAATCCACTAGTGCTGATCTTGTAGCTCTTTCCACATGCCTAACTCCTACTGGATTTACAAAAGGGTTTTGTGGGAGTAAAGACTGTAAGGTTGTGAATGTATACAAACATTTATTTTTCATACAGAAAAAAAATAATTTAAGAACATATGTTTGACCACAGAAAAATCCAACTAAGCAGAGAAAAGCTTCCTTCTCATCACTGCTGCTTTAAGCAACTGGAGGAGAGGTTTCCAAACCAATAGGGCAAATGTTGTTAAACTTATTAGCTCAAATATCACACTAGAGTATACTCTCCTACACATTTTACAACTTTGAAACTACACTATGTGTAATATTTTCCAATGTCCCCAAGCATTTCAAGAGCCTAGTTAAACAAAAGTCAATTTATCTACCACTAGAAAGAGCATATACCAACCTCCAATCACATGCAACAAGCTTTCACTACACGCTGGAATGAAAACAGATGAAATGGTGAAACTAAAGAGATGCCCAGTGCATGAAGGTCCTTCAAGTATTGTGGTGTCATCAACTGTTCAGTTTAGCAACACCACTTGTGCTCAAACAGCTATTGTTGTTCACAAGATGCAAGTCTCTTCAGTGCAAGAGATAGTCTCTCTGCAAATTAGGGGTGTAAAAGGTTAAACGGTTAAACCTTTAGGCTTACCATTAAAAGGATCTCAACCATTAACCCCACTGGCCAGCTAGCAATGCTGAGTCAGCTGCCAGAGGGACTCCAGCCCTGGCCATGTTGGGTCACCCAGCCACAGGGACCAGCCTTGACCGTATCATTACATTTTATCAGCTACAGTACCTATTGAAAGCCTTTGTGTTTCAATTCCTCTATTATTCACAGACCAAGAAAAAATTCTTTGATATTTTTGAACAGGCAAGATCACTGGGTTTTGGGAGGGGTTTTTTTGATTGTCAGGGTAGTCAAACACTGGAATAAATTGCCCAGGGAAGTTGTGGATTCCCCATCTCTGGAGATATTTAAGAATAGGTTAGATAAATGTCTATCAGAAATGGTCTAGACAGTATTTGGTCCTGCCATGAGGGCAGGGGACTGGACTCGATGACCTCTTGAGGTCCCTTCCAGTCATAGTATTCTAAGATGCAGTAGTTTGTGGGAGTGCTAGTTATAACCAAACTGACCTGTCTTGGCATTGCATTGCTTCAGAACATTGGCATGGACCCGCATTTAGTGTTCATTCAGATGCAATCATCAAAAGAGGGATATGCTAAACCAATTCCACTATACACAGTCTTAATGTCTGTTTTTCTTAATAAAATGAACTTCTATTTGTGGACACATTTTGCAATTATATCCTTTTCCCAGGCTTCAGAGACTATACTGTCCTGCAGTTGGGATATTCATTATGACACAATACTTGTACATAACAGATTCATTTCCAATTACTATAGTCCTGAACACCAGGCCATCTACCTGCCACAACATGTTCTTGCTGTCTGATAGTCTGGATTGAAAATATTGGAGAAAAGAGAGAGTATCTGGACTACATCCACTTTTGCCAGCCTCAACGATGAACGCAAAGACAGTGTTGCTGCGAGTTAGGGACATCCCACTTCTATTGTCACTTCATCCCATGACTGTTACTACCCGTTTTATATACAAAACCTCACTTTCCTCTTCCTCACCATGCTTAGCCACTCTTACTGTCCTTTGCTTCTTTTCACTACACCATTGTGAAGCCTTACAATGTGCAGACCCACATGCAACAGAGCAGCCTCAAGCAACTAGAAGTGGGAAACAGAATTCAAGTCCTGAGCTGTCTTCTACCCCATTCCCTTCACCATAAAGAGGCGGGATGAAGGCTTTGAGTGTGACTGTTCTCCCTTTTCTATGTCCCACTGCTGGAGAGGAAGCTGGAGTCACCCTATGAACTTAAGAACCTGGTTGGGGTAGGAAGCTCTCACAAAAGATATGAAGTGCCAACTAGCTGCTTGATTTACTTGATTTTACAGTCAGCCTAGATTCCTCTCCCTATCACACACCACTGCTATCTCTGCTCCTCCAGCTATGCACATTTTTCCTCGTGACATCAACCCAGTGTATGGTCCTTCTCTGCCCTTGCAAATAGCCTCTGTCAAGTATGACTTAAAGAAAAGAAAAATGCAACACACATGTGAAAAGAACAAAACCAGATCAAACCTTTTTCTTGCTTCAAGGGAATTTTTAAATACCTTGTTATATGAAACCATCGGCAAGCATTATCCAATAACCACATCACCCAATGAGAAAAGAAGGTATTAGTAAACAAGATATTTTAAATTACCTTTCCAAAATCCCGCACATCAAACAAATCAAATGCTTCAAAAAGTTCACTTTTCTTCATCCCAAATATCTCACAGCATGCTGAAAGGAATGTTCTTATATTCTTCAAGCAGAGAAACTAGAGAAGAAACACAAATAATATTGTTAATGAAGAGGCATGTAATCAACAACTGCTTGGTGGTATACTTTGGAAACTCGTGCTTATTTTTGCAAATATATATACATATACTGTGATATTACCATTTTTAATAGTAGTTAGCATTTCTATTAAACCATTATTTTAGATGGTTTGTAATTCAGCCATTAAAATTCTCTTGAGACTGAGTAGTGTTATCCAAGATTTTAAAGAGGGTAATTTTATTCAGCAGAATTTGTTTAAACTAATTTCATGTTAGCCAAGAGAAAAGCTAAGAAATTACCAGGTTTAAGTTAGCTTTAAAATGGCTTCAGTTTTATAAATTAAAATGTGTAAGTTATTAGTGTACAAGAATGGACCAGCTGCGTTATGTGCTAAAGTAAACATTACCATAGCAGATCTAATTACTGACTTTAGAAAAGCAATCAGTCAATTTGTATATATACACACCAAGTATTTTCATTAAAAAAGAGTTAATTGGAAGGCCGTCTAGTTGCAGGGATTTACTGTAAATACATGCACAGTTACAGATTCAAGACACCACAAATAATACTGTCAAAACGGACTATAATTATACATTGGGGATTATACAATTATGGTTTTACAGTAATTTTTGCATAATTGAGAATTTACCAAGCAGCAAATTGATAGAAAAATCGATTTTTAGGAGGGGAATCTGAAATTTCATTTGCCTGAACATAGCTACAGTCACCCATTATTTCCACTTCTAAATCATAGTCTGCTATGGGACTGAAGAAAGTTTTATCAAGTGAGAGTTCTGCTTCCCTGATTTCCACTATTCCCAATTTACATCCTGCACTGCCTCTTCTTCAGGTTCTATCCACATAGGCTTAACTTAGTTTCAGACCAGACTTCCAGAACTGGTAGAAGACTCCTTTTAGCAACTTCCACAACTACTTCTCATTAACAACTCCTATACTCCAACACACACACATGCACAAAACCAGAAAACAAAAAGGTAATCTGGAGAATTTGTAGGTCAATGAACTATTATTGTCCACAGCTGAGTAACAAAATGCAGCTGTCACTCAAGGAATTCTATTTTCAGGCTGACAGGCCTCCTCTTTAAAATGATTCCTTAGCTGTTAATTTGGAAATATCTTTTTTCCCCTTCCACTCTTTTTCCCTTGGTAGAATGCTCAGTACATGAGTACATTTAACAAACAGCAATTGATCTGGCCAGGGGCTATGAATCCTAACTGGAGAAAGGAGAGCACTCACAAGCAATTATTTAAAAAAAAATTAAACCACAAAAATTCCAGTGAGGAAGAAATAACCCCTTGAGGGAGAAGCTTCAGTAGCTGCATAGCCACACTTCTGCATACCATCGGCCCTGAAAGCTGGGGTGTGGGTTTTTTTTCCGTAGATAAGCAGCTGGAATTTGCACCATACCACTGACATGTTATCTTTTGAAACAGCAGTGAAAGAGACAACCATTGTCAGTAATTTTGCAGCAACTTGCTAAAGACACATATCTAAAAATAAAATAGTGCAAGATCTATCAGTTCTTTTTGGGAAGATACAATTCCAGAAAGTCTATTTTATTAAATCTTACAATCCAATATATAACAAAAATATTAAACATTTATAGACAACAGTATTATTTCAATGTACACAGCCATCAGCTTGAGATTTTCTTTCAAATGTTATCTTATCCAAACAGCAAACCAGAATTAAAACCCATTCTTTAAATGCCTGATCCAAAGGAATAAGGATTACAGAACCGAGCCCATGTTTTAAATTACTTTGGTTTACATACATCTTGTTTCTTCATAAAGAGAAATGGTGGCATTCATGCCAACATTTCATGTGCAAAGTAACACCCAAATGGTTTGTCCACATTCATGCACTTCAGAATGAACTGGTGTAAATAAGGGGGGAAATGGTGAGGTGGAGACGCAGTTTCTTGATTTAGTTTTGGGGATACTGTGTGTTTACAAACTTGCCAGAGTTGGGCAAAGTGACACTACTGCAGGAAACAAAAACATCCAGAATCTGTGGTGTGGTAGTCACTAATCATGCTCAGTAGCCCTTTTAAAAGCTATACAGAAAGCTTTCATTGTGGGCTGACCACCTGGCATGAAATACCCATTTTCAACACCAGAAGCCTCAGCCAACTATATTTCAGTGAGAAGATGGAGACAGCATAGTAGAATTCATCAGCTGAAAAAAAACGGGATTAGATGTGTCCACTGACAGT
The DNA here is from genome assembly GCA_030068395.1 of Apalone spinifera. Classification (NCBI taxonomy): domain Eukaryota; kingdom Metazoa; phylum Chordata; order Testudines; family Trionychidae; genus Apalone; species Apalone spinifera. The sequence goes on along the minus strand of JANRFK010004893.1, from coordinate 20,284,002 downwards.
TCTAGGTCTCCAATCCATTTAGATCCAGATGGGGTATTCTCTCCAGATGGTGTTTTCCCTAACTCATTGGAAGCCAGCAAGAGAGACAGGAAGTTGTGGGAGTTTGAGACTTAGTGGATCTAAATGGATTGGTGCAGATTGGAGACTTAGTGATGAAGAGATGCAAAGGATTTGGGACAACCGTGAAACTGCCAACCTGCTCTACCTGAAAAAAGCTCATGGGACACACACACACACTTTGAATTGCACATATTGCGAGCAGGACCAAAGGACTCCGTGAGTTAGAACCAACTGCACATATGTGTGTGGGTACAAGATATATGGTTCCTCAACATTTTGTAACAACAAGAAGTATGGAATTTTGAGTAAAACACCCAAGAGCTATCATATAACAATGGTTTATGAGAAACGTTTAAAGCTAAGAACAAGGCTAGTGTGAGGCATGTGTGTTCCATTCCTCTGCACGTGGCCCTGTGATTTATTATTGGCCCTGCCCGCCTGGGCAGGATGTCCACCTGAAGCACGTCCTGATGCTTCAGACTACACATGGCAAGGCTCCCTCCCCACCCTCCTCCTCCCAAGCCTGTGGGAGAAGAGAAGGAGGCTGCTGCAGGTACCAGGTGTGAGGGTGTCCTTGGCGGCCTAGACCCCCACACTATTGGTCCAGGAGCTCTTCAGACTGCTGGGGGAAGGGGAGGGTAGCTACTGCAGCCCTGCACAGACAGAGCCAGAGATGTGGACCCGGTGTGTAGACGCCAGTGGCCTGGGCCATAGCTAGGGTTGCCAGGTGTCTGGTTTTGAACGGGACAGTCCGGTATTTGAGCTTTCTGTTCAGGAAACAAATTGAGAAAATATAAATGAGAAAATATAAATGTCCAGTATTTTCTAAATAAGATGTAATGTAGATTGTGATATAATGTCAAGTGTGTCCGGTATTTTTGTTGAAACCATCTGGCAACTCTAGCCGTAGCACCCCATTCAAACTAGGCCCCACAAATCATCACACCGACACTGGCCCAGGGAGGGGAAGGGGTGAGAACTTGTGTTCTAAATGCACTCATTCAATGTTAGCAACCTTAGGCATTAGAAAATATCTGGGCTGGTCATGGAATGTCAACTAAGACAATGGCTGACAAATTCAATGTAGTGCACTGTAAAATAAACCACAGTAGTCAAACCATAAACTAAAGGTTTCCGGTAGTTATGTGTCAAATGTACAATTTATAGAATAAGGAACAGAGTAAAAAGTTTTGAATCTGACACAAATCTCTGTCTAATTTACAGAAGAAAAAACATTTCACTGGATCTTCCTTTACAACAAACCTCTACCTTGGTTTCAGGAACCTTATGGTTTTCAACGCAAAACTGAAGCAAAGAATAGAATACATGACCACTTTATCCTGCTAAATGAGGAGGCCAAGTTCCTGTACTCCTGCCCCCAACATATCTCTTTATCTGGAGGAAAGTGGTCACAAGGCTACATGTAATGCTGGACTCTCTGCGACTTCTGAGAATTATGAAAAAAAAAACACACAGAAATTAATCAGGAGAGAAGGGAGAAGGTTTGCCACTTTTTGACAGTTACAGCCACAGGTCTGTTCAACAGTTTATATATCCATTACATTTAATAATGCACTCACAAGGAAAGGCATACAACACACTAGTATTCACTGACTAATGCTCTTCATGCTGGAAAAAATTAGCCAGTCAGAGCACTTTGAACATCAATCAAAGACAAAATCTGACAGTATAACACAAAATTAAAGGCTTGTAAAATAAATTGCCCTTAAGGAATTGGAAGCTTGGTGGCAAATGACCTACGTGGGGGAACAGGAGATGTAAAGAGCCTGAAACTTTGCCCAAATTTGACAAAAGATTTGAGAACATATTAGTAAACCAGGAACAAGTCTCAGTCAAGACTGATGCCATCCACTTCCTCCCAATCAGTTGTCACAAGATCTTTCTATAAATCGGGGAAGGGAACTACCTTGCCAGCCCATATGAGGATTAAGGATGTAAAATCCCGTTTAAAAAGTTAACCGATTTATTTAACAGGTTAACCAGGATCCCATAGCAGGGGACTGCTCCAGCCTGGCCGGGCCAGCTGCACCATGGTATAGGAAAGGGGGCTGATCCTGATGGGCACACCGCACAACCGTACAGAAGGGAGATGCTCAGTCTGTGCCCACCACACTGCATGCAGGAAGAGGGCTGCTCTGGCCATGCTGGGCCAGGCACATCACATCGTGGCGTTCGTGGGGGGTTTGCTCCAGCTGCACTGGGCTGCATGTTAACTAGTTACCCCAGTAAGCATGCCAGTAAGGCGAATGCTTACTGGGTAACTCTTTACTTCCCTAATGAAGATGAAGGGATAGGCCTGACAGCCACCCTAGAAGAATCTGAGACAGGAGGAAGGGAACCAGTCATCACAGAACCTTGAGACATTGCAGGGGTGGGGGTTTAAGAAAGGTCACTAGGATATGTACTCTAACCACCAAGAACAGTAAAAAGGTAAGCAGGAAGTGGCCCACTGGTAAAGTGGAAGTTTTGGAGGAGAGGAAACAGAGTCCTGGCCTAACTCCTCTTCATCCCCTCAAGAAATGAAAAGTTTCTACAGATCTTCTCCCCATCCACGCTACAGGTGATGGAGGGACTAACAATTTTGCCTTGAAAGCATGCAGTATTTAGTCCTTTTTGCCATGTGTTTTCCTAAGCGTTCCTGCTCATTCAAACCAGAAACTGAAAAGCAAAAATACTGGTGTTCCAACAAAACAAGAGATCTTTAAAAAACAATTGTACAATGCCAGCAGAATCCCCCTATGAAACTAAGCAGTCGATCTTTATACAAATCTAAATAAATCTTGTACTTGCAATGAGAGAAGATATTTGAAGAAACAAGGATTAGGACAAAAAGGGAAAACAGATTTTTTTTTAAAAACAAGTTTTTTACTTCACTGGGAATTTTGCATGAGTAAGGACTACAAGACTTGGCCCTACCTTGGGGCACAGAGCAAGGAACATGGTTAACAGTGAGACAACCCCTCTATATACACTTGTTGTGAAGTCACTGGTCTACTGTAGCCCAACTTTTAGAACGCATTTCTATGTAAATACATCTAAGCTCATTCATGTAACTACATCTTATTTTAAGCATCAATACATTACATATGTATCACAGTAGATTAAATATACATCAGGAACCCTGCTATCATTTAACTCAAATTCCTCATCATGACAATATCCCTACTAAACTAAAATTAAAAATAAAGGACTTCAGAATATATTCCATGAAAAAGAACCATCAGTCATGTCAAATATCAAGATGATTCTCTGATATTTGCATGTTGTGTACTATCGACAATTGGCCATAAAAGCAAATAAGGCAGTATTTAAACAAACAAACAAACATACATTTAGCTTTATACACTGAATGAAATTGTGTTAAGATAAATAAGTACCAATAATAGTGGAAATTAAAAAAATTCTGAAGAATATTCTAAATGAACGATTAACAGGGTAATTGAAAAAACAACAAATAGTCTGATAGCACTTTATAGACTAACAAAACATGTAGA
>JANRFK010004893.1:20228379-20268171 GCA_030068395.1 Apalone spinifera | reverse complement strand
CACATGCCCCCGGGGGGGGGGGTGTTCCAGTTTGGCCAATGGGAGCTGCAATGATTATGCTGAGGGTAGGGGCAGCAGCTGCTGACAGCTTTGAGCTGTCTGGGGCTGCAGCAGGCTAGAAGCCTGCCTAAGGGTCTCACTGGGCTGCTGACTGGGAGCCACCTATGTAAGCACCTCCTGACTAGAGCCTGCATCTGGCACCCTCTTCCATACCCTAAGCCCTGTACCCAATCTCCTGTCCTTTTCCCAAACTCCTCCCCTGGACTAAATGATCACAATGACCCCTTCTGGCCTTAAACTTTGAGAGTCTAGATGACCTACCCTTATCCCATTGTAAAATCTAGGTACTTTAATGGCCTCCATCTTCACAATACTGTATGAGTACTTACCATTAACGCTGCATAATAAAAATAAAAGCAAAACACTGTGTTTCATCTTAATGTTTCCAAGCTATATGCAGTAGTGCCAACTATCACATTCAACAAATATGTTCTGCTTTCTCTTCCCATTTGTTAAGAAACCAGATACCCTTTGTCTGGATGAACTTTAGCATGCATTCACTGAGTATGAACTCTAAGATGGGGACCTAGTAAGTTAGCTCTCTTCTCAGAGTAGGAGTATGAATTAAATGTACCTAAAAAGGTATTTACCAGTTAGTTCTTTTCTGCCTTTTTACCTTCTGAGTTTTTCACTGTTGCAGTGTTTGAGAATCTGGTCCACCTCTTTCCAATTTGTGCTATCTGACCCCCTTCAATGCTCTACTAAAATGATATAAAAAGGGAGTATGTATAACTAATCTGAAATTAGATGCTGTCCGCCATTCCTCTAAGACTGCTCCTCTGCCTTGAGGCTTTAGGAGAGGAGAGGGAAAGTCCAGAAGCCTTCCCGTACTCACCTCTGGGCAGAGAACTCAATGGCTATAGCTTGAACCTCTCTAGTCCGGAACCCTCAGGACCTGACTTAGTGCCAAACCAGACAATGTGTCAGACCACAGGAGGTCAAAATTGTCTAGCAGCATTGCCTACACTTCCACTGCTTACTAGCTCTTAGAAGACATTTAAGGGTAAATTAGAGCTAAATGACAGCACAGAACACTGAGAGCCAGGACTAGTGGTTGTAAACAAACTTTATCGGACCATGGGAAACTTAGCGACACCCATGATAAGTAGACATCTGACTAACTAAAATCATGCTGGACCACAGATGTTGCTGGACCAGAGAGGTTCAACCTGTATTAGGAAAAACATACCAAAAAATGATAAACTCAATTAAGAAATATTTTCAGGAGCACAATAGAAAGTTATTAGTCCCAAATACCATCAGTTCTTGCAAATTTGCATGTCTTCTCTTGATTTGATTTATGAAACACATCTGTGCACATGCTCTTGGCATATGCTACAGCTTACAAGCAGTACATCACTCTTGTCTGAAGTGAGTCTTAGCTAAGTTACAGACAAACCTAAATCTCTAAGAGGCATTGGGTAACTCATTCAAATGCACTTAGTTAGACGAAGAGGACATAGATAGCTTGGTTTTATCAGCATACCACAAACACCACAGCCCACATTTACTCAGCAACCTTCCTAACAACTCTACAGACATATTGAACAGGATGGGGCCACAGCAAGGAACCATGCACAACCACCACAGATGAGCAATTGCTCAATACAACCTTTGGAATTGCTCAGAAAGAATAGCCTCATCTACCACTACTAGAGACCTTTGGCATGGGAAATTTACCATTGTCTTAGCAATTACCCACCCTAGAAATATTGTATACATATTTCCTCTAATAAAAATGTATAATATGTACTCTCTGAACATTACCCAGAATACAAATAAATTGTATAAAACTAAAATTCCCCAGTTATTTGCCATAAATTGCAACAGTTCATATTTGTGTTATAGCTCTAAAAAAAAAAAGAGGCACAATTCTAAATACCCACTACCCATGTCTTCAGAAATCACTGAACCTGTAAATTGGTTTACACTAATTTCCTGTTATCATGGGATGCCTGGTCCTGGAGCCTAACACAAATACAGAAGAAATCTCTGCCAGGACTAATATAAGCCTCATAAGATTTCACTGAGCATGCTGGGAAAATGAGAAGTCCAAGGTGATAAAAACCTAAAATAATTTCATGCAGTGAGATGATAGATTTTAGTGATGTTTTATGAGGATTCTAACTGAGGGCTCGTCTGTCCTACTACTAAAGTCGATGTAACTTACATTGAGCGGGAGGAGGTGTGAAAAGACACACCCCTGAGCAACGTAAATTACATTCACTTAAAGTAGTGCCTACCCTGGCAGGAGAAGGTATCCCTCCAAAGAGGTAATTTAATTGTTGGGAGATGGCTCTCCTGTCAACATAGCAAGTCTTCACCTGATGTAGCACAGTATTGAAAACAAGCCCTGAGCCATAGAAAATGCCATTTCTTAACACAAAGCACATAATTGCAGAACTCATCATGCAGATCACGATGATGAGCAATCGCCACATGCTTCACTTCTGAGTATACATTTTCAGAGCAAGCAGATGGTGTCCCTGCAGGATCTTCAGCATCCTCACTAATTGCTGATATACAAATGTTTCAAATAAAATATAAACAAACGAAAAGAAACATTTCAGCTCACATGCAGAAAAACAAAATATGTTCCATCATGTAAATTATTATAGTTTTCTAAAATGCCCATCACTTATACTAAGAGCCCTACCAAATTCACAGTCCATTTTGGTAAATTTCAGTGTCACAGAATTTTAAAAATCATAAACGTTGTGGTTTAAGCTATTTAAATCTGAGATTGTACAGTGTTGTAATTGTAGACCCAAAAAAGTGTTGTGGGGTGGTCACAAAGTTATTGTAGAAGGGGCTGCAGTACTGCTAACCTTGGCAGTAAGGATGTAAAATCCCGTTTTAATCGGTTAACCAGATAAACCCATTAGGGGCTGCTGGCTCCCACCACAGCCCGCAACATGGTGGGCCTGGAGCAGCCCTCTGCCCACAGCAGACCATCGGTGGAAGGTTGCTCCCAGGCACCAGTTAACCATCACCCAGTAAGAGTGATGCTTACCTAGTCACATCCCTACTTGGCAGCGGCCCTGCCTTCAGAGCTGGGCAACTATGGAGTGGTGGCTGCTAGTTAGGGTCCCAGTTCTGAAAGCAGAGCCCCTGCCATCAACAGCACAGAAATAAGGGTAGCACAGTAATAGTATTGTTACTCTTCTGTGCTACACCTGGCAGGACGCTACCTTCAGATCTGGGTACCTGGCCAACAGCCACTGCTCTCCAGCCATCACCCAGCTCTGAAAACAGCACAGAAGTAAGTCTGGCAATACTTCAAATCCCCCCCACCACAATAACTTGCGACCCCCCGGAATCCCCTTTTTACTCAGGATCCCCAATTTGAAAAACGCTGGTCTACTCTGTGAAATCAGTATAGTGCAGGGCAGTGTTCCAAGTGGGCCGCAAGCACTCCAAGAAAGCTGCTAATGGGCCGCTCCGGTTTGTTTACTTACCGGCTCCACAGCCATCTGCAGCCAAGGGGAGCCACAGGCAGCAGCAGCAGCCCAGGCCACGCTGCTTCCCACGGCTCCCCTTAGCTGCAAATGGCAAACCACAGCCGAGGGGAGCAATGAGGTTCTGTGGCTGCAGATCCAATAAGTAAACAAATCAGAGGGGAGCATTAGCAGCTTTCTCAAAGTAGCCCCAAATCCCACTTTGAGAAACACTGGTATAGAATAAAAGCACACAGACAGACAGACTTCACAGTCCATGAGGCATTTTTCATGGAAGCAAATTTGGCAGGGCCCTACTTACACTACATACCACATCATTTCTTTCAGAGGAAAGATTTATTTGGACCATTTTTAAAACTCATAATTTGCATTTGACAGATCAAATAGTCTGTTGTAGAATGTTGTCTCAGATTAGAGTTAGAAACACTGAAACACACTTATTTATCCAGAGACAATTTGGAGTAGCAAATTATGGAACAAACCCACATGCCCTGAACCACTCTAATGCTTGAGAATACCAGAAAGGTGCTCAACAGAATCTGTCCATCTTCAGGTTCTCTCTGTAACTATCACTCTAACTGGTTATGCCTTTGTCATATATTTCTTTTCCCTATTGTATCTGCTTTTGCTGTATTCCCCCTCTCTAGCTGTGTAATAGACACCACTCCCTGCTTTTTTTTTTTAACAATTATTCTACCTCAAGGCTTCTATTTATATCTATCTCTCTCTCATTCCCTGCCCTCTATTTTAAATTATAATTTAAATGCTCTATTTTCAAGGCCTTCCTCTCTATTCTTATCAAGACTTCTTTGCCTGTCTTCAGTCTACATTACACCTTTTGCTATTAACTTTGTACTTAATCACCAACACTCTACTACTTCTCTCTAAAAGACCTAGCTCTCTTCTTTCCTGTAGCGCGCTCTCTCTCACTGCGTACTCTACATTCCTTGGAAAAGGAATAACAAACATGCTGATCAACTCAGAAGTGACACTAAGGGTACATCTAGACTACAGGCTTTTGTCGACAGAGGCTTTGTCGACAAAGAGCGTCTAGACTATAGCCAGTTCTGTCGACAAAGCAAGCCACTTTTTTGACAGCATCTAGATGCTCTCTTTTGAAAAAGCAGTGTGGATGCAATAGCACCTTTTGTCAACAGAACTCTGTCGACAAAACGCGTTATTCCTCGTAGAATGAGGTTTACCACCATCGACAAAACTGCCGCGTTCTGTCGACTTACTGTCAACAGAACTTGCGGCAGTGCAGACGCAGGTATAGTTTAGTCGATAAAAGTCCACTTTTGTCGACAAAACCCTGTAGTCTAGACACAACCTAATACTTCCTCTCCCTTCTTTTTCTTACTATCCTCCTCTTCACTAATACACAGCTCTAATATTTTTCTGGCATATTATGAAGTTCTACTTATTGGTGTTGGTTATCAGTGGATTATACTATATCTGTCATATCCACAACAGTAGCTCTATGCAATGTCTCCAATTCTCAGCATATCTCTGACACCACCTAGTTTACTCCTTTGCTCTTGATCTCCCTCTTGAACACGTACATTATATACTCAAGAGTAGAACATAAATAATACTACAAAACCACATACATCTGGATGGAGACATTTCAGTTTACCACAGAATTCAATCCAGGGATGGGAAAGACTGCAGGAAGTAAGTGTCACTTCCCTAAGCCCCTGGAATAGGAAAAGGAAACATCTTTATCTTCCTTCCACCTGCTTGGAGTTTATTTGTTCTTTAAAGTTAGCTTTCTTTTTACAATATCAGTAACTGAATATACAAATTGGGGAGCCTAGTGAGGTAAGCACCAGAGGAGGAACCAAATACTTTTGAATGCCAGTTCCAGTTGGCACAGTCTCTTGTGGCATTGGAAATGCTTTAAAGATGAAAAGCTCTAACAGTGCATTATAGAGTTTGTTATTACAGAATGAACCTTCCTAATCCGGCACTCTTGGGACCTGAGTGGTGCTGACCCAGAGAATTTGCTGAACCACAGGATGTCAATATTATCTATCAGCATTACCAACACTTTCACTGCTTACTGGCCTCTTAGAAGACATTTAGCAGTAAATAAGAGCTAAATAACAGCGCAGAACTGAGAGCCAGGACTGGTGGTGTAAGCAAACTTTATGGGACTGTGGGAAACTTGGCCACACCCATGATAATTGGACATCCGGCCAATAAATACATGTTAAAACACTATATACCCTACACAGCTCTCTATGTACCCAAGCAGTGTCCCCTAAAGCTACAGTGCTATTTTAGCAGTATAATGTCCTGCTGCCTCCCTACTACCAGAGCCTTTCCCTGCCATAGGGATAAGTTCTGGCAGGGTGAGTTTGTGATGAAAGCCTCCAGTATTTTTCCACTGCCAGAACTCCCCCACCGTAGTAGTAGAGTCCATCAGAGAGGAAAGGCTATGACATGAAGTTGCTGCCAGAGCCTTTCCCCACAGCCTCTCCCCACTAGCCCCTTTCACTTATGCACATAGCTAAATACCACAGTGTGGACACAGCCTGCTTTTCACGGCATCATGTAGCTACACATATCCTACACAAGTGGGGATGTGCTAGAATCACATAACCTTCTCCTTCAATTGGCCGAACATGTGGCAGTCTCTGCAGAGGGAAAGGATTGATTGAATGGTCCCAGAGACTAAATTATTGTCACCACTACAGGGGTCACTTTCCAGGCCAAGGATGACTTACGTTGGTTGGGAGGGAGCATTTCTAGTTTGTCCTGCCTGTGATATCTCACTGTCTGATCTATGGATGAAAAGAGGGCTTCCCTCTTAGAGGCTATCAGTTCAGGAACTATCACAAATCCTTATCACACACACACACACACACACACACACACACACACACACACACACACTCGGAAGGTGTCTTATCAGAAGGGAGGATATTTATGAAATTGAAAAATGTTTAAAATCAAAATCTCATGTCATGTTTTAAGCCCTGAATCAGAAAGGACCAGGATTATAGACTCCAGCAGCTCCTTATGGAGACAGAACTAAAACCCACTCAGACTGAGAAGTCAGCAACTGAAGACAGCTCAGTGCAGAGTGCTCCATGCACAATAATGCGCCAAAACCAACTGTAACCAAAGACTCCCAGAAGATCGTGGTGCCAAGACACAGGTCCACCTCACCGGCACCATGTGGCAGGAGGGAAGACAGGGGTAGATTCCCAGAATGTGCCATTGACTCCAGCCCCAGGACTGGCGCTGTCGAGTCCGGAAGGTGGCCTAACACTGAGAGACACGAGTCCAGTGCAAGTCCTGAACTCCCTCTCGACACCCAACACCTACGAGGCGGCCCAAGACCTGACAGAGATATCAGAAGCCAAGGCGCCCAGGGTGCACGATAAACCACTGGCACCAGCAAGACCACACCATTCAAAGGGGAAGCTGGCAATGCTGTGTAGACCAACATCCGTGGAACAGCACCGGGACAGGTCATCTTCATCAGACAGATTGCCTCCATGGGAGCAGCGTGCTTCCCCGGCACAAGGCCTGGCACTGACTCCCAGGACAGTGCTAGGCAACAGGCACTCAGTACCAAGGTCCATTGCCCAATCCAGGTTGAGGTTGAAGCCCAGGAGCACTCGGCACCGTTAGGGATCCAGACTCTCCTGGTATTGCTTGAAATTGCCAAGTAGGTCTCACTGAGCGGCACTGGCACCGACCTCTTGTATCAAGTGCATGAGACATAATTCGGTTTGGTTCTGCATCCATATCCCTTTAAACTTACTTTTGTTGGTTGTATAAAATTGAAGTTTTTAAACAAAAATATTAAAAATTGGTCTCATATACTGAGCATCAGTGTAAAGTTTCCTAAAGAGCCTACAATCACGTTTGACATAGCAGCTAGGTAGTTTTTCTGCATGACTGGTAATCTATTAATAGTTTTTGCTGCAAAACATACATAAAGGAAATTGCAGCAGCCGAATGTGGAAGTAAGTAAAAGCATAAGCCTGCCCGCAAGGCAAAGACAAAGAACAATAAGCCAGGTTTTTATGTAGCATATAAATGTATATACAAAATCCACACAAATAATGGCTATAATTTATTTTGCTTGCATCCCCTATGAAAGAACCACTTTTAAAGGGAAACTATGAACTTTTAAAAAATTACTCTGCTATCTGAAATTGTATTATCTCTTTGTTACGAATAAAGCCTAAAACAATTTTAAAAAACTAAATTCAAGCTGAAAGCGTCCCTTTTGTAAATAAAACTTAGTTGGCCATACTATACCAACAAAATCAACTTTCAGCCTTACTTTAATAATTGAAAAGTTACCAATATATCTGAATTATAAGCTACAAAATACTAACACTCGAATACAAACGATCTTTGGCTTATAGGTCCTTTATCAAGGATATTGTGTGCTAAATTTGAAGCAAAGCTATTAACATGTCTTAAATCACCTTTACCTTTTAGCACTGATTATTATTACAGAAACAAAGAGAGTAGAGTAATATATTTTATTGAAATAACTTCATAACAAAATTCATAAAAAGAGATATTACCCTCACCCCCTTTTCTTTCTAATATCCTGAGACCCACATAGGTGCAGTAACATTGCATCCATTGATTATTATTTAACATTGAACTCCATTAAGCTAAGTATTATACAAACAGAGTACATGATGGCCCTTCCCCCAAAGAGTTTGCAGCCCACAAAGGACAAGACAGAACAGGTGGATGAGACTAGTAAGTCAGCTAGGGTGGAAGAAACCGGATAACAAAAATACAGTATATGCAATTCTTGAACAGTGAGTAGTAGTGATTACAACTTTTCACCTGTTTATCCGTTATTGGGTTGTAGATTCCGGTACAGATTAAGGAAGTGGCAAGTTTTAAGGATAGGATTGCCAGACGGTTTCAACAAAAATACCAGACACACTTGACATTACATCTCAATCTACATTACATCTTATTTAGAAAATACAAGACATTTATATTTTTCATTTATATTTTCTCAATTTGTTTCCTGAACAGAAAGCTCAAATACTGGACTGTCCGGTTCAAAATCGGACACTGGCAACCCAATTTAAGGAGTGATGGCTTTACAGATTTTTCAAGGGGATTTTCCACCCCACTCATGGGCAGGATGGGAAAATGCCTATTGAAGAAGTGCACAGGTGAAACTGCCATTATTAGCAGTGCAAAGGCATGAATCCACCTTGCAACAAGCTAAGAAGGCTAAATTCTTGAAGTTCTGTACACAAGAAGAGGTTTTGTTCAATGCATTGGAAGAAAAGGTGCCAACAGGGGGACTTAAAGTGGGAGGAGATGAAGTCAGAACGAGACAAAAGGATGATTTTAGCACCGTCATTTTGAATGAATGTGAGGGATGGAGGTTGCTAGAATCAAGAGAAGAAAGGAAATTACTCCACACAAAGTGCTTAGAATACATTTTTCACGTTGTGTTGTGGTTACGTCAGGGATGGGCAATAAGTGGCCCACGAGCCAGATGCTCTATTTATGGACATGTCCACGGGATTGGCCACAGTTCACTGTTCCCAACCACCGGAAGCTGCAGGAGGCAGGCGAATCATGGCCAATGGGAGCTGCGAGCAGCAGTCCCTGAGAACGAACAGGGAAATAAAGCATCTGGTGGCCAGCTAGGAGCTAACCCTGGCAAACTGCATCCAGCCCACAGTCCACTTATTGCCCACCCTGGGCTACATGGTTGCAGTTTCAGAAAGGTTTGGTCAGGCCATAAAATAGAAGCAAGTAGCTTGCTATTAGTGGCATTAATATGCCCCTTCATTCTTCTTAAGAAGTTCACCAACACCACCCCCTTAACATTACGAAAGGAACACTGATGTAGGTTATTCTTACATAAAGCTGTGGAACCCCCAATTTTCTGATTCATTATTTCCTTGCAGACAGGGCACAGAAGAGTCTCTCATACACTAAACTGATGGATCCTGTGACTGTGACTTATTGATCACCCAATATGTATGGGGATCTTTTCATGGGACTCCCTACACCTTTACGTTTCCTTGGCAAGCTCCTTCAGCAGCCTTGCTGCCAATGCCTCCCTGCCTGCCAGAGTCCCCAAACCTCCCCCTTACAGAAGGAAATAACCTCTTTAGCTGGGGGTGAACCTGTGTATGTTAAATCCATATACTGTTAACAATAAATTATGCAAATTAGGATCTGAGGAAGCCAAATCCCACGCAGTATCAGGGACAGGGAGTAGAGTGCACAACAGAATGGACAGTCTCCATCTTTTCATTACCCGCTGCTTTCCCCCACTCCCCAACATCCTCTTACTGCAGCAACAAAAGCACATTAATATAACTACACATCGCCTGCTTTTTAAAAGTAACAATACTTGGGTGTCATGGGATAACATTTATTAGCTTGGATAAGCACTGGATAGTATCCGTAATGATGGATGACTTTACTTCCTTCCATTAGTCATTAAGTATGGTCAGCTGAAAATACTTTTAACCTCCTGCCAGATTTTTAAAGCTTATAACTCTCTAGAGCACATTCAAATCATATTTACGTTGTGGTAACATGCTCATTCCTAAAGGGTTTACAACTCTAGTAGTGAATTAATGTGTAACGAGACAAATAACTTAATGCTTTTGTCTCAAGTAGCTGTGTTATTGTTATGAATCCTAGGTTGATATCAGATAGGTCCCTTTTATATATTCTACTTCTAATGAAGTCCTAGAACCTAACGTAAGAAGAAATTCCCTCTGTGTAAAGCATATAAGCCCCAAAACTGAAGGACATTTATGATTCTTTGACAGGAGGGTAGCACTAGTCAAAGTATTTCATTCTACCCTGAGTGATGTGTTTGAGATTCTGCCCAGCTAACTATAATAGCCATTTCTTGAAGAGGATGAGAAATATTACACAGCCCTCACAGGAAGTCCATTGATCACCTAATGCACAGACAAGTTCATTCCTGGATATTTCAAAGAACAGATGTCTCTTCCCTTAATCAACCAGTGATATTTTAAATACTTGAAGTCTGATGGATGATTGGCCCTGGCTATTCCTGAAATCAGCCTGAGAAAGATGAAGGTACCGACCATTCCTTCTACTCCTTTTCATTCTTGCGGGTTCCCTTTCTCTCTCCAAACAAGGCCTTAAATTATTCTAATGCACACAACAACTGTGGTGTCTTAGTGTTAATACCATATGGCCAGACATAAGCCAAATATTTTCTCTTATGCTTGACAAACAAGTACTTTGCCACTGCAGGTATGATAATCCTTCTTCAACAGTTCCAGAGGTGTTTTTCCTGATAATATTTAGGGACCTGCACTCAAATTAGTATTTTCAAAGAACATTTTAAGCGTGAAGTAAAGTTCAGTTGTAGCCCTCACTGAGCAGAAATATTTTCACAGTAGCATAACCAAACCTTTGTAAATAGACTATCTACTGAACAGAAAAGCAATAGTAAGTGAGCCTAAGGCTATATGATATCCTGGCAAATGAGTCCAGCAGTCTCAGCGCATGTGTCATAGCATTAATCTTTAAAACTCAGTAAAAATATCATGGCCATTCCTACCTGCATTTATTTAAGTGTGTGCGTATATATGTATGTATGTATACAAAATAATAGTTAATTTAAAAATGAGCACAACTCATATCTGACTAAACTTATTTATGAAAGTACATAAGGCTGACAGACAATCCTCACATTCTGGTCTTAACACATCATAGGGTATTGGCCTTTTTTTGCCAGCAGTCAAAAGTCCAAAAAGAATGGAGTTCGAAAGGAGATCCAGACATTGTGGAGTTAGAAGAGATCTTGGCGACAACAACCTGAAGGAAGGGAAGGTGAAAGGAAGCAAGGCCAGATTAGAGATGATCCAGGATAGGTTTTGGAGGACTGGAACTCAAGTAGTAGTTGATATTTTTAAATAAGCGTAGAAGTGAAAGTGATCATTAGAGAAGGAGGAGTCGTCAAGGATGGATTTTTTAAGAATGAGTAGGGTGATCATCCATTCTCTTTCTAAATGAGATAGTCCCTTATTCAAGCCCTCCTGCAGGTGTTCCATCTTTCAAAAAAACCAAGCAATTTTAACCCATATTTTCCACTCCGGCACTCTCCCTGCTGTTCAGTTGCAATCAGCGCAGCTGCAACAGTCTCCTGTTTGTGGATAACAAGTGAAATGTAATGCTTACACTGTTTGTGTTGAAGAATTGAAAGATTTCTGCCAATTTGTCGATGCGGTGTATTTTAAATTGCTAGAGAAGGCAGCAAATGATGGCGCCACCTCCCCTCCCCCACCACTAACCAACGGCCACAGAGACATGCCAGTTGCTTGCGCCCCTGCTGAACCACCAACCAGGAGTAACCTGAAGTAAGCATCTGTGCCTCTATCCCCTCCCACTCCCCAAGCCCCTGCCCCAAATCCCCTCCCAGAGCCCATACCCTGCACCTCCTCCTGCACCCCAAACCCGTCTCAGCCCTGAGCTCCATCCAGCACCCAAGTTCCCTCCCAGAGTTTGCACCCCACTCTCCTTCCCAACCCCAAAGCCCCGCCCCAGCCTGGTGAAAGTGAGAGAAAATGTGGAGAGTAAGTGACAGTAGGGGGCAGGGGGATGAAGTAAATGGGGCAGGATCTCATGGAAATAGCAGGGCAAGAGTGTATGAGTTTGTGTGATTAGACAATTGGCAACCCTAAAGTGATGTGTGAGGTCAGGAGGTGATGGAGTTGATTCGTGGGATTTCCACATATGGAGACCATTTCTAAGCTTCACAGTAAATATCTGTTTGACTATAACCACCTCTAGATTATTGCAAGAAATAGTAAATAGTCTGTCCTCAACATGTGGGCTACAGTAGCTTTCTCAGCCCTTCCTGAAACACCTGCCAGCAATAGTACGTCCACAGAAATGATTCTACAACTGGAGGAAGCAGGCTTAAGAGGGCTGTAGTTCAAACAGAGAACGCTTGTCTCCATGGTACTAAGGTGTGAGCTAACCAACTCCTGGTGAGAAACCAGAGATGCAGTCAAGCCTAGCATGAAGATTTGGACTGGTCTTTACAGTGTCCTATTTTTCCTTAAACCAATCAAAACTCTGGAAAGGGGGTGAGTTTTGACCCAGATAAGGCATGTGGACTGTGTTTCTGAAGTTAAAAAAAGCACACTGTCCCAGTTAGTAGTGGGAATTAGCAAGGTTCTGATCAAGTGAGTAAGAGTCTAGAGAAATTTAGAAACACTATGCCTAATATTCTCACTATCTATAAGACTTCAGAATCATATACCATGTGATGAGTGTGGTTTTAAGGGCCCAAGAATGCTACTTCACCCATATACAGTCATAGTACTAGGGATGTTAAATTTAGATTAACTATCAACTAGTCGATGCAATTTCCATCAACTATTAGATTGGTCTATAAGGGTGGCTCTGCCTTTGAACTGTTGCAAGAGCCCTACCAGGCTCTTGCTACAGTTCAAAAGTGGAAGCTTCACGGAGCCAGCAGGAGACTGACCGTGATCCCTGCAGCCTCAGAAGCCGAGGCTGAGGGTCAGCAGAGAAGTCCCCTGTTGGCCCCATGCTCCCTGCAGCACCTCAGCCTTTGAAATGTACAAGAGCCCGGCTGGCTCCTTGCTCCCTGCAGGGCTTCTGCTTTTGAAATATACAAGAGCCCCACTGCTTCAGTCCCTGCTTGCGCAGTTTCCTGCTGTGCCTCTACCTCCCCTGACCCCACCGCCACGGAAACAGTGCTGAGGGGAACAGGCTTTTAAGCTGGCTCCCATCCAGCACTGGCTCCTGCTCCCCCGTTTCTGCCTCTCTCTGATAGAGGTAGCAAGGGGGGGGGGGGAAGCGACTAGTCACATCACTAGTCGACTATCCAATAAGCGTATGCTTGTCCACTAAGTCAACTAGTCGCTTACATCCCTACACAGCACCATTCTCCACTGCCACAGAAATCATGGATCCAGCAAGAATGAAAAAGGAGGATATTTTAGGCGTGAAAGGAGAAGGCAGGAAAGGTGACTTTTTTATATTGAAACTGTAGATTTATTTTTCACTTCTGAAACATATTGTTATATTGATCCCATAGAGGCTAACACTTGTAGGCAGAAGGTAGCCAATAGTTCTTGAATGGTGGAAGAAATTATCTCTAAAAAGTCTGATACAAAGGAGAGTTTCTATTAGCTTTCCTAATGCTATCTGATTTTTTCCTTTCTTTGATTTATGTTTTTCATTAGAAAATACTGACACTGAGCCAATTCCATGGGAATCAGTCTTGCTCCAAAAGCTGTTATCTAGCACTAGAGTTATTTAGTTATAATAGTGGTTGTACCCTGTGTCCAGACTGAAAACTGTTACCTTTCCATGTGAAGGGCTAACTTTATTTTCTGATGTGGGGAGGAAGAGAGATTCTGTTCTGTTCTCCCTTCTCTCTTTTCAAATGAGAGCAAAAGAAGCTAAACTTCAGGGCAAAGTTTTTTCTAAATATCTTTCTGCTACCAGTTTAACTAACTGTGATAGATAAATCAATAGCCAGAAGAAAACAAAATACAATTCTATACAAACTAAGCACTTCCTATTATTTACTATTTTCTCCACCTCTTTCATCTCCTTCCCCATGGTATTATTGTCTGGTTTCCCATCTCTGTGGGATTTTTAAGGTTCCTATTTAGAGCCATTCGCTGTGAAGAGAGGAGCCAAACACAAGGTAATGGTGCATCTACCTAATAACCTATTAATTATAATAATAATTTGTAGATTTAGATGGTTCTTTTCATCCTTAAGGATCGTAAGGTGCTACACAAAACTATTTACACAGTTCATTCACCACTGAAATATGGCTACTTCTGGGGGCTACCTGATAGTTATTTCAGAGCACCAACCTCAAACTCAAGTAAAACAAGCTATTACTTAGGACCCGAAGTTTCTACTTCATAGTTTGGTAGAAAGCACTTAATCTGATCTTAACTCCCCCAAGAAGACCATAGGACTGTCACATCTATCAATACCACACATGGAAGATAGGGTGTGGAAAGGAATCTCACTACAAAGGAAGAGAAGCTGCCATACACATTCTGTTCATGTTCTTCATTGTCCCTTTAAATCTCTTTGTTCAGTGTTTCTATATACAGATAAACTAAGTTCTTCCTGTCTAACATTCTCACAAATACAGGAAGACAGCTTTTAGAGGATTTGCAGAGACACATTCCCTACTGAGGCCAACAGGAACTGTAAAGAGCGAGACAACAGGGAAGGGAAAATAGCAGAAACACAAAGGACTAGCATCAGGGGGAAAAAAGGGAATAGAAAAAAAAAGGGGGGGAAAATAGGTGTATCAAATCAAGTCACAAATAAAATACCTGGTGGGAGAGGGGTTTAGAAAAGTTAAAAATAATATACGAAGAGGACAGAGATAAAGGACATGCAGCTAACACAAGAGGTGAGTCTAAATAGAGGAAGGAGATGTAGAAATAAGAAAACACCAACCAAAAACTCAGATCTTATCAGAGCTGCACCTCCGATTAGTCACAGACCAAAGCTGCTGTCATTAAAAAAAGCCCATCTGGACTTCTGAACATAACTGATAAGATCAAATCATCTGATCCAAGGTAGAAAAGTGTGAACCATTTTAAAATAACAGGAAGGGGAAAGATTAAAAAGTAGTCATGCTTCTGTGCTACTAGAGCAGTCAGAAAATTGAATTTCATCCTTGCAGGAAAATAACATTTTGGAATTTGTTTTCACACTGAATTTGGGTAAAAAAAAATCAACACTTTAAAATTCTGCAGAGGACAGAAATTCAAAACAATTTCAGTTCAGAAACATCAAAAACCACCTTCTCAAAATTCTGCATTTCAAAAAACTCAAAACATTAATACAAATACAATAAAAGCCAAAAATCAAATAATTTACAACAAAATTCTATACTTCAGTTTCAAATCAATTCAAATTTGTCTATAAATAAAAGCATTCCCAGGAAACATTTATATTTCAACAAAACAGCATTTTCCAACCAAAAACTGTTCAATCAAAAAAATTTTCAACCAACTCTAAATGTTATAACAGTTCTTCAAGGGAGCAGAACAGGGCTGCAACCATCTGTGTTATTGTACTTCTCCAAACTTCTCCATGAAAGGAAGATATGAAACAAACACACATAAAATATAACAGTTCAACATGCAGAACACTGAACAGTGCAATACATTTTCAAAATGCCCTTTAGGATATGGAGAAATAATTCACAAAACTGCAGTCCCATCTGTCCTGTAGCGCACAAACGGCAATAGAGCAATCTAGAATCAAGACAGTCCATCCTCTTTTTTTTTTTTTTTAATATACATGCTGAACCTACATTGTCTGAAGGATTACACGGAGGATGGGATTGGTGAAAAACTCACAACCCACCCATAAGGCCCACAACAGGACAATGTTAATCATGAAGCTCATACATTCACGGCTGTCATTCTGTCATTGTGTTAATGATAGAAGCAAAATCACCTTTTAAACTTATTCTTGCCAATGTGTGCCAGAACCACCACTGCCTATGACAGGACAAACAAATAATGTGGTACTGTGTTTTAATTTCACGGACACTTTCCTATTCTTCTTGTGTTAGCTGAGCAAATGATAAACCTACAATTCCTACAAAAACAATAAAATAACATTTAATTATTGCAACTGAGAACCCCTCAAGGACAGTGACAGACCATTTGTTCCTATAATAGCTATTTTTAAAGACAACACTGGAATAAATCTACCTTTACAGTAAAAATTACATTATTCCAAGGCAACAAGCAAAAGCAATAGCAAAACGTAACATGTCTAAAGTTGCAGAAAGCTAAATTCTTAAGAGCACAGACGTGTATCACATGAACTAGATTCCCAAAAGATCCATCAATCTGGACAATTTTAGCTTAGAACCGATGATAAACTTGAATTGTGTTCCAGTTTGCTGCTTACGAGCACCATGCATAGTATTAACAGCAGGCTTTCTGTTCCTTATACCACTCATCTATCTTACACATGTGATCCTCTCTCATCACTGAGACTGCATTTTGATGCAAATCACACTGTTCCAGGCAACAAAGGCTTTCATCACAGCTAATCAATTTTCCAGGGTCTTCTGTGAAAAGAGAAAGCTGTAGGACCCTGCCTAAAATATATGGATATTCCAACAGAATTACTGCTTAATGCTCCATAAAGTCTGTTACAGCACAGCATCATTAGTAACTACAATTCTCTGAGGCACAATCCCTCCAACCAACAGTCTCCTCAGAGATGTTTTTGTGCTTTATCTGAGAACAAGTCAGAGTGAGGAATTAAAACGTCAACCTTGTTAACAAAGGTCACTTTCTGTTCAGTTTGGTTTTCTGTGAAGCAAGTCAATGGCAGCAGTCCTTAATGGATGGGAGCTCACAACAGAGAAACCATTACATTCGTCACATTGGCCATGCAGGCTCAAAGACTGAACAAAAACAGACCCTGAGCTATCTCATGATGACTAGAGATAGCACCTCAAGGGCAGGCTGAGGCATACTGGTGGAACAGCATGTGAATAAGCTGAAGATGCCCATGAACTACCTTCTATGGACAGGACAGAAGACTTTTCAGCTTTTGCTAAGTGAACAGGAAATTGGAAGGGGTGTAGTAGGAATTCCAAGCAAAACAGCTCTCTAGAAGCAGCAATGAGGGCAAGCCCTAGGCATGGCTCAGCACTTGTTAAAATCTCTCCTTCCTAATAGTTTTCCCACAACCTGAATATATTAACACCTTCCTGAGAGATGAATTTCAGTGGGCCAAATCCTCCTAATTTCTGTAAACCTAACAGCCACTTCTAGGCGATAAACCCTTGCTTAATTCTTTCCCTCACACACTCTAAGGACATATGCATTGACCTGCTTCCCTCACTTGCTTAAATGCTCCAGTACACTAGTGGGCAATTTGTGGCCTGAGGGCCACATGCGACCCACTGGGATTTCACCTGTAGCCCACAATCCTCCTGGCTGCCCTCCACCCCTACGCGCCTCTCACACACTGAGGAACCAGAGCCTCGCACTTTCCTGCTCCTTCCCTTCCCTCCCCACACTTTTGGAGCATGCAAATTGCCTGATTCACGCTCTGTCCCCGGTCCATTCCCTCCCTCCCAGAGCTGGAATGCTGCAACTCAAGCTGTTCTGATTTGACCTCATGCAGCCCAGCTGCTAGATGATAGAAACCAGCCCAAACCCCTTGGGGCTATCAATATCACAAAACCAAGTGGTAGACCAAAACAATATTAACATTTGACCTATTAAGAGGAGGAATCTCAGTAAGAATTTTAGGGTGTTTTTTAAAAAGTGTAATTACTAATTCAGATGGGTTACAGGAATCTGATGCAGGTTTTTCATCTTATATAGCACAGGATGTCAGGAAGCTATTGTTAGTACATTATAATAAGAGTGAGGTGCTAATGTGAAGCAATAGGTAGCAGCCAGCTATAGTCAAATAATGGCCATAAGTGAATTCCATTGTCATTAAGAAGCTATAATAGCAAAAACACCCCATCTGATGACAAGAACACTGAAATATCCAGATGTGAAATCAAGATTAGTATTTAGATGCAGAGAGAAATAGATTAGATCACATACACGTGATGTTTGCAGATGAAATCATGAGAGGGAAAAACCAAGTTTAAATCATAATGCAGAACAATTGAAATTCACAGGTACAGAAAATCTATGGTGTAAGAGTTTAGAATAGTTGTACTAATATCCTGTTGATTGTTCCAAATTCTATGCTAGAACATAGCCTCCTTGAGCAGAAGGGTATTTCAAAGGGACTCCTCAGGGATAGCCTTTGCAGAATTGGGTTCTCACAACTTCAACTTCTGAATATGCAAACAATTAATTATTCTGTGACTATTCTTTTGACTAAGCAAGTTTACCAAAACTGCTATTAAGAACAATGGTAAAAAGATTAATGTGGTATTTGACTCAATGTTTTTCTAAAATATATTCTCCCACTGAACTACAAGTTGAGTTAGGCTCAGTAGTGTTCAGTTAGGGTATGTCTACACAGCAAAGTTATTTCGAAATAACTTTACTAGCGTCTACACAGCCAAACTGCTATTTCAAAATTAATTCAAAATAGCGGAGCGCTTATTTTGAATTTGGTAAACCTCATTCCATGAGGAATAGCGCCAATTCAAAATAGCTATTTCGAAATAAGTGCTCTGTAACACTTATTTCAAAATAGGAGGCCTTCAGTCTTCCCAGAGTGCCCTGGTGGCCACTCCAGCCTCAACCAAGAACACTCCTCTCCCTCCCCCCTCACTGGAGCCCTTAAAGGGGTTGTCTCTGGCCACAGTGCCTGTGCTAGCTCCAAGCCTGCCACCCCAGAGCCAGCAGTCACTGCCCGTGACCCAGTGGCCCCAAAACATGAGTCAGCAAGCCGCTGGCAGCCAGCCCTCCACTGCTCCCCAGGAGCAGTCTGACAGCTGCCAGGGCCCGGAGAAGGCGGGCGCCTTCCTGGTCCAGAGTGGAGATCATGGACCTTATTCAGGTTTGGGGGGGATGCCCCAACGTCCATGATCTCTGCACTAGATGGAGGAACGTGGCCATCTATGGCAGGATAGCTGCCAACCTGGCCATCAAAGGCCACATGCGAACCCAGGAGCAGGTTTGCATGAAAATCAAGTTGGTCTAGTGAGACCTCCCAACCCTGAGCTTCCCCTCCCCCTTCTTCCACTTGCTTCCCCCTTCCAGCTCCCTCCTCCCAGCCTTAAATGCGATTCAGCGTCCACTCAGTGTGGACGCGCTATTTCGAAATAGCTATATATAAATAATTTGTTTCTGTTCTGTGGAACCTAATTACAACGGTTGTTCCTGTAGTAGCCTTATTCACAATATCTTAACAGACTCTGTGACACAAAATAAATGACTTTATATTTGCATACTTTAGTTTTTCTTTGGCAAATTGGCTCTATTTTCTGTGCATCCTGGTTACACTTGGTATTATCTGAAGTTGACTGTTTTGCCCCTCTTTTGCTTCAATTTGATAGGACAAGTGTGGGAATTTGGAGCTGTGAAATACTACAGTAATTCCTCAGTTAACACTGTAGATGTGTTTCTGAAAATGTTCGTGCTAAGCGAAAACGTGCTATACAGGGTCAATTTTCCCATTAAAAATAATGGAAAAGGTGGGGGTTGCGTTTCAGGTGGTAGTGGCGGCAAAGTCAATTATTTGTTGGTGCTCGGTCATCAACGTCAACATTAGATATCTAGCAACGCAAGAGATCTAGCAGCACAAGTCGCCATGGTTTGTTCAAACACAAAGATAAACACGTGAGTGAGAGGAAGAGTGCTGTGACTACGTGTATTCATCCACTCATGCATATTACCACTGTTTTCACCAACTTATACCGCCACACGAAGTAGTCCACCACTTGATTATTTTCGTGTTATTTCGGGGACGGTCATGTTATTTGAAAAACATTCCCAAAAAAAAATCGTGCTATTGCAAAAATCGTGCTATTTCTTAGGGTGTCTGCACAGCAAAGTTATTCCGAAATAACAGCCGTTATTTCAAAATAACTTTCCTAGTGTCTACACAAGCCAACTGCTATTTCAAAATTAATTTGAAATAGCGGAGGGCTTATTTTGAAATTGGTAAACCTCATTCCACGAGGAATAGCACCAATTTCAAAATTGCTATTTCAAAATAAGTTCTGTGTAGATGCTTACTTTGAAATAGGGGGCCTCAAGCCCTTCCCAGGGTGCCCTGCTGGCCGCCCTGGCCACAAGGTAACTTCTGACCTGATGCCCTGCCAGAACCAGTTCCAGCTGGCCTTAAATGCAATTCAGCGTCCAATCAGTGTGGACGCACTATTTCAAAATAGTAAAAAGCTATTTCAAAATGCAGTTTGTGTGTAGACACGTTATTACGAAATTAGATATTTCAAAATAATGCTGTAGTGTAGACATACCCTTACAGAACCTATAATGAAAATTTAGCATGGGGTAAAAGTAGGAGTTCAAAGGGAATTGACTAGTAGCTATTTTTATCCTCAGAATGAACTGAAGAACCAGCCTTAATAAGAGACAGGCGCTGGTGAGCTAATAAAATAACTCTCTCAATACTCAGAATCATCTAAGTGACATGGGACAAAAGAAAAATGTCTCTTCTGTAGCACACCCCACATCTCAAGCTGTCTCCCCCTCTTTCCTGCCATGTCACAGCAGTGCAAATCAGAAAGCACTCTAGGTGGCCTTCTCAACAATACATGATACCTGGCTACACTAAATTCCTTAGTGGTTCACATAACTAGAGCCCTGCACATCTGCGGATATCTGTGGACCATTTTTGTGGATAGTGGAGAGGATCCAGATACAACTGCTCAGGGCTCTACTCACCTGTGGCACCTGGCCTGTCACATCTGGCTCAGGCAGCTCAGGAGGTACAGCCCACTCAAGGTTGACGGAGAGCAGCTAATGGCTGGGGCTGGGCAGCTGGAATCGGAGCTGCCCAGTATCTGCTTGCCTTGCCATTTCCTGTCCAGCAGCTGAGGCCCCTCATGTAGCATCACCTTCTCCAACATGGTTCCATCCAGCAGCACTAGCCATAGTCCCAACCCATCAACTTCTGAGCAGCAGGGTCCGCCCCCCAGCCATAAGGATTGGAGCGAGCCGAATCTCAGCACTCCATTCCTCCCTCTCACTCTGATGGAACGTGCACTGCTGCTGCCGAGTGCCATCTCTCATGAGCCTCCAGGAACAGCATGCAAAGTAACACCCAAGCCACCCCTTCTCATCTTTGTGCTGCTTCTTCCCTGTAAGACCCTGCCCCCACACCTGGAATCATAGAGCTGGAAGAGACCTCAGGAGGTCATCAAGTCCAGCCCACTGCCCAAGGCAGGACCAATCCCACCTAAATCAACCCAGCCAGGGCTTTGTCAAACTGAGACTTAAAAACCTCTAGGGATGGAGATTCCACCACCTCCCTAGGTAACCCATTCCAGTGCTTCACCACCCTTCTAGTGAAATAGTTTTTCCTAACGTCCAACACAGACTTCTCCCACTGTAACTTGCTGCTGCAGGTGTGGGTGCACATAGAAATAAAAGATGGCTAGCAGATGGTAGGCTCATCCGGGTGGATGGGGATCAGCTCTGAGTCCACATTTTTAGAGCCCTGCAGGGCTCTACACATAACTTCAGCACAAAAATGATCCTGGCAAGTAACTCAATACTTTAACTCCTTTTTTTCTTTTGCTGCCCCTTTCACAGTATTCTCCTCCGTTTTCGTTTTATCCTCTTGCTCTCAAATTCTGTACTTATCTTTTTCCTCTCTCTCAAACCAGTGTATTATCTATCACTCCCTAGCTAACTCCGCCCCCGACATGCCTACTCTCAGGTGTGACGCTTTTATCAGCTACCAGGAATGTAACTTATAATTACCAGGTTCCCCAATAATTTCCCAACATTGCCACTCACTCTCACATTTCCTCCCAAGCTGGTGCTGACATCACCTGTAAGCTGTTCTCTGTAAGCCTTGCACTTGTGTGGCCACTTAGAAGAAATTCAGATGTTGCCCAGCTGATTAGCAGAGTGCCCACAGCTAAATTCTGGGTTTCTATTGGTGGTGCACATTCATACATGCCATGGTGCATATAAAAATTTATTCTGCACATGGATGAAAAAAAATCTGCACATGGATGGAAAAGATTAGAGGGAACATTGCCTGGCAGTATTCCATAAACAATCCTCTTTTTCTCCTTTCCTTCCCAATATCCACATTTCCTTCTCATCTATCAGTCACGTCACTGCCTTTACCTCCCCATTTGCTTTTTTACTCCTATAATTTCCTTTGTCAGTTTTCTCATTTGACTTTCAGTAAAAGAAAGGGTTAGAGCCAGAAAACAAAGATTCTTTATCCTCCTGATGTTTAAATCTGTAGACAATAAAGCTGTAGATTGTCCTGGTGTCAAATACTACTGTCTTGGTAATTAACTTCCTAGAATACAGTCAGCATGTTATAATGGACATTCAATGACGTGCCACCATCACTGCATCATTGAAGAGTAACACAGGACATGCACAATCTGGCTCTCTGGATTTTTCTTAGCCTGAATCTTAAATGATTTTCCTATTTTCTTTCCAGTCTCCTTCTGCTCTCTGATGCCCCTTTTATTCCTACCTATTCTCTCTCTAGTTCTTCCATCTGCTTGTCTCCCACTTCGGCTACCTCTCCTCTGTCTTGCACCCTCTTTTTTTTTTCCCCCCTCTTTCCCTTTCACCAGCCTACTGCCACCACAATACTCCCACCCACAGTCAAGTTGACTACTCAACTACTTGCTTTCCCTCCTTGCTGCCTCTGTATCAGAGACAGCAAGATGGGGGGGAAGCAGGCTTAAAAGCCAGTTCCCCCCAGCACCGTCCCCCTCACACTGGCTGCCCCCTCCAGCAGCAGCCCCTGTCCGCGGCCAGCCCCGATGGACCGCAAGCAGAGGCTGCTCTGGCAGCAGTCCCTGTTTAAAAGCTGGCTCTCTCAACACCATCTCAGCAGCTGAATCAGGGAAGCCGGGGGCAGAGCAGCTCCAATGGTCTGGCTGCCTGGAGCACTTCCGGGTTCCTGATGGTGCCGGACCATCAGGAGTGCCAGACCATCAGATGCCAGATTAATGGAGTTTTACTGTACATTTAAACTGCAGAGCCACCATGATGGTAGCTCCCAGACTCAGCACGAGCTGGGACTGAAGAAGTCTTCTCTTATCGACTAATCATGTAGTCAATAAAAATTTTATCGACTACACGATTAGTGGATTACCCACCTCTTAACATCTTAATTGAAGTACGAGAAGACTGATCGATTTGGCAGCAGGGAAGAGAAGCAATTCTCTCAAAACAAAGAAACATTACTGTCTCTGTTAGTTAATGTTAGTTATGTACACTGTAGCTGACTGATTCATGAATTAATGTAGCATAAATACTATAATTCTGATTTATATTATGTATAAATATATACATAGTAAATTTTATAAATTTTTTTAATGTATAAACTCCGAAATCCCCAATTAGCTCAAATATGGATTCTCCTAATTAAAAAAAAAATTCTCCTGAGCTGAAAACTATTATGCCAAATTCCAAATCCTTGAGAAATCAATTATAATAAAAATGCTAACACAATCTTGGCTTCTGGGGTCATTGCCAAGGACCACTATAAATTATTGTATATTTTTTCAAAATTCAGATCTTTTCATCCCCTCCTATGATTTAAAGGACAGGCACATCTCATTGCACATGGAGCTTGGCAGACATATTGCCACCCAAGCATGCAGGAGTTTAATCACTAAATCTTAATTTCTACACCTAAAGATAACTCAGAGACATAATGACAACAATAATCTACTTCTATTGCTTTAGGTGGTCATATGAAAAAAACTACTTCTTTCAAAATAAGGGGTGAAAATGTATAAAGCTTAGACAAAATAAACCTAGATTTATGTTATTATTTTAAGAATGATTACAGCAAATAGTTATTTAAAATAAATAATTTATATAAACATCCCCATTAGTTATATAAACTCCCATCCTGGCAGCACATCAGTTGCAGTTTTCCTGTTTAGCAATTTCTCACAAGTTAACAGAACTCCTTGCAAAAACTATTTCAAAACTAATTTACAACATGGCACAGATATAGGAGTTTCAAAAAAAAAAAATAATCATCATCATCTAATGCAGATCAACACAGCTAATTTGTTTAAGGACCACATTTCTGATGACAATTTATCCAATATCTGTTACAATTCAAATTGAAACATTATGATTAGAATTTACAGTTACAGTTCATTTCTATTATTTACACCAGTGTAATCCAACCCTGGAGAAACAATTTGTCGTGAAATGGAATTACAACAAAGTTACAAGGCAACAATTCCATCATCAATCAAGGTCATCATGTGTTGATGTGATATCTCATGAAAGCTTTCACAACACAATGTTAAGGCATCATACGATGATATCTAAACTCAACTAAAACGGTCCTTCTCCTTCCCCTTTTCTGGCTGCTTGGAAAGCTCCAGCACTGGCTTTACAGTAAGGATCATTCTTGTAATGTATGTTTGTTCTGTGCAACACCAACCAAAGTGTCAGTATTACCAACATCATACTACAAAACACAAACTCCAGAAAATCATATTGGCCAAAAAAGGAGACTTTAAAAATAGTTTAAATGTGTTTTGTCTTCTGGACAACTCTTGCGGCCTGTTCCTGCAAACTTAGAGAGTAATGTGATTTTGGCCCTTGCTACAAGACCCTCACCAAGGACAGGATCCCATTGTCAGTCTTTGTAGAAACATATAGCAGGGACAGTCTCTGCCCCTAAAGAGCTTCTCATAGAATCTTAGAGCTGGAAGAGACCTCAGGAGGTCATCAAGTCCAGCCCCCTGCCCAAGGCAGGACCAATCCCAACTAAATCAATCCAGCCAGGGCTCTGTCAAGCTGAGACTTGAAAACCTTTAGGGATGGAGATTCCACTATCTCCCTAGGTAACCCATTCCAGTGCTTCACCACCCTCCTAGTGAAATAGTCTAGCTTCTAGTCTAGTGAAAAGCTTAGTGGTGAATTTATGACATGGAAGCTGGAACTAGGACCTGTCAGACTCCTCTCACATAGGCAGTATAATATCCGTTGATGAGAACAACTTTTAATCCCTGCTGAATTGGGCACAGTTCACACTGGTGACCTACAGGCAAAAGGCTCTATACCCATTAGCAGGCCTCATAAGCATTAATGTTAGTCCTTCAAAAATGAAGCTGACTTCATAAGCTGCATAAGCTGATAAGTTTATTAAACAAAATTCTGACCTTCCTAGAGCTTTCATGCAGTGGCCCTTCCACTCCCAAGACACAATCTCCCGCACATTGCTGTGAGTTGGCCAAACACTATTCTTAAAAGAGACAATTCTCAGTAACCAAACATAAACAATAAAAAAATAGTAAAGCAAACATTTGCACAATATCAAAATGTGCTTCTAAATACCATGCTCTGTGATGTAAAAATCATCCAAACAATGGCTCCAAGGTCCTTATGTTGACTTGTATACGTTTTTTACTTCAACATGTGTCATCATGATTAAGGGTCTAGAAACCATGACCTAAAAGGGAAGACTGCAATAATTGGGCTTATTTAGTTTAGAAAAGAGAAGACAGAGAGGACAAGATAGAAGTTTTCAAGTATCTATTGCTGTTACAAGGAGGAGGGAGACAAATTATTCTCCTTGGCCTCTGATGATAGGACAAAAAGCAATGGACTTGAATTGCATCAAGGGAGGTTTAGCTTGGACATTAGGAAAAACTTCCTGTAAGGACGGTTAAACACTAGAATAAATTGCCTAGAGACGTTGTGGAATCTCCATCACTGGAAATATTTAAGAGCAGGTTGTATAGACATTGATCAGGGACGATCTAGACAGTGCTTGGTCCTACAGTGAGGGCAGGGGACTGGACTTGATAACCTCTCAAGGTCCCTTCCAGGTCTAGTATTCTTGATTCTATCGTCAGCAGTATATGAATCTATAACCTTCAGATTCACAGCACAAACCACTTCCACCTTATCTGTAGAAGTGACCTGAGTAAGGGGGTGTATGGGAGAGAACAATTTGCTATTATCTTCTATGTAACCCAGCCCAGATAGGGAGAGACTATACACGCATTGCCAGAGGGCCATACCAGCATTTGTGACACAACAGAGGAACGCATAGGCAGCAGGATCTTGGTTTCCATTCCTAGCACAGACAGTGGATTATGGTCTAGTGGTTACAAACAACAAAGCCAAATGCACCGACATCCCTGCTTGGGTCATCTGTGAGGCCTGAAGGCCGGATGGCTTTGGATGTAAAAACCAGAGTCTCTACCATTTCATTCAAAGAACTAGCTCTCTTATCCTGGTAACAGTCATAAATCTCTATGTGTGGCATAGCTGCTACAGGATAGCAGAGTCACAGTATATCAGTGTGGGTTACAGAAAGATTTAATTTGCTGTGCTCCTTCTGAAAGCATTACATGGCAAAAGCGGAGGAGACTGAATCTCTGAGATCAGAAGCCTTGGGGCTATGTCCCGCTCTGCCTGTAATTCAAGCTCTCACTTATCTTCTGAAATTGGTGAATGATAACTACCCCACAAAGCCTGAAACCTTGATTCAGATAATTGATTTGAAGGTCAGAGAAATGTTAACACCAATCAGAGGACAAGCTGGAAATAGAACTCATGCTTTCACTAAACTATATGACATTTTATGAGGCATGTGTCTCGCTCTCTGGTTTTGCTTCCCAAAATTCTGGGAAGAACTTCCTGAATTCTTCACATCACCATACATCTGCTTGTAGCAGGGACCAAACTCATGAGATGTGACAACACTGAACAGGAAAATACCAATTTGACTCCATAAAAGATACATGCATAACCACAAAGAGTCACATAAGGATCAAACAATGCAGATAAAATATTACTACAGGACATCTTAGCTTGCAAAGCAATATGCACTAGTGGACTGAGTATATGCATCTGGGAGCTAAGATCTCCCAAATTCTAATTCCAAGTCTACCATTGGCACTTATCCTGTCTGTGTCAGGGGAGATACCATACTACTTGCTATATCCCAGGACTAGAAGAACTAACTAGCATTTACAAAAAACCATTAAACACATATGATGCAGATATTACATACTCTAATAAATTCTTTGTACTACTGATAAGTGTAACTATTTCTCAAAACATTGCAGATGTACAGCCTAATCATGACAGATTTAAAGTATCTCCCCAAGAGGTACTAAGCACCTTCAGCTTGCTTAAGCTAGAATGGGAGCGGCGCCTTTTTAGAATGCTCAGCACCTCTCAGGATTAGTCCCTTAATTTTCTATGTATGCATTGCTGACCTAGATACATTTTTTAAATGTATCCAAGGTTATAATGATTTCTGAAACTTTCAAGGGGATGATTCTCTAATGTGGAAAGTGCCTCCTGCAAAGGGCTGATTAACTTCTCTGGTGAAAATCAATGGGAGAAGAGGATTCTCTTTATTTTGCAGAGGCACCTACCATAAATTAGCCAATTCTTTACTGGGATCAACATTTGGCCCGTATAGGTTTTGAGCCACATAGACAAACCCCTATATGAGCAAGGAGTTCCACTGAAGTCAGTAAGGCCAGAAGCATGCACAAGTATCCATCTGCACAGAGTAGCTTGCCAGAT
The DNA here is from genome assembly GCA_030068395.1 of Apalone spinifera. Lineage (NCBI taxonomy): Eukaryota > Metazoa > Chordata > Testudines > Trionychidae > Apalone > Apalone spinifera. The sequence goes on along the minus strand of JANRFK010004893.1, from coordinate 20,240,444 downwards.
CAGGACCCTGGATGTAAGTTTTTGAGGCGCAGATCCAGCCTTCTTACCCCTCTGTGAAGCATTAACCATACCTCTGACATTATACAAAGATATAATATATGCAGATCTAAAAGTTTCATTTAAAAATATATTATAAATAAAGTAACATTCCCAATCATATTTGAAAACTCCTATTTACAGCGAATACTCAGCAAACAGGTATGATCCTCAAATTAGTCTGCTTTCTTAGACACATGAATACATACTTTACATATTATAGATTTCTCCAGAAAGCTCTATTTGAAAAAGAATGCAAGAGGATATTTTGCTTTAGTCTGCTGAAAATAAGCATCCAACTATTACTGCTTTAATTGATCAGAGGTAAAATCAACCAGCATTGTTCTAGACAAGTAGCAGTAATTCTGAGACACAGCTGATTACAATTAGTTACTGACCCAGAAAACATTGAATGTTATTATAAAGAAATCTTTGTAGCTTATTAACCCAGTAAAATATATTTACATATTTTTATTCATGATGAAATGCTAGTATTATATGAAGCTGTATCCAACATTTGAGCTCTACATTATTTATAGTTTGGCAAGCTAAGGTAATAACGTGCAAACCTTATGCACTCAGATACAAAACAGATTGTCTACAAGGAATCACCCACATATATTCTGCATACAGGGATGTATAAATAGCTAAATATACCATGAGTTGGAGATCGGACCAGATTAACCGTCCTGTAGGCCCTGAGCTATTAGATTTTATGAGACCTTGGGGGTTTGGAGTGTGCAGCAGATTGGGCTGCAGAAGGAGGTGCAGCTCCAGCTGGAGAGGTGGGCTCTGGGATGAGGCCAGAGATGGGACACGGGGTTGAGGTCTGGCAAGAACCTCAGGATGCAGGCTCTGAGCAGGAGTAGGGGTTCAGGAGGGAATGCAACGTGGAGGCCCCAGATGGAAGGTACTTAGCTTGAGTTGCTCCTGGTTGGTAGCAGATCAAGACTAAGGCAGGATTCCTGCCTGCCTCTGCACCACACAACTCTTCTCCCTGAGGCAGCCAGCATGTCCAGCCACTAGACAGAGGGGCAAGGTTGCTGCTGTGCATGCCGATTGTGCCCAAACCCCCGCTGACTCTGGCCACAGTTCCTGGCCAAAGGGAGCTGTGGAGCCAGTGCTGAGGGTAGCGGCAGCATGCAGATATTTCCTTTATGTCCCAAGCAGCAAACTGGTGCTCGCAGCTCCAGCCCCACAGGGGCACGGGGCACTGAGGCTTGGGGACTAGTGTCTGGCCCGCAGTGCAGAGATTTGCCACAGGCCAAATGAAAAGAAGCAGCAAGCCACATCTAGCCCATGGGCCTGTGGGGACCTCCTTCACTGGAGGCCCTGGGCTGCAGCCCCTAAAATCCCTGCAGTAATCCCACCATGGTTAGCAAACCAGGATTCGGAGGAAGGAGAATCCTTCCCTCCAATGCCAGAAGCTGAATGTCAGATTGATGAACCAGCGCTCTGTTCCAATCTAGCACATCCCTACTTATTGTATACTGCTGCTAAATGTGTGCTATAAGAGAATTCATGTGAATTTGTTCCATTTAAAATTCATGTCTTCTACCATATCTACATCACTTAACAAAGAAACAGACTACCTCCTATACATACACCCCCCCATATAGTGTCCTATATAATTTTCAAATGTTGAAGTATTTTAGAACACTTCCACCTACTACACTGTTGGCGTAGCTTTTATTTTGACTGGTTGCACTTTATTCTTGATATATTTTTATCCTGCATTACTGGTTTTTACAAAGTATTTTGCAGCAAATGAATTTGCCAAAATGAGAACGCTGTAATAAAAAGAAAGAATATAACTGACACCAACCAGTGACTGCGGACTAAATGTGTCAAGTGAATGTAGTCAATTTACATCAATTGTACCGATATCTATTTTCAGTAACACATTAAATAAGAGGAGATTCCTAAATTGGATGGTAATATTGCATATCTAGTCATCTAAAATGAGCTTCAATAGAAAAAGTAGAACGTTATAAATTATTAGGTCTTTCTGGCATTCAGAAAGTTAGAAAATGTTGGAAAATGTTAAAGTCTATTCTCCCTTCATCAGACATTTACTTAGCTTCTGTACACTTCAGTGAAGTTACAAGTGCACATCAAGTGGGGTTAGAAGCAGACCACTTGTACTCAGAATTTCTTCTCATAATATTTTAATATAATGTTAATATTTTATGTTGACATATTAAAGACTGGCTCTCTGGGGCAATGATAAGATATGCATCTAGGTATAATCCTAAAAAAATCTTTGTTTAAAAGGAATGGAAGAGTGAAACCATGCTTCAGTGGAGTCCTACTAATGCCTAGCGTCTGTGTGTTTATATAAGACTCTACTTAATTCACAACACCACAGAAATTGTGGATCTTACAAATTAGGCTTCCACAGCAACTCTGTCAGCTGTGCAGAACTGACAGTGGGAACACCAGCCATGAGCCACCCAGAGCTATAGTTGCAGCAAAAATTCTGGCTTATCAAAAATTAGCAGGCATAACATAATACTGGATTGTTTATATTGCTCTAGCAATTTTTTCTTAAACAAATTGGTCTTCTCTTGCTTTTTCCAAATTAACGGAATTAATAAAGGTACATTATTACCTTTCCACAATTTTCCATGTTTTCTCCACAATCCAATCTCAATTATTTAACAATCACCCTGAGATTCAAGTATGGACTAACATGAATATTTGTACCAAAAATTCTACATCTCTACAAAAAACAAAATATAAGAATGTCTAGAAATTAACAGTGAAAAGACCCAAACAATTCTCAACAGACATATAATCCTTCATCACTCTTCATTAACCAATCTTAACTTGCCACCCTAAAATCTGCAAATATATATGCAAGGATCAAAACAAGTTACAATAACACCCACCCACCCCGTTCCTGTAACTCTCAAATGCCACCTCCACTCCTCTGCACTAATGTCCTTCCTCTATCCTTTGCATAATCCATGTCCTTGAGGATCCCTACTCTCTCCTTTATTAATGCCATCATCCTGCCTATCATGTACTCACATCCACACCACTATCCCTTCCATTCGAAAAATAGGAAACATGGCATCACAACTACCTCACCAGGTATCTCTGTCACCTCCCATCCTCTGTCACCTATTCATGACTCCATATTTCTTCCCAACTCCTCTCTCACTCCAATCCCCCCCGCCTCCCATCAGACTCCCACTTCCAGTCTATGCACCCTTGTATACCCTTTTGTCAAGGTCAAGCCAGCAAAACTAGAAAAAGTCCATTAATTATAAATTGTTAATATTAAAAACATTTTCATGCTCTTTATCGCCCCCTATAAGATTAAAAGCAATTTGTTTTCAGCAAGGCCCACAAAATGTAACTGAGTTCTGTATGAGTCTCCACAGGAGCACAGAGTCTACCCAAGCAGATTCATTAGCAGGTTCAGGCCCAATTTCAGAAATTCTAAATCCTTATGAGACAGAATACAAAAAAATCATTGGGATTTTTTTCAAATCTGAAGGGCGGGAATTTGCAGTTCACAACACCATAACTTTCTAACTGCTCTTTTTAAAAAAAACTAAGTTTCTCAAAACTTATCTGGGTTAAGGTGAAAGATGTAAAGATTAAGGAAGATTGTAAGGGAAAGGAAGGTGTACTATAACAGACTTCTTTTGGGAAGCTATCTTAACTTGGTTATTATTACTCCATAGATTAGTTCTATAATTCATACAATTCCAAAAAGAAGGGGGATACAAAACAAGGCCTTGGTGCTGCAGAAACTTATCCACCCAATTAACCATCTGCATATTTAACTCAGTGTGATTACTTACACGCTTAATTTTAAGCATGTGCTTTTTTGCAAGATCAACAACTGGACCGCTGGTCTTTGTAAATTGTTCCACACCTGTGCAGAACCCTTCCAACTTCAAAGGAGCTCCCCATGGGCCCATGCTTCATATGTGCTTTATAGGACTGGGGCATCTCAAAAATGAACAAAGAGGAAATTCACAAACACCATGGCGGGGGGGAGGGTTGAAAGAAGTCACATAAGGACCAACTTTATTTGACAAAAAGCAGTCAAAACCGAAATCACATGCTTAAGGTATCACAGCTTTGTGCGGGGATATTACAGCTTCAGAGGTCTTTAAGAAGCCACCTGTCCTGAGGTCCACAATACAATATATAATCCAAGTCCTAGCTTTAACTTTGATCTCCATGAAGATCAGATGCCTAACAATCTCACATACGGCTTTTGTTATATTTCTTTGCCTGTCTTTTGAGAAATGGTTGAGGAAACGCTATAAACACCAGCATTAGACAAGTCCACATGCCCAGAAACCTTCAGAGGGCTGCAACCAGGGGCGGCCCGTCCATATAGGCGAACTAGGCATTCGCCTAGGGCGCCAAGTTAAATAGGGCACAATATCATTGAGGGGTTTGGAGGTGGGGGCACCCATTGCATGGTTCGCCTAGGGCACCAGTTGCTGGCAGCTAGTCTAGGGCAGCCCCTGGCTACAACAAATTTATGTCAACTTAGTCTTCTTCCGCCCTTCCCCAACTATTGTAAGTATATAGACTGGTAATTCAGCTTCCTAGATTCCTCATCCCACAATTCCTTTTAAAATTGCTGATCTAGTCATCAGGATACAATTTGACAACAAAACAAAATTGGAACAGTTGGGAGGGGCTGTCTTTCTGTATGGCTTTGGGGGGGGCGGTTGTTGCTTTTTAAATAAAACAGGAGGCTTCATGTCAATTTCTCTTCGTAATAACTACTGCCATCCCAGCAGCGTGGGTACTGGTCACCACGCGTGCAGTGCCCACGCAGGGTCAGGGGCCCCTCCCACAGGGGGGCTTGGCTCCCACCCACACCTCGCCCTCGCTTGCTCCCTTTCCCCCAACACTCTGCGGAGCGAAAGGCGGCGGCGAGGCGCGGGGCGCTCCGAGCATCCCAGTGTCCGCACGGAGCAAGGAGGCGTCTGGTGCCCGGGCGCCACAAGCCGTGTGGCGGGCGGAGCCGGCGCCCTTACCTGGGACATCTGGGGCCGGAGGTTGATCTCCTTGAGGTTGATGGAGTGGGCGCGCAGGTTGTTGAGCAGCTGGCAGAGCAGGACCCCGTCGCGGAAGGTCTGCGCCAGGTCGAACACCTGGGCCGTGGGCCAGGTCACTCGGTGGTTGGGCGGCAGCACCTTGCAGTGGATCAGCCAGTGGGCGCACTGCTTCCAGGGCTCCATGCCGCGCGCGGAGGATGCTGCGGGCTGCAAGCGCCCGCTCCCCCAGCCCAGCGAGGCAGGGCGGCCCCCGGGGCTGCGCCGGGCTAGAGCGTGGCGCGCGCTGGGCACCCCGCTGCCCGCAGGGCTCGGCTCCGGCTCTTCCGCCCGCCCCGGCCCCTAGCAGCGCGCGAGCGGCAGCAGCTGCCGGGCGGCGGCAGCTTGGGAGGCTGCGTGTGAGCTTCCCCCTCCCCCTCTGCGCAGAGGATGGACTCGGGACAGGTGCGCGCGCATTGGCTCTGAGCAAGCAGTGGACGCTCTGCGGAGGCGCCGGGGCGCTGTCTGCAGGGCGGGTGGCCCCGGGACCCCTTCTTCCCGTGGGGGGGGGGGGGGCCGTCTGCTGGAGGGGCAGCCCCCGCGAGGCACGAGGACAAAGGCTCCTCCCGCCCCGTTCCAGGGAAGGGAGCTTGTTAGGGTCCGTGGTAGCTGGTGGAGCAACTTTCCTGCGACTTCTGCAGACCTGCTGGAACCAGGGGACAGCTGGGACCCGGCCGCCTTCTTCCATGAGACTCCAGTACGAGTTGGAGCGGGAGGGGGGTAGGATCGGGCAGCAGAAATGCGGTGTTGGCCATTACAATTACCAGCCACTTTTTTAGTGCCACAGAAATGTACTGTCTGGGGCCCTGCTCCTTCAGCCTTGCTTCCTATCAGCAGTCTCTCTGGCAGTGGGGCTAGAACAATATTTATGGTGGGAGGGTGCTGAAAGCCACTTGATCCAAACTGTAAGTCTTCCCTCTTGCAACTGAGGGAAACCACTTCAAGCCAGGGAGTGCAGCATCACATGGCCCTAATGCCATTATAGTTCCGCTGTCAGTTATACCAGTGTAAAGCCAAAGTAACTTTTGTTTTCATCTTTATAATGTGGTTGGAACCACTGTAGCTGAAGAACAGAATTTAGCCTTAAAAGCTTAAAGGTGACCTACACAAAAGCAAATTGAGGTGTTTGCCTTTTGCTTCTATATAATGGGTGAAGAATGCTGGAAATTTATTTACTGAAGTTTGCTTTCCTTTCCCTTCCCACAGCCCCCTGCGCTCACCCCTCTTTCCCTGATATTAGACATTCAGGTGGTCTTTGCCTTGCAACTCTGATGTGAGCACTGGAGAACTAGTAAGATTAAAACAATACAGAAACAAAGGGAGTGAAATCTAATTAAACTGAGAGGGAAAGGGATATTTTTATACAAAATGTTTAAAACTTATTTTGGATTTTTTTTTATAACAAACACACACTTGGGAGGGAATGCTCCTTTTTTAGTGATTCAAAATAAATGAGGCCTTTCAAGGTTCTGAGTCAGTCATTCCAGCATGCATAAACAGAGAGAGTTCCAGATCCATAACATATTTACACTCTTAGGGCACTTCTGTACTTACCAGACAATCAGCACTCCAGAGGTCAATCTTTTAGCACTGGATTTAGCAGACCTAGTATAGACCCCTAAATCAAATGCTAAGGGCAGCCCCTGCTGGCATCCAGTACGCCTGCTCCTGCAAGGAGTAAGGGAAGCCCACAGGAGTATTTGCTCCTGTCTGCCTCCTGCTGGGTGGATGCTGCTATGACTCAGCTAGAGGTAAACTGACCCCAGCTATAGCATTTTGTGTAGCTGGACTTGCATACCTGAAGTCAATCTGCCTGGTCTGTTACAGACCAGGCCTTAATGTCCATTGAAATCAATGAGAGTTAGCTACTTTAATATCATTGAGGATCTGGGCGAAAATTGCTATTCCTGATACTTCCATTGTAAAAATACAAGCAGAAAAGATATTTTAGTACTGAGAGAGACACTAGTGAGAAAAACCTTCTTTTATACAATAAAAAAAGCTAAAACGAACACAGACCCATTTGTATCCTTGAACTTCACCATTAAACACTGTGGGCTGAACTGTGCTTTCAGTTACACCTGTTTAACCCCATTAGCTTCATTGGGGTTGCACAGATGTAATCTAGGGCAGGATTTGGCCATATGTTTCTTACTCACTCATTAAATGCATTGGCCATGTGAAAAATTCTAAAAAGTAGCACGCTACACCTCACAATGTAAAAATCTGAAAAATATACAGAAAACTTTAATAAATTACATGAAATGTTGTAACTTTCACTACTAAAGCCAAAGAGTGTTTGAATGTGCTTAGTTTTAAATATTGTTCATTTTCACAAATTGAGGGGGTTTAGAATTAAAGACTACACTATAAAAATTCAAAGAGGGAAAAGAGGTGATATAAATTGATAGCCATGTATTATTCTTACTCTGTACTAAGAAAATAAATTACTCACAACTTTAGTATTAATTATCAGTATTTTCCGGAAGACCATCCGTGTCTGTCAATCAGACATAGGAGATAAATCAAATTAAATCAATTTAAATGTTGTTGAAAAAATTGACATCAATGTAATACATCGCAACCAGCGTGCACGTAATCTCAATATACAACATTCAGTTTAAACTGTTACAATCAGCCAAAATATCTTTTTTAATTATAAAGAAGAATTATGACTAAGTTCTTATAAGAACCCGTAAGAGTTCACAGTACTCTGTAGGTCTACTTAAAAGCCATCATTTCCTTTGGATTTCTGAGAAGGTGCCTTTTATTTCCTCACAAATTTGACAATCTAGAAATAATGCAAACAGTAAGCTTCTGTCTGTTAAAATGATGTGCTTAGTTTTTAACCACAAAACTTTTAAAGAAACACTAGTGTAAGTGAAAAAAACCTGTATACTTTTCCTTCAATATCTAAGGAATCCAAAAATCTTCCAACATCTTAATTTGGTTACAAACTCCAGCAGGATTATGAGAGAGAACCCAGTGCCACTTGCAGTTTTCATATGTTCTTTTCTGGCAAAATTTTGATTTATATTGCTCTTGAGGTCAGAATACAGAAGTCTCTTGTTAATTATAAAATGTTTTTTATATTTATACAAATGCTAATTGCTTGTGTGAGTGGTGTTACTTATGCAAGCAGCTCCACTGACAGTGCAAGCAGCTCCGCTGGCAATATAGGAATTACCTGAATAAGTGCAAGATTCAGAGGGGTAGCCATGTTAGTCTGTAACTGAAAAAATTAAAAAACAATGAATAGTCCTGCAGCACCTTAAAGATTAACAAAAAATGTAGATGGTATCATGAGCTTTCGTGGGCACAGCCTACTTCTTCAGATGAATGAAGTGCAAGTTTTTCACATGGGGTCTGCCCTGCAGCAACCTCACCATTTTGCATAACTCAGTGGTGCTTAATCTCCTACCAAAAAGCAAACAGAAATGCCCCTGAATGACTCAAAGTCCCAAGACCAAGTAGGGTCAAATTCTATCTTTGCGATCATATTGAAGATGGCAGGACTGCACAGGTGTAGCAGAGCATATTTGAAAACAGTGGGGTACTCAGGTGCCCTGGAGAGCAGTATTTGATGCACAGTTATTATTACTGGTAATGATTTATTAACTCTATCATTATTCACAACAGTACCTTTCCCAAGGCTAAATAAAAGGAGGATTCTGCAGTTGAATTTGCAACCCACTCAGGTAAAACTTTATTTTAATGTGAACTGTTCAGTCAAACCAAAACTTGAAAATAGCAGACACAGGCAGAACTCAAAACCCAAAGATGACAGATTTCAGTGGGGAAACAAAGAGACCTGTTGGACCACAGATGTTATGGACCAGGGGGACCCACCCAGGAATCCAGTGGCAGGAGGGTGAGCAACTGGGAGCTCTAATGAGCTGGGAGCTGGGCAAAGCCAGCAGCAGCAGGTCCAGGGCTGCAGCAGCCTGACAGGAGTGCCAGCAGTGGAGCTGGCAGTGGGAATGAACAACATCTGATCAAACAAGTCTTCATACCGAACAACAAGTTAGAATATAGCATGTGATTGTACTGAGCATGCTGCTGTATGGAGCAGAGAAATGGCTGATGACAGTGCCTAACAAATAGGAACTGGCAGCCGCTCATTAGAGGAATGAGGAAGATATTACAGATTTCATGGAAAAGCAAAATAACAAATGCAAGAATAAGGAAGCTGATAGAGCAGACATGTTAGAAAATATCCAGTAAGAAGGCTCATGTGTTTGGGATATGTACACCATCTAGAAGATAGGAGACATGCTAAGCAAGCACTGAATTGGGTACCCAAGGGAGGAAAAAGAAAGTAAGGAAGACCAAGGAAGAGCAGGCAGATGATAGTGACAGAGGGTATGCTGTGATCACCTGGGAAGAAGTACCACAACTCGCAAGTGACCATACTCAGGGGAACCAGACTGTCCCATGTATCAGTGCTACAGGAGGAACTAAGATCTAATGATGCATGACCCAGAAAAGAACAGACCTTGACTCTGAGATCCTTGGCTACGATAGCACAGGGGTTTCTCAAACTAAGGTTTGTGACCCCCTGTGGTGGTCATGAGGTTAATATGTGGGGAAGGGGGGTCAGCCTCTACCCCCAAATCCCACTTCACTTCAAGCATTTATAGTGGTGTTAAATATTCTAGAGGTTTCAGAATGGTGGGGGGCAATTGTCCTGGGGCCAGATAATTCAAAGGGTCCCAGGGCTCCAGCAGCTGCCACTGGTACTGCGGCACTGGGCCACTTTGAATCACGGCCAGAATGCCGCTCACACAGCTCTGAGGGCTGAGAGGGAGGTCTGGCTGCCCTGCTCCCACCCCTTCTGCTTGATGCCCCCACACACCTTGCCCAGGGACTGTGGTAGCTGTTGGCTCCACTGAGTGATTTTATTTTATAAGGAGGACCTCCCTTTCCTTGGTGACAGGAGCCACCGATACAAAAGTTTGAGAACCACTGCATTAACAGGAAGTGGCAGAAAGAAAAGTCATATTTTCAACTTACAAACCTAACATTTGATTTGGATTTGGTGAGTGGAATCTTATGAAAGCATTCTCACAGAGCGGCTTGTCAGAGTAGAAATATAATCTAACAGTCTGTAAGTAGCAGTATTTTTGTTTTAAAAAACCACAGAACACACGTTTAAAAGGATTTGTGACTGTGCCATTATGGTTTTTTTTTTTTCAAAATATTTATTAGTGGGGAAGGTGTAACTTCAGTGGGAGTCCTGCTTGCAGTTCTAATTCTGCTATCCTTGCATTGAGGAATACCTTATTACACAATGGAGTGTTTGCACAGTTTAGTACTTTTCAGCATAGAATTACATCCTTAGTTACCATTTCAGGATTGGGGCAATGGATCTGAGAGTAAATAACAGTATTGTAAAGAGTAAATAAACAGTTATTTATTCAGTGTAATACATGAATTATTTTATTTTCTGAACATTGGGAAGAGCTATGATCTTGTAATATAGAGTGCTAGCACAGAATCTGAATTCCTGCAACTATGCACAATTATAGAAAACTATAGAAAATTATAGAATTATAATTCCTTCATTTAAAATGGAAAAGAAATTAAATTAACAAATGGCACTTTGGTCATTTAGATGTCAGCACCAATCAGAATGGGTGAAAATGGTTTGATCAAGAATACAGAAAAAACATGGTATTATAATTAGATTTTTTTTTATCTGCTATCTTTAAGCTAACATAAAATGGCAAAGAAAATGTTTCCAACTTCCCTACTAGTTATTTCCTGTTAATGAATTGACAAGAGTCATACCAGTAAGGAAGGAAGGAAGAAAGTGTAGTGCATCCCCATGTCACCTGTGGCCAGTCAGGGTGCATCTACACTGCACCCTTACCTCAAAATAACATACGCAATTTGTGCTACACAATTTGCATAGCTTATTTCAAGATAATTTCAAAATAAAGCGCCATTCCAAAACATCCCTTAATCCTTGTGGAACAATACTTCCAGTATCCCGAAATAGCTCTACAGTGTAGACATAGCCTCAGAATCAAAACGATATCACACATAACTGAAGTACGAAAGTTGAGTTGCATTTACAAACAGTATATGAATGAGTGTGTTTCATCTCATATTCTGATTTCTCAGTGGCATGTCTAAAAAAGCTGCAAGCTAATTCCTAGGATGGATCAAATCCTTTTATGAGAAGGAAAATTTCAGTGCTGTTTAATCAAGCCTTGCATTGATAAACAAATATTATCTTTATGACACCTAATTAAAATATCAAATATCTTAAAAATCCCTGTTCCAAATTCAGAATGGTTTACAAAGTTAAAGGCTCTGACTTTACTCCATGTTGTCCAAAATGTGCTTTCTTTATTCCCATACTGCATCACTTCCTGCCTCAGGTTCAGCCTCCTTGCCATCCCTAAAGGGCTCCTTGTGAAAGGGAGGCCCGGGACTGAAGCAGTCCCAGAGAGGAGGCACGCCCCCAGCCAGCCCCTTTCACCTGCCTGGTGATTCTGTCTCTTTTCTGGTTTTATGAGAAGCAATCCCATTCCAAGCACATCCCACTTTCCTGGCACCCTTTCCTTGCTTTAAGTTATAAGAGGGAGCTGTATATCAAATGTGGTAGTCCTAGCTCATACTGTTTAGCAAGAGTTCTTGAACAAATGGAGAGAGAGGCAGACAGACACACTACAGATAGACAAACTCCCCACGGGTATGTCTACACTACAGTGTTATTTTGAAATATCTTATTTTGAAATAGCTTATTTCAAAATAACACACCTACACACAAAAATAGCGCATCCACACTGAGTGGACTCTGAATCGCATTTAAGGCTGGCCAGAACCAGTTCCAGCAGGGCACCAGGTCGGAACTTACTGTGTGGGGCTGCTGCCTGAGGCTATCTGAAGTCTGTTCTTAAAGGGACCCCCCTGGACAGCCAGTTGTCAGGTTTCCCTGCTTGCTTGTCT
>JANRFK010004893.1:20191162-20211066 GCA_030068395.1 Apalone spinifera | reverse complement strand
AACGGAAAAACTTTTATGTTAAAAGTATTTCCGCAAAATCATGCCAGTCTAGACGTAGCCTAAAAGATCAACCTTGTATGATTCAGCAAGAGAGGGTGGGCCAAATTCATCCCTGGTGTAACTTCATTTATATATTCAAAGAACTGCTTTGGTGGACAGCAGTAACACACTCTCAGTGGCATATGCCACAAGCAGGGTATCTCCTATTCCTCAGGCCTGTTAGTGCTCCAAAAGACCTCCATTTATGCCTGTGCTCATAAGACCGAAGGGAGCCCCTCAAATGGCAGAAACAGTGATTTTCTGTCTTATAAAAATAGTCTCTGAATGTTTTAATGCTGTGGCTCACATAAATGAGTTAGCAGAAGAAAACTCAGACTGTACGTTAATTCACGCAGGTCTCTACTTGTCAGTGATTTGATCATGGTATGCCGTGTTTGCCAGATTCTCTCATCTTTCCTGTAATGCAAGACATTTCCTGGCATCCTCCAAATAAACAATATATTTTGTCCAGAACAATCCCAAAGCTGCCCCAATTGGTGTTCACTCAGAAAATATACACAGTAAAATAGCTGGCCCAGGTAAATGTGAGCAACACAGGGACAAAACACTTATCACTGACTCTCTCTGTACCTGACTAACAGGGGATTTGTTATAGTGTGACTACATTCACCTACCAGAGAAGTGGAAGCATTTGATATAAACTGGTTGAGGGGAATTATCACTTTAATTTTAAAAAGTAGTAACTCATCTTAAAGCAAGACATCCATTTGTTTAAAGTTATTTAAAGATAGCATTTTCTTTGTGGAAAGATGCTGTAACAGGATGTATGTACTGCATCCTCAGCAAAAGCAGGAAAGGATTCTCTCTGGAGGGAACTAAAGTATAATACCTGCTCCACCCCCACAGGTAGTTGCTGTTCCTGGAAGGAAGACTGGCAGCTGGTCTTTTCAGGAAAGCAGGTCTGTGGAAGGAGTGGGGCAGTATACTTGATTCCAAGAACAAACAAACCAATCTGCATACTGGATCAACAAGAGGGTGGCTGTTTATGACAAAGCTGTGTAGAGAGCAAAAGACTTTGCGCTATTTTTATCCCTCATGAACACATTATTGTTAATGGAATTATTCCAGAGATGAATTTGGCCCTCTGTTTACTTTTGGATGCGCACCTACAGTTATGTCAATCCTTGTTATGGGAACTTTCAAGGCCTACCAACTCCAGTAACTGCCGAGGCTTTTCCAAAAAATGGTTCCTTCTTAAAACAAATAGCTAAAGATATGTCTACATTACAGGACAAAGTCAAGTTAAGATACACAACTTCAGCTACGTTAACTGTGTAGCTGAAGTTGAAATAGCTTAATTCGGCTTTTGTTGCTGTCTATACTGCAGGAAGTCAAAGAAGGAGCACTCTTCCTTTGACCTCCCTTATTCTTTTGAAATGAGGGTTACAGGAATTGGAGTAGGAAGTCCTCCAGCTCGCCACCATTTTGAAATAGTTATTTCGGAATAACATTAATAATTCCAAAATAATACCGCTGTGTAGACATGCCCTAACTGCTTAAGTATTGTGCATGAAATTACTTATAACAAAGTGCTAATGCCTTTAGGTGAACTACTTTGTATTTTGCTTTGTTTTTCCAAGAATGGACAAATCAACCAACTTAGACTCCAACTGGTAAGCAGCCTCTAAAACTAAATAGCATTTTGGCCACTTAGGTGCTGATTGCTGCTATTCTTTCCAGTCTCATTTCTGTAGTACAGGAGGACAGCTGGGCCAAAATAAGACATGAGTCTATTTTTAAAATGTGTCATTTTAAAATCTTTATCTTTTCTACTCACCTATACTTTCAGGTAAAAAGGAAGTGGCCACCTACACCTTTGCCAAGCAAATACACATTTCATTCTAATGAAACCCAATAATAAAAGAAAAAAGTAAGAACGTGGAATTTGAACACAGACGTGAAAAATTAGGGCTGAGATTTTTAAGGCATCTAGGGATTTGGATGCCTGGTCCCTAGTTGTTTCAATGGGAATTGGGTGGCCAAATCCTTTAGGTGGCTTTGCAAATCTCAGTGTATAAGTTCAAGAAGCCCACACTAAATAAGATACAAACATAAAGTATGTGCTGTGTAAGGGTCTAACCCTTAAGTAAATTAAAGTTTTGCACTAAAGTTCGTTGAAAGTCTTGGTCCTAAAGTCTTTGAATGAAAGTGACTAGCTATTATATTGCTTAAATTCCCTAAGCCATTCAAAATTGAGGCCCAGAGTTTTCACACCTTTTACTCATATGAATAATCTCAATTAAGTCAGGTTTGGGTTGGCAGGATCAGGTCCTTATTTTGTGCAGAAGATGCTTCACAAAATGAAGTTGTATCTTATGTATGGAAAGTACTGAAGAAACACAAATATGCAAAAGAGTAAGGGTTGAATTATACTTTGTGCTGTGTGGATGAGTGAAGTGAAGGGGAGATCACAGGAAGATCATTTCTGCTACAACACAACCATCTTGGTGCAGCAAAGATGGAATGATACTAAAACACAAGAAAGGAGTAGAAAGAATCTATCTATGGCTTTTGTTGGCATAATCCAGTCTAGTACCAAAAGAATACAGCCTGATGGCTACGAAACCACAGGAATTGACTAAGTAAAGAACTAGAGATCCAGCCAGAAGGGGAGTCTACAGATCCACAAAGTTTGGATCAATAGGAGAGGCCATTACCAGAGAGAACTGGGGTCTGCTGCTAGGACTGGAAAGCAAGAAAGACTAGAGGAAGGATAAAGGACTAAAAGTAGTAGGGCATAATCAAGTTGTCAGCTGGCTGGTAGCATGATACCATTTTCAGCATATGGTAGGCTGCGGGTACACACTGCACCTTTTTAATACATCAGCAAAATGTGTCCAATCATCCATACTGGGCCAGTGTGCCCTGCATCAACAAGATGGCTCTTGCATACATTTTTTCCTCTTCCCACCTCATCACTCCTCACATCCAACCCCCTCTCCCCCCCTCCCCCACGTATGGATGACATCATTGGGTTTTTTTTGTCCTACTGTATGCCAAGTTGACTAAATCTTTGACACATTCAAGCTCTGAGTGACAATCACCTCAGAGCTCCTTCCATCTGTTGCCAATGCTGTGTGTTGCATTATGGTACTGATACAGTGCATACCTGACAATTAGCATCATTTTGGGAAGAAACACTCCATTATTTCTATTTTGGCCTGAAGAGGTCTTCAGTTCTATTAGCCTTATAGCAACATTAAAAACAATGAAAGTAAATAATTACTGAGCTTGGTAGAATTAACTTATATATATCTATATATAAAATGTATTTTAAGGTTTTTAAAAATTTTTTATCCATTTAAATTTTCAGAGTTGCAGGAAATTGAAGAAAGGTGTCAGATAATAAATTTCTAATTACTGTAAATATTCAAATCCAAAAAGATAAGCTTTATGAATGGCACAAATCATCTTCACCTTCATTTGGCTAATGCCTGAGCCAGCTGTTTTAGCAGAGATGTAAATATATGCTTTGTGTATTCTTCATTATATACAATATGGTTTATACACATTAGAGTGGGACTCTAATAAGTTCTGAAACAGCCATTTTTTTACTTTGCTTTCTGTACATTTTGATTATTATTGATGGAAATGTTTCATCAGTTTGTCTGTCTATGGTAAAATCAATATTTACAGACAAAAGTTGAACCCTTCCAACCCTAATGATTATTATTGCAGCTAATACCGGCTTCTGAACAGTGACTTGATTACAGTATATGTGAACATTTCAATTGCAGTGCCAAAGATGTTTCTGAGATACATTAAAGTCCAAGTTTGCTCATCTTTTCACCAACAACATGTAAATATTTTGTCCATCCCAAATCTTACAACCTATTCTAATTACATCAAAATAAAGATAGTGTAACCACTTGAAAGAGTTCAATTATTGTCCCTTACAAATATATAAAAGACTAAGGCTCAATCCCCAGGGCTTAGCACCTTGGGTAGCATTCACAAGTGGGTCTCAAACACTACCAGATCAAAATTATAGCATTTTTTATCCCCTTTTTATAGGCACAGATAGCTACACAAAGTGCCAACAAGAAGAGAATCAGGCTTCTTGAGAGCACAATCATAACATTTGGGAGACAGCATATACCTAATTTGAATCTGCGTCTAATGTAGATGGTACTTATATGGCTCAGCTGACAAGCACAGAGGAAGTGCAGCCTTTAGGACGTCAGTGTTTACTTTGTATAAATTACCATCAGAAAATGCTTAAGTTCAGGGGAAAGAAAGATGAGTGAAAAGGAAATAGATGTACATTTGTATATTTTCCACACAGAAATAACCAAAAAGTTTTATAGCTTGTAACAAACTGGAGGGAGGAGCATGATGTGACTTCAGAAGCTACAGTGACCCCTTCCCCAGATAATATGTTAAAGACACTTGATATTGTGATACAGAGGGCACAAAAATATGCTGTTTTCTGATTAGTACTTCAATGTTTCCCTGACACTAACTGATTTAACAGTGATGAGTTATTTTTACAGACAGACCTTATATCAATTAAAATCTCATCATCATGGACAAATAATAAAGTAGCCCCCTGTTATTTATATATTTACTAGAAGACTTTTTAATTATTCAGAGCAGACTTTTAATTAGAAATTATGCACACTGATATGGTCTATCAAATATTACTAATATTATTAGTTCTGCAACTAGTAATTATTAATAATGTTAATGGGTTTAATCTATCCTTGCACTGAATTCTGGTATTTACCAAACACTGAAGGTTTACTCCCATTAGAGGTTTGAGATTTTTTTCTAGTTAACAATTTCAAACCCCATAGTTATCAATTTTCTCTCTACACCACTGCAACTCCCACTGGCTTAAAAATAATTGCCATGATTCCCTTGATTCCCATAAAGACTTGGGACTCCAGTATTTACACAATACCTGAAGAGTACATGGTGCAACACTGAACAAATGCAAGACAGGTGCTTCAAGAAGCTGACAAACGTTGCAGACACTTATATATGCATTTATCTTTAAACTTGACTAAACTCCCATTGGGATCAAGTGACTTAAGCATGACTACTCACATGCTTAAGCCTTACAATTAACCTTTCAATTCTCTTCCCCGTTTGACCAGCTGCTGCACACACAGGCTTGTCACATGGACTTACATAATTTCTGTGACTTGGACCTCCCTTATAAAGAGTCCCTTTTATCTCCTAGAAATATAATAGCCTTAACATTCAACATATTAGTAAGAAATTGGTGCGTTCTGTCTCCATGTGCAGTACATGGAGGGAAGCAGGAGTTTAAATAAACTATTTTAGTTAACATATTCATTTTCAGAATTGAACATAGCAAGATTTATGCTATTTTATATATTGTTAGATTTCTGAACCCTGAATTTCATTGTGGTTGCTAGTATGGAAACTCTTTCCTGTGTGATAACAGATGTGATATCTCTTCACACTACAAATGTCAATTGTGCACATGGAAAATTTTGCCACCTGGCTGTTAGGTCAACATTGCCTGAAGAGTAGTAACAAAACAGAAAGCTGGTCAACTATAACCTATCAGTAGGATGACTACTTGTCAAAATACAATATTTTCCTCTAAACATTTCCATGGTTATGTACAATTTAAAATGTACAGCATTCAACTCTCAACAAAGTTATTAGATTTTTAAGTATAGCAATGCAACATTTGCAGAAAGCTCTCTCCAGTTTACTGTACTTGTAATTCTATTTTATCTGTTCTAAAATTCTATCACTTGTGATATAGTCATACAAACAAATGCTTTTAATATTATTCAGAAAACATTCAGAAATATTATTCAGAAAACAAAACAATATTATTCAGAAAACAAAGAATATAGACAGTAAAGTCCAGTTTTACTTAAATCACTTTAACCATAATTGTTTTAGGGCTGTCAATCATCACAGTTAATACATGCAATTAGCACAACACAAATTAACTAGATTTTTTTAAATGGTTGCTTTTAATCACTCTGTTAAACAATAATAGAATACCAAATCAAATTTATTATAAAATGATTGCAATTACAACACAGAATACAAGGTTTAGGGTGCTCACTTTGTTATTATTTTTATTACAGATATTTACACTGTAAAAAAGACAGGTCATATTTTTCAATTCATCTCAAACAAGCCCACTCAGACCCTGCTTTTTTACAGTCTATTACTAAGACAAACAAATTTTTTACATTTATAGTACATAATGGTGCCCACTTATAACTTACATCACCTGAAAGTGAGAATAAGCATTCACAGGGTACTGTTGTTGCTGATGATGCATTCTAGATATGCTAAACATTCATATGATATATCAATCTGTAGGCTCTAAAATTTTACATTATTTTGTTTTTGCAGTTATGTAAAAAAAATAATAATTCAATATTAATAATACCACACATTGTACTTTCACAATAAAGAGACTGCACTACAGTACTTGCATGAGGTGAATTAAAAATACTACTTGTTTTATTTTTATTTTTTTACAGTACAAATGTTTGTAATACAAATAATATAAAATGAGCACTGTACAATTTGTATTCTGTATTATAAATGAAATCAATATTTTTGAAAATACAATCATCCAATTTAATACATTTAAATTAGTATTATCTGATTATTTAATCTTTAAATTTAAACTGCAATTAATTATGACTAATTTTAATCTAATGATTAATTTTGATTTTTTTAAAAAATCTTTTGACAGTCCTAATTGTTTTCTAACATTTAGCTACCAAACAAAATACAATGCCTGAAAAGCAAATTAGAAAAGACTTGGGCAATTAATATATACTGATGATTTCGTATTGAAAAACAGTTTTACACGAGGTCAACATTCATTTAAGCTGTTTGGGGTAGAGACTATCTTCTGTCTATATGTGGGACAGTACATATAGATCTTATAAAATACTCTGATCAAGTATGAATCAACACATGCTTGTGAAGTGTAAAGACTTCTTTTAACTGACACTGATCTGTGCTAACTATGATACATTTTACAGCTCTAGGAACATTTTCACTTCAAATATATTTTTTTCATTGCTTAGTTTTTCCTAATGTTTTTTAAAACCCAGTTATAGCTAAAGCTATTTGTATATCCAATTCTGTTTGGATAAACGGCACAATGTACACAACACACCTCAAGGCATAATATTGTGTTAAAACACTTTTTACAAAATATTTATGTACTTGTTTACCTCTAATAATGTGGTGGGGTCCTCATGGAACAACTACAGGATAGCAAAGCCAGTGCTGTTAGCTATTTGGCAGGAAAATGAAATGATTATATATTTGGGATCTTGTAATCAAGAACTTTGTGCACAAACACGGTAAAAGTCTTACTTTTAATTCTTGAATTGAAAACAGATGTGAAACAGACTCATATACAAGAGTACTGAAGGAGATTTTTGAAATATATTAACAATAACAAATGGCTATTAGTATTCATATAGTTTTATCATGTTAAGTTCGACTTCACCTTTGTACAAATATATTAACTTTCATCTAAGAATATCAAAATGCTATATGGTGAAAAGGACCTGGGGATTACATTGGATGAGAAGCTGGATATGTGTCGACAGTGTGCCTTTTTTGCCAAGAGGACTAATGGCTTATTGGGGTGCAATAGTAGGAGCATCGCCAACAGATCTAGCGAAGTGATTATTCCCCTTTATTCAGCACTGGTGAGGCCACATCTGGAATATTGTGTCCATTTCTGGGGGGCCGCCACTACATAAAGGTTGTGGACTCATTGGAGAAAGTCCAGTGGAGGGCAACAAAAATGAATAGGGGGCTGGAGAGGCTGAGGGATTTGGGCTTATTTAGTCTACAGAAGAGAAGAGTGAAGGGGGGATTTAATAGCAGTCTTTAATTACCTCAAGGGAGGCTCCAAAGAGGATGGAAAGAGGCTGTTCTCAGTGGTGACAGATGACAGAACAAGGAGCATTGGTCTCAAGTTGCAGTGGGGGAGGTCTAGGTTGGATATTGGGAAAAACTCTTTTGGTAGGAGGCTGGGGAAGTACTGGAATTGGTTACCTAGGGAGGTAGTAGAATCTCCATCCCTAGCAGTTTTTAAGCCCCAGCTTGACAAAATCCTGGTGGGGATGAGTTAGTTGGGAATGGTCCTGCTTTTAGCAGGAGGTTGGACTTGATGACTTCCTGATGTCCCTTCCAACCCTATGACTCTATGGAAGATAAATATTGCTATCCTCATTTTATAAATGGGGAAACTGAAGTACAGAGAGATACCAATAATATATACAAAATCACATAAGGCGTGAAGGGGCAGAATTGGAAATATAACCTAGGTATCTTGACTTCTAAAGCTTGATTTAAATAAGGACACCCAGGAAAATTGATTTGGATTAACAAAAAATGTGAATTTGAAGTGGATTAGTTGAACTGCATTAAATCCTTGTGTGAACACTTTCCTTCAGAACTTAATTAGCCTTAATTTCGTTTAGTTTCCTTTACTTGCAAAATGAATGAAGCTAAACTGAATTAAGGGCACTTTAACTCTGAATAACAGTGTTCACCCAGGGATCTAACTGTTTAACTAATTTGCTTTAATAGTTAATTTGGATGATCTTTCCAGAGATTTGTCTACACTTGAAAATTAGTTTGACCCAGCTACACTACTCAGGGGAATGAAAACCCCACACCCTTAAGCAACATACTTAAGTGAACCTAAATCACTGAATAAACAGCAGTAGGTTGATAGAAGAATTCTTCTATCTATCAAGCTACCACCTCTCAGGGAAATAGAATACTGACAGGACAGAACCTGTCCCATTGGCACAGCAATATCGACACTGAAGCGCTACAGCAGTGAAATTGCAGAGATGCAGCTGTGCTATGGTAGCATTTCAAGTGTAGACAAGCCTTAATTTTCCCTGTATAGACAAGCCTTCCATCTTCTTCTGTTGCCACTGGATACACCGGCTGCCAAACTCAGTTTGCACAAGATTCTGAGCTCACATTCTAGAGATGCAGTGAGCACATTCCTAAAAACAGAAGTTAAATCAAAAGGAAATTGGGACATGGCAGGAAATCATATCCCAGACAACTCATCGGCTGCTTCATCATGGCAAAGGCCCAGAAATATTTCAGAGCTGGCACTTAGCCATTCAGAGAAGCAAACTGCAGAGGCTAGAGATGCATTCACAAACTTAATTTAGTTCCTTGATCTTTATCTAGTGGGGTTTTCCACTGCAGGAAAATATTATTCCAAAGATCAGCCTTGGTAGCTGCCAGCCATACTCTGTGCTCAGCTTCTGCTTTCCCTATCAAGTAGGTGAAGAGACATGAAAGGAGCACAAACAATATTGATAAAAGTCAGTCTGTGTTTGTATTCATCACTACATTCCATTGCTCATGGGAGAGGGTGAATGGAGCTTTGTTTATTTTCCCCTATATTTTGGTCCTGCATGGATTACGCATGGATGTGTCACTCAATGTTTAGTGTAATGAACATACAAGGAATATACCCAATAAGGACATTCTTGCGTGGTGCAAGGATCATGTGTGGAATATGCACATGATCTTTGTACTTAAATTTAGCCCATTGTGGGAGGTGGCTGGGAAGGATGTAACCTCAGGCAAAAGTTCTTTTTTTCAAGTTTTCAGAACTCTCCACACCACATCAAGTGTTTTTATATTACTTTGACACATCATTCCTTTGCTGTGAGACGATGTGTATGTATTAATATCCCGAATAAGCTGTCCAACAGAGAGCTAGAGAGAATGGAATTGTGGGGAAGGCTGGACTGAAGAGTTGACTGCATAGTGTCAATTCCTAGCTCTGTCACAGATTTCCCATATGACTCTGGGTAAAGCCTGTCTGTGCCTCGGGTTGTCATCTATAAAATGAGGATGAATGTATTTTCTTTTTCTACACTTTGTCTGTCTTGTTAATTTATATTATAAGCTCGAAAGGCTTAGCATTTAATACAGAGGCCCCCTGATTTCAGTAGGGACCTTTGGGCAATATTGTGGTAAAACTGTAAGTAATAACCCCATTCTGTGATTTGACTTCACAGAGACTTGGTGAGAGAGTTCGCATGAGTGGAATATTGGTATAGAAGGGTACAGCTCATCCAGGAATGACATGAAGGGAGAGCTTAGAGATTTTTTAAAGAGATATATAAGGGTTTAAAAACAAATTATCCCACTCCACATTGAAGATAAGAAACGTGCTAAGAAACCACCTAGCTTAACCAGGTGATCTTCATTTAACTGAAATTCAAGAAAAAAATCATACAAAAAGTGGAAACTAGGTCAAAGGACAATATAAAAAACCCCACAAGCATGTGGGGACAAAACTAGAAAGTCCAAGGTGCAAAATGAGATCAAATAACGAGAGACATAAAGGGTATAAAGAAAACATTTCACAAGTAAATGAGAAGCAAGAGGAAGACCAATGACAGAGTATGCTTTTCAGTGAAGAAGGACAGAAAATAACTGAAAACATAACAATGGTCAAATTGTTAAATGCCTTTTTTGTTTCAGTTATCACCAAAAGAGATCAGGTGACTGACATACTGAACAGCAATATATGGGTAGGATATGAGACAGTAATATGGAAAAAACAAGTTAAGAAGAGAACAGCAAAATGTGTAAAGATCTAGAAACATGACCTACAAGGAAAGATTGAAAAAAATAAATAGGTTTGTTTAGTCTGGAGAAGAGAAGGCTGATGAGGGCCATGTTAATAGTCTTCAAGTATGTACAAGTTCATTATAAGAAAAGCAATTTATCACCCTCCTCTTTATCAGCTGAGGACAGGACAGGAAGTAGTAGGCTTAAATTGCAGCAAGGGAGAGAACTTCCTAACTATAAGGCTAGTTAAGCACTGGAATAAATTACCTAATGTGATTGTGAAATCTCCCTCACTGGAGGTTTTTAAGAACAGGTTAGTCGACACGTGCCGGGGAAGAGCAGGATAATATTAAGTTCCACCTCAGTGCAGGGGACTAGATGAAATACTTATCAAGGTCCAAGGCCCAGATTTACAGCTTACATGCCTCTAGGTACAGCATCTTCAGCACCCCTCTTCACCTACAGTTGACCTTGGTGTTTTCTATAAAAAAATGAAACTTTTAACCCACTTTTAACTTTTAGGTGCTCCTAGAACTCCGGCACCACTAGCTACATGCCTGCTGTGCCTAACTAGAAATCCAGCCCTCTTGAGGACTCTTCTAGTCCAACTATGATTCTACATACTGCCCCACTAGATAGAAGGCAAACAACAATAGCATCATATTCATGATTCATATGCAGGAATATCCCTGGTAAAAGGGCTTGCACAAGTAATGACTCGTTTGTGCTGATTTGAGTGGGATCCTTGAAGTTCTGGGGCCTGTTCTTGTTCCTATTTAAGTGAGTGGAACAAAGCTTTTTTAATTCAATAATTCAGCATCAGTTCTTTAATTACTATGTCATTTTGAACGGTTAAATTCTCCTTAAATTCTCAATCCTGCTCCTTCTCTCCAATTCATTTGTCTCTTGGGAATCCTAAATTTGACCCCCCAAATCAGATTTCCCATGTATGAACCATCCAAACATTATTATCCATGCTACTTACAAAATGACACCAGGCTAAGTGCTGAGTTGGACAATGAACAACAATAAACCAAATATATACAATAAATAATTCAAACAAACCTTCTTGGAATTGCAAAGAATAGCTGCACAGCAAAAGCATAAATGTACTAGATTAACTTGCACGCTTTCTCCATCCAGATACATGAGTCATGCTGATTTGGAAAGCATTTTATAAATGCTAATAATTGCACACCACCTTTTAATTAGACATGGCCTAATTTTAAAAGGATAGAGATATTTATAGAGCCTGCCTCCCCGGTATGTAGCAGCGATCCCCATTGTCATATTGTTTGGCAAACAGGAAGAGCATCTGTGTTATTTAATAGGTATAATATCATCAGCAATGTGGTTTTTTCAGGTTTGTTGGCATACCCCCATTCAGCTTCACAAGTAACAAATCAGTCAATGCCTGAATCCCTAAATGAATTTAGCACTCACATCTTTAAATGAAAATGATGCATAATGAATATGCTGTATTATCTATTTCGGGGTGGGGGGAGACCACCAGCAAATGACTAGGCAAAATGGTTCAGATTAAGTGAGAATTGGCCTAAAACATCAAAGCAAAATTCAAAATGAACCAAATTTAAAATCTTTTTGAGGTTATAGTTAAACAAATGACAAGTTTAGGTTTGGACATTCACCCTTTTCCATCTGAATTTCCCCCTTTTGTGGCAATAACTAACTCCAAAGAATAGAGTACTCATGAGGAACCTCTCACAAGGTACATCTACGCAGCAGCGTTATTTCAGAATAACTAATGTGTCTACACTACAAACCTTTATTTCAAAAAAATGTCAAGCTAAAGGACTTCTTACTCTGACATGGTAAACCTCATTTCACTAGGAGTAAGGGAAGTCAAAGGAAGAGTGTTCTTCCTTTGACTTGCTGCTGTTTAGACAGCACCAAAAGCAATTGAGGTAGCTGAAATTGCGTAGCTTAATTCGACTTTAGCCCTGCTGTGTAGACGTACCCACAAGAGCGCCCTATGAATCTTCTGTGGGAGGACTGAGAGAAGCAAGAAGTTCTTGCCTTTACTGCATGTTGATTCCAAATACCTCAGACTGATCGACTTTTCTAAGAGTGTTCTGGGCAGTGGGGAAAGGAAAGAAATGTGTTTCCCTCTCAGCTCAGCCATTTGCCGGCCCACTGCCTCTCTCTGCTTCCTGGGCTCTAGATCCTGCAGAAAGCCCTCTACAATGTTGGAGATAGACAGCACTGCCAAATTGACTGAACACCCCTTGTTCAATCTACACATAGGAAAGCCTCACAAAGGGGAAACTCTGTGTGCTTTGACAGGGGGCTATTCAGGCAGGTCCCTTTCTCATTCCACATGTTGCTGACACACCTTGGTTCTGTTGTGACAGGAAACAGAAATGCTTCCAGAAGAGCACTTTGTGTGGTATTTCTGATCTGGTCACACCCAGGAAATACTGGAAAATAGAGTAATGTGTGTGGTGTATTATTTATTTCTCAAGATTATTTATATTTGTGCCATTGGTATTGACTAAAAATGAAGATTCTCAGACAGGGGAGCCAACAGACTCACTGGGCCCTTGGGCCATGTGGGGGGACAGTTCTGTGCTCCCAGAAAGGACACGGCTGAGGCAGCTACTCAAAGTGCCATCTGAAGCATCCAGCTGGGGGCTGTGACAGCTGGGAGCCTTGGGCTCTTTTGAACCACTGGGCCCCAGGTCACTCACCCTCTTTTCTCCCCCCATCAGCGGGCCCGTTCTCAGACCTCCGAACTTCCACAACCAACTAGTTTTTATACTGCTGCACAGTTTATTTGAGTAAAAGAGCATATTTGATATGAGCCAAAAGCTGCGGAAAAGACACATTTTGTTCTCCTATAGACTGTCAGGACAGGACAAGGCTGAGCAAAGATTTTAGCAAGCGACTACACGCTTAATAGGACAGTTACTTTTAGACTATGTCTACACTGGTGGATTGTTGCGCCAGAAGTATGCAAATGAGGCTAAGCGTGGAATATCACCGAGCCTCATTTGCATACCTAATGAGCCGCCATTTTTGCGGAAGAGGCTCTTGCGCTAGAAGGAGCTGTCTACATTGCCCCTTCTTGCACAAGAAAAACCCTCTTGCACAATGCCGTTATTCCTGAAAATAATCAGCATAGTGGTATTGCGCAAGAGGGTTTTTCTTGCGCAAGAAGGGGCAGTGTAGACAGCTCCTTCTAGCACAAGAGCCTCTTCCTCAAAAATGGCGGCTCATTCGGTATGCAAATGAGGCTCGGCGATATTCCATGCTTAGCCTCATTTACATACTTCTGGCGCAACAACCCGCCAGTGTAGACATAGTCTTAGATGTTTGGAAACCACTGTGATGAGTACAATACAAAAATTATAGAGTAGAAAAAGCTATGGCTTTAGGATACAAACTCACTTTTGAGACTAGCATGGGAGAGCACTGCCTGTCTGGGCACTCCATAAAGCAACGTGTCTGCATTAGGCACCATACCACTTTGAACCCTGGGTGAGAAGTGTGATTGCTGCACACTTAAGTAGATTGACTGAGGTTTTTTTCCTCTTCTATACGTGGGCAGTTCCACCGGCCAGTGGATGTGATCCTTCCCCAATCTTCTCTGCCACCTTTGGAAAGACTAGCACTAGAAGCACACCAAGCAGTCCTAGATCTCTGTGTAAAATGGGTACTCACTCCCATTCCCATACTTGCACATCCACAATCTAATTCTTAACTGCTTGTCTTCTATTTTAGTGAACAGAATCTGAGTTTTAACCAACAGAATATGGGTGACCTCACTCAGATAAGCATGCTGAAATCAAGAACTGTATGCTCAAATGGCCTCAGAAAATCTGCCTTTTTGATGTCATAGTGACGCTAAGAAAGAATTACCACCAGCTTTGTGCTCAGAAGCCATGACATGGAGAGCTACTCTCTACTGAAGTAATTATAATTGTTCCGCGCTTTAACATACCTGATCAAGCAATAGCAAGGAACCTTCTTCTCAGTTTGATAATGCAAGAGGTACTTGCATAATCATCTGGTTAGTTAGAATGATGAAAATGTGCACAGGACACGTCAGAGTCTCCAACAGCAAACTATATTAGATAATATTAGTGTTTGCGCTGCGCCAAATCACTACACTTTTCTTGGCCACATTCAGCTCTGGTGTAAGACATCATAAGCCTGACGTCTCCACCCTGCCCCCATCCTTCCCGTTACATCTGGGCTGAATTTGGCCATAACACACCAATGGATGTCATCAACAGCAAAAATATCCAAACTTCAGTGCCTAAGTTAAGTTCCGAAATCAGTATTTAGCTACCCAAATAAAAATGGGCAGACTTTCAGAAATGCTGCGTTCCCAAAGTTCATATTGGAGTAAATGGGAGCTTCAGATTCTCTGTGTCTTTGAAAAACAGGCAACTTCAATATATGTGCCTATCTGTAGATCTAAGCATATTTAAGCACCCAGGTTCGAACATTTTGCCAAGAATGACCCCTCCTGCAAAGCCAAAATGTGTTACACTAAATTAGAGATATTCTCCTAAAATGGATGCTGGATTTATAAAAATTAAGTGCAGTTCTGTTAATTCCATTATTCCCCAGAAAAAGTGGAATTAACAGAACTATTGTCACAACCAGCCAGTTTCACAGAGCTACTGTTATCTCGTCAGTGCCCAACCACCTCATGAACAGCTGATGTTGCATGATGCAATAGAATTTAGGGGCTGAAGATTCCACAAGAACTAACCTTCTCATAGTATTTCCTGTGTTGCAGCTAGAATTCTCTTCCTCTTTCTGTCTGAGGTTAAGACAGTTTATCACGAAAATGACCTCAGCAACAGAAAGAGAGAAAGCCACCCACTAGTTTGTTAGACTCCGTAGGCTATTCAGATCTACATGATTATTGCCATTGCAGGTTATAGTCAAATTTGTGCAGGACTCCAATTACCCATCCTATCAGAAAACATTTCCCAATCACCTGATTGCTAGACCAAACGTTCGGTTCCTTGTCCAAACCAAATTATCATCCGCCATGGCCATTACTAACCATGAAATATTGCATGCTGGTCTCATAAGCCAATAAATCCAACAACAAATACTGCTGGCCTTTATTGGTAAATGCAAAGTAACTATCTGAATTAATAGTCAATTTTAAATGTGAGATGTAAGGCTTCTTTTCATTGTTATATATTATATCACATCACTCTAGACCATCATAGGAAGTGACAACACATTAAAACCAGATCAGTTTATTTTAGAAGTTGTTGCTTTGGTGTGATGTTCACTCTAAACTGGGAATGCAATTTTCTATACTGAATAGTTGAATTGATTTAAGCCTTACAGAATTCTTGAGTCCTATTATAGGCTGCAGGAAATGTTTTGTTATATAAGTGATAACATTGAGTTATGAGTAACAGAGCAATTTTCTACAATATTTATTGAAAAACTGTATTGTATTAAGTTTATGTATTAATGTGGGCTAGGGTTATCTATACCATCTTTGGGGGAGTTGTGAATGTTGTAACAACTGGGACTTCAAAAAACTATTGAAAATATACTAGACAAGTATGGACTTTTGGGACAATAAGTGTTAATTGGATTTTCTGGCAATTCCACAGAGAGAGAGGCTAATGCAAACTACCCAACTCTGGTTATGCAAAAAACAAGCCTGTTGAAGCTATACTCTGAGAGAGGGTCTTTGTCTGCTGATTACCTGTTCCTGAAGGCCAAGATCAAAGACTCAAGCAGTATAAAGAAACACATGCTCTATCCAGCCTAAATTCTGAATATGAGACAGCTATGAACCTGTAATCATGGGGAAAAGCCAGTTGTGGCTTTTGAAGGACTGATAGCTACAAGAGCCTGAGGTTGGAACTGGGGTGACCTCTGGTACGCTTTTTAGCATGCATGTAGATTTTTATTGTTTTCAATATGATGCAATGTTTTTACCTGAAGAATAAATGTGCATACTTATAACAAGTTGTGTGATAAGTTGTTATTGTGGGAAATAAACTAAGCACAGCCTCTAGTAAGAAAAGGCCAGTATCTGTGCTTGGCTTTAAGTAATTTGGCATGCTGGGAACATCAGTGTAAGCGGGGAACTATACAGGCTGGAAAAATTTTGGCAAGGAGAGAGACTCAGATCCCCGCATAAAAAAGGTGATGGATGTGAGCCAGAAACCTTTAAGTGCATCTCCTTAGTGAAATACAAGGGGGGAATATAGCTAGTTACCCTGAACTGTGACAACATATGTGACAATAATAATCCTGAATTCTCTGCTATCACGGTCATTATTCTAGAGAACTTTACAACAAATGGCTGTTTTCTCCCATCATTCTGGACTTCATCCTACTCCCTCCCATTAAAGTTGATTGGAATCTTTCCTTTAACTTTAATGAGAGCTGTTTTGAGTTCTTACTTTGAATCTGTTGTGTGATTTTCACCATTTCCTTTTTTAGTGAAACAAATATGTCCATCTATTTTTGATAAAGTGTCAGATGATACTGAGTCATCTGTTGCTCAAGATACTAAAGAAAAGTATCATACAGCAATGTTTTTGGTGTAATGCTCAGAATGCTTGTCCTCTAAGAAGCTCATTTTCTTCATAAAATATGTGTTCAGAAACATTACTGACAGTGCCACTCATAACAGCTTCAAAATTGCCTTTTAACCACTGATGGTTATTTATTATTTCTTTGGCATTCTTAGGAGTTACTGCCAATCAAGGAGTGGGGCCCCACGATGCCAAGCACTGTACAGACAAATCATAAGGGGATGATGATATTCCAGGGAGCACACACTCTGCATGCCAGACAGGACTTACCAGATGGGTGAAATAAACAAATTCGGTGAGACTAGGATAGGGTGGATGATACAAAGATAAAATGAACATAAAGTTTACCAGAAAAGCAGAAGTAACAGTTTACCAGTTACTTAACCAAAGCTAGTCAGAAGCATATTAGTAGGCATAACAGCAGAGGAAGATTTTCAAGAAGGATTTAGAGGACGGTGGCTTTATGAACTATGACATGAACTTTTTCTCCATGCAAATACGTGTCAGGGGAGAATGTGCCTGAGGGAGAAGCAAGTAGGGGGGTGAGTAAAGCTGCCGTGAGTAGCAGAAAAAGGACTGGAATCGACTCCACAAACTAGTCAATCTACATTATTCCCTGGAGCCTACTGAAAGAATTCTTAAAACAGAGATTTTAAAAAGTAAAATTTTCCAATCATTTATTTCAGAAAATGTCTGTTACTTAAAAACTACACCAGGTTTTGTCAATTTAGTAAACATAGATATACTGTGCTGCTCTCTACTTACCCAAATTGAGAACTGCTTGGCTATTGGCCTGCGTTAGGCGAGTGCACTTCCGAAATGGTCTGGGCCACAAGAGGAATTGGGCCTCCAGAGTTATAGCCTTGCCCTAGGTTTTGCAGTGGACTTGAGCATACAGGCTGCACTTATCCACTAGGTAGTACAGCTTCCATTGCTCTGCAACTGCACAGCTCCACAGGTTTGTGTGAAAGAACATGGCCCTCTCCCCTCCATACCTGCCTTAGGTTAACTGAACACCTAATGGCACTGGAGGGACAGAGCAATCTCTGCTGTCATAGAAATGTAATGACTGAAACTATCTCAGTGCTTTTTACTGGCAGCATAAAAGATGCGTCAGAGGGGTCTTTGCATTCCACCTTTGCTTTCACTCACACAAACACACACACACACACGACTAAACTTTCCTGCCAGGGCCTCATCACTCATACTCACACACACACCCCTAAGCTTTCCTGCCAGGGCCTCATCTGTTCCCTCTTTCTGAATGGCCACTTCATCTCTTGTATCCCAAAAGGGATACAAGACTATGCCTGCTACAATGAATCAACTGAACTTCAAGAGCTCTATGCAGGGCTCTAGCAGTTACTAACACATGAACTGGAAGAAACCTGCCATTTTATTGCACTACTCATCTGGCTTCCTCAAAAATTCTACTCTCTATCTTTTCTCTACATTGCTTTCATACTCTAGGTGCTTCCTTGCCAATTATTTATATTCTCTTTTCCCTTGGGATTCAGGTGCTAGCTGTGATATCAATATTCTCCTTCAAAACTCCTGCAATCCAAGTTTGTTTAACTGCCAGGTAACTTGCAACCAGAGTATAAGATGGCTGACTCCCTTTGCTATTCTCGCTCTCAGGGCAAGGGCATCTGGATTTCTAGAACAATGATTTACACACTAGCCCTTGCTGCTTTCCTTTCCTTCACCTATCACATCTTTCAAAACCCACAATTATCCTAGTAATACATTTTGTATTTTTAAAATTGATTTCCCACTTAATTGATTTCCCAGTTAAAAATTGATTTCCCACTTAAAAAGCTGTTTAAATAATATATTAGAATTGATAGATGTTAACATTTTTATTTGCCTAATCTTCACCTAATCAATATATTTATGCACATTAAAATGTAATTGCACTCCTTATATTCATTTATAATCATTTCAGTCATTACGATTATCAGCCAAGACCCTGCAACTGCTATGAAATGTCACTTAATTTATATTTCATAATGTCCAAGTTACCTACTTCCAAGCAAACAAAGATGACCCTGTCAAATGCAATACAGTTTTTGATATCATGAGCATCATTTGTTTAAATCATGATAGACAGATGAGATGGATTTAAGTTTCTCATCCGGATCCTTCTTTCCAAATGTGGACAATTACTGCAATGCAATTAGAGATAAAATCTCCATATGGTATTAACAACGAGATGGTATTAACAACGAGAAGTCCTGTGGCACCTTATAGACTAACAGATTTATTGGAGCATAAGCTTTCATGGGCAAAGACCCACTTCATCAGATGACACGCATGAGGGAGCATACTACAAATGCTAAGCCCATAGTGGCTGGACCTAAAACTATATATTGTTGAAGCTGTTTACTTAGGTCCAATTTGTGCCATCCTTAACTATCTTAATTATTGCCTTACTTTACAAATAGTCTCACTAAAATCAGGGAGACTACCTAAGGAGTAAGGTAGCAGAACCTGGCCCATTAGTTTTGGGAAGAAAGAGACAAACACATTTATATCATCTTTTTTATTTATAATTGTAAATAGTTTGCCAAGTACTGGATGACTCAGTGCTGTATCACAAGCACTATACTGTTAATAAGAATGGACGTTTTCCTTTAGCTCACGTGCAAGACAGAACTTATGGGCTACGTCTACACAGGCACCCTTTTCCGGAAAAGGGATGCAAAT
>JANRFK010004893.1:20173363-20186262 GCA_030068395.1 Apalone spinifera | reverse complement strand
ACACGTAACACTACAGCATTACAGAGTCACAGACATTGGGCTACTATATATATGTTTTATTTCCTTTTCTTTGTGAGATGATATTTTTATTCTATCTAATTCAGTGCTGAAACTTGTAATCGCTTCATGAGACCTTTGCATTCTGTACTCTGCCAACAGGATCATTATTTATTTTCTTAATTGACTCCAAAAGCTCTTGGCAAGTTTCTGCACTGGCCAAGACAACAGATGATAAAAGAGTCTATATAATGAAATGATTCATTTTAAAATCTGCTTTTCTCATATAAAAATGTCCAAAATATATTAAAATATACAGAAGAGACTCAGATCTGGCACACTTTTCTTTGAATATAGCCCAGTTTTTAAATGTAAAGCCCAATAAAACTGTCTTTGGCTACACTAATAACTAAGGAGTCAATTAATTCTTTGCTTTTGCCTCTAGTGAGTCTGTTGCTGTTCCTAGCTATCTCAGTTGTCTAAGTGATGGAGACCTAATTCTAGTAAATGTAATGAAATCCACTACTATTTTGGAGCTTCTTAGTGATAGTGGAGCTCAAAACTCACATTTATCCTTGTCCTGATGAACACTCTATGGGTACATCTAGACTACAGGCTTCTGTCGACAAAGAGCATCTAGACTACATCCAGTTCCGTCAATAAAGCAAGCCGCTTAGTCTACATGACAGTGTAGACGCAAAGGACAGTGTAGATGCAATAACGCCTTCTGTCGACAGAACTCTGTCAACAAAAGGAGTTATTTCTTGTAGAATGAGTTCGACAGAACTCAGCGGCAGTGTAGACGCAGGTATAGTTTTGTCAACAAAAGTCCACTTTTGTCGAGAAAACCCTGTAGTCTAGACACACCCTACAGGACCACTTCATCCATAAACCTGAGTGAAGCTTGGACTAAGGATTGAGATGGAGGCATGAAGATGACCATGTAGAAGGCCTAGCCTGGGACATACTGAAACTGCTTTGGCCCTGATGCACATTACAGTATAAACATGAACTTCAGCAGCAATGGCTTATATAATCCATTCCAAAGCTGGAAACATCAAGGACAGAGGAATTCCCAAACACATCTTTTCCCTGATGTATCTGTCTTCTGTGTCCCCTGAGACACAGGATTCTGCAGGATCTCCAGACTGCACCAGCTCTGTCTGTGCCAGTAGAATTCCTTGGTGTTAGTGGAGTTAATGTAAAAGGGCTGTAGTGGATCAGTGATTTCAGCCCTGTGTTCCTTGACCTTTTGTTATAGAATCTGATTGTTGTACACCTCTCCTTTCAGCTGATAGACTTGCCTAAAACTTTGGAGTCTGAAGCTATGTCTAGACTGTAGGCTTCTTTTGGAAGCAGCTTTTCTGGAAGAGATCTTCCAAAAAAACTTCTTCTGAAAGAGAGTGTCTACACAGCAAAAGCGCATCGAAAAAGTGATTTGCTTTTTTGACAGATAGCATCCGCAGTGAATGGCTATTGTCTCACATGTAAGCTGTGATTACTATGGGCGGAATGGCCACCAGGACACCTGTACTTTCCCCTCTTTCCTCTTATTGAGAAAGAACTCCCTCTTCCCCATCCACATACGCCTTCTTCCGAAAGAGCTCTTTTGGAAAAAGGCTTCTTCCTCATAAAAAGAGGTTTACCAGTGTTGGGAAAACTCAGTTCTTTCGATTTTTTTTTTTCAAAAGAACACGATTGCAGTGTGGACGTAAGTGAAGTTTTTTGGAAAAACTACCATTTTCCAAAAAAACTCTGCAGTGTAGACACACCCTGAGTGTGAACATTCACAGCTGGAACATTCATTCATTTTCTAATGAGGTTTTAAACATGAAGGCAATAATATTCATAACTTGTCTTGCAATTGCATCATCAGGAGCATTGGTTCAAATTGCATATGCTGAAATATTGATAGCTGACAATCTGAAATGTGGGCGAAGCAAACCATGGGATGTAATGGTGCCAGCCTGAACGGTTTATTCATTTTCTGCCGGAGCTGCACGTCAGCTTTTCCTGCTCCTTAGCTGGCCACCTACTGCCATTTCAATTGCTCATTCTGGTAATTTTGCAGTATGTGAGATGAGTGGGTCTGAAAGAGCACAGCATTTTGTCAGGGTATTTACCTCCATTTCACGCTGGTCAATATGCAGAGTCCAACTGTCCAGTCTTCTTGTAGGTTTGCTTTCCTTACCTGCATAGGACTGCTCTGATCCTCTTCCTAATGGACTGCCATCTGATGCAGAATGAGAAGAAAATATCTACACATTGCTCATGTCAAATTGCTTCTCTGTGGTGGCGCTAGACTAACCCCTGGCTTCTGTTGTTGGAAGCTGAGATGTCTGAAGTTGAGATCCCTGCTGAGAAATGAGTGTGAGAAAGAGGGCTGTATAGTCAGCGGCTTAATCCGATTCTCAGAGGAAGGACTGGGAAGGTTCAGTGTAATTAGCCTATTTTTGCCTAATAACTTTACAGTCTTCTCTATGGGAAGGTCCATTATATAGGGACAAACCTGTGTATTCTACCGTTGCCCGTAAACATACGCAGCAGTTTAATGGTTAATGGTTACAAAGAAACGGTATCCATTTTGATCAGTACAGCAAAGTGAAAACTCGCATGCAACTCATCTCTTACTGTAATGTGCATTTTATAATGACATTTAACACTGGCATTTTCAAGGCTCATGCTAGAATTCTGATGAAAAGTGAACGGATATTTGCCTCCCTCAGTGTCAGCACCCAGTTTATAGAAAATAGCAGTAAACAAAAACCCACCCCCTGATTCCCTGCCCCCTTAACAGGAAAAGCCAAGCTTTCTGATTCAAATACATATTTAATGTTCTGTGCTCTCATTCTCTCTGTGTGATGTTAAGCTAGTATGAAAGCACAATGGGAGTAACCATGGCGTCCACAGAGCCGGATACACGCACGAGAGAGCTGCTGCTTGGAGGAGCTTTGGAACAGCCAGGCTTAATGGAACACTGTATTGTCAGTTTAATGAAACACCTTATTGCCATTTATAAATGGTAGTAGTGAACGTGCAGGTGAGTAGAATGGGCACAGCTATTTTTCGGAACATGATGCTTTTGTGCCCTAGTAAATTAAAACAAACATTTGGTAGGTATCCCGCAAGAGATGCCCTGAGGATTCTAGGTCAGAGCCCTGAGCAAAGTCTCCACCCAGCATCTCTTCTTCGCAGAAGTGAGCTGTCTCAGTGAGTGCCAGAGGTAATGGTGGGGAAGAGAGAAAAATATATATTTGGAAGATTTCCCTAGCATTGCTTGGGTCCTTCAGGACAGGGGACTGAGATGTGCAGAAGTCAGGGAAGGGGCTTGAGGAGGTAGGAATCAGGGTTGGGAAGAGAGGAGGGATTCAAGTCAAGGGGCTGGAAGTGCAGGAGTAAGGGTTGAGGTGAGAAAGGGCTTGGGGTAGGGGTGGCGGTGCGGGAATCAGGGCAGGAGATGGGGCCTCAAGGCAGGGGGTGAGGGTGCAGGAGCCAGGGCAGGGAGTTGGGAGGTGTGGGACGGGCTCCACCTGCTCCCCGAGGCCAGTCTGGTGGCTGCTCCAAAGCTTTCTGAGGCTGTCAGGACAGAGGGGGCATGCTTGCTTGCTGCCCCCATGCTGTTCTGGGGTATAACTGTCTGCCATGCTTGCTGTTCCCTATGGTCATTCTGGAGTACAATTGTCCCTTCTATCTCTCTCACTCTCACTCACACACCTCTTCCTGTTTGATGAGAAACAATCGCATTCCATGCACAGCCCATTGTCCTAGCACAACCAAAGCAAGTCCTTGCTTTAAGTTATGATAAGAGGGAGCTGCAAACAAATTTGGTGGTCCTAACTCTTACCATTTAGGAGGAAGTCTTGAACAGACAGACTCACAGATGGACAGACAGATACTCTCTCAAATATATAGTAGAACATATATATGAGAATAGGAAAACATTCTTAGGAAAACATGATATGACAGTCATGGCTGGTGACAGACTTCGCTAGACCCTAGATAATGTGGAGGGCTTGGCTCTGGGCCACCAGGAAGGGGCAGAACTATGGGCAGCCAGCCTTTCAGACCATGCCATGCCCTTCCAGCCAGCCCTTAGCACCACACAGAATTCTGGTGATGATTTAAAAGGTCCAGGGCTCCAGCTACCACTACTGCCATTGTATCTGAAGCCCAGACTCCCAGGCCCTTTTAAATTGCCAGGCTCTGGGGCTATGGGCCCCTTTGTCCCCCTCAGCCCCATCAGCAGTCCTAATAACAGCACTTACCTAATGCATCTCCTAGTCTGTTGCGTTTTGGACCACACAGTAATATGGTTGTGCTTTCTTTTATCAAGATAACACTCGGAGCTGACCTAATAATTTGTAGTGTTGTTACCGTTATTGTTTATTCTGCAGGTGCATTTAGAGGTCAGCTGGGTTGGAGTACCACTGTGCTACCATTGTCCTATGTTACATGAGGCCTCTGTCCCAAACAGCTTACAATCTAAAAGGCAAGTTGATGAGGCAAACAAGCAGGATGGTACTGAGTGTGAAAGACAGGATGAAAAACAACAGTTCCATTGTAAATTCTTTGAAGTAGGGACTATATTTGTTACATGTGTATACAGTGCATAAAGGAGTCCTGGCCCATGACTGAGTCTCCTGTATGTTACTACAATACAAATAACAAAGATAGGATGTTTATAGTATTTACTCAATTGGGAGCAGCAATCACAACTTGCTACTTGCCTACCCATTATCAGGTTGAAAACGTGTGATGAAAATGTCAGCAAAAACAATTTTATGAGACAAATTTGGCCTGTTTTCCTGCTGCTGAAATTTTTCTAAAACAGTTTATACTGTTCCTGTTGGTAAAATTCATGGAACATCACAGTTCTGTAAATGTATTGGTGAAATTATCCAGTCAAATTATTGTTTTGCAACTTTAAAAAACTGTCTGATAGCAGACAGTTTTCAGAGTTTTCAGTATTTCTTTCTCCAACTGTTCAGTCATAGGACTTTAAAAATAGTTAATTTAAGTATCTGAAATAATTAAATGTGAAATTACATTGTGTTGCAATTTTAGGAGTCCTGACCCATCAAGGAAGTTGGGGGATATCACAAGGTTATTGTTGGAGGTGTCCAGTACTATTACCCTTATTTCTGTGCTGCTGCTGTTGGCAGCAACTCTGCTTTCATGCTTTCAGAGCTGGGGAATGGTGGATGCTGTCCAGGAGCCCAGCTCTGAAGGCACAGCTGCTGCCAGCAGCACAGCATGGCATGGTATTGCTACCTTTATTTCTTTGCTGCTGCCTGCAGGGCTGGACCCTTGGTCAGGAGCTACCTCTTTTCAACCACCCAGCTCTGAAGGCAGCAGCTGCTAAGGAAGTGTGGCATGGTATGGAATGGCCATTCTTACTTCTGAGCTGTTGCTGGCAGGGCAGATGTGAAGGCAGTGCCAAAGTAAAAGTGGACTCTCCTACTTCCTGTAACAGAGACCTCCAGATGTGCTGACGATACTGTGAATAAATAAACCCAACACAAATTTACAATAGAAAATACCTCTTACCTTCTATAATCTGTTTTTTTTCTTTCCTTGTGCTCACTTGTATTCAAGAACCCTTGTAAATTCCAAGAGATATAATTGTATAAAATACACAACAAATCTAATAAATTACTTGTGAAACTGTGATCTTTTCTGGGCGCTGCCCTAGTATAGCATTTCTGCCCAGGCCCTGACCCTCCTCTTCTCACACTTTAATTAAATTAGTTCTATAAGGGGGCTTTTAAAACATAATACAATGAAAAATAAGCCCAAATTAATTATGCTCTTTACACACAATCATAAAAAACACCCCAATAAAGGCCAAATTTTCAGAAGAGCTCTGTATCCTGCAAGTTGGAGTCTTAATAAGTGCTGATCTTTGGTGTCTGACTAAGAGCAGAACTCTTGAAAATGTGACCCCAGTTGGGAATGGTGAGCTTTCTTGAAAATCTGGCCCTAAAAGTGACCAGTTGAAGGTTGATTTCTGAGGGAGTTGAAGGCCAGGCCAGCAGCTAAAATTTAGGATGACCTTGCTATATCTTCCAGGACTCTGAAAAATGTCATGTACTATTAACTATAGTTGTCCACCTAAGCCCTACTGGAGATGTAGGTAGGTCAATGGAAAGATTATCCTATTAGCTTAGCTACTGCTTCTCTGAAAGGTGGATAAGACAAGGACAGGAAAACCCTTTCCATGTATGTCCTAAGTATCTATGTTGCAGCAGTACAGAGGCATAGCTGCAGAACTGCGTCTTTGTTTCCATAGTGGCTGCAGAGTAGACATGGGTGATGTCGCTCAGTGACTTCCAAGAGGAAAAGGCCAAACCCTAAGCCCTGCTAATCAGACCAAAGACGCATTTAGCTCAGTATTCTATCTTCTGACAGTGGCCAATGCCAGGTGCTTCAGAAAACAGAACAGATATTATCAAGTGATCCATCCCGTCGCCCATTCCCAGCTTCTGGCAAACGAGTCTCGGCTTGACAAAGCCCTTGCTGGGTTGATTTAGTTGGGATTGGTCTTGCCTTGGGCAGGGGGCTGGACTTGATAACCTCTTGAGGTCTCTGCCAGCTCTATGATTCTATGATACCATCCCTGCCATCCTGGCTAATAGCCATTGATGGACCTATCCTCCATTAACTTATCTGAACCCCATTAGAGTCTTGGCCTTCACATCATCCTCTGATAAGGAGTTCCATAGGTTGGCTGTGTGTTGTGTGAAGAAATACCTCCTCCTGTTTGTTTTAAACTTGCTGCTTATTAATTTAATTTGGTGACCCCTAGCTCTCATGTCATGTGGAGTAAATAACACTTCCATATTTACTTTCTCCACAACAGTTATGATTTTTTAGACCTCTATCATATCCTCCCTTAGTTGTCTCATTTCCAAGCTGAAAAGTCCCAGTCTTACTACTCTTTCCTCATAGGGAAGCTGTTCCATACCCCTACTAATTTTTGTCGCTCTTTTCTGAAACTTTTCCAATTCCAATATATCTTTTTTGGAGATGGAGCCACCGCATCAGCATGAAGTTTTCAAGGTGTCAGCATACCATGGATTTATGATATTTTCTGTCTTATTATCTATCACTTTCTTAATGATTCCCAACATTGTGTTAGGGTTTTAGTTGTTTGTTTTTTACTGCTGTTGCACATTGAGTGGATATTTTCAGAGAACTATCCATGAGGACATCAATATAATCTTTTATGTATGGTTCGGGTTATGTTTTCCAATGTGCATTACTTTGTATTTATTAACATTGAATTTTATCTGCCATTTTGTTGCCCAGTCATACAATTTTGAGAGATCATTGTGTAGGTCCTGGCAATCCGCTTGGGGCTTAGCTATCTTGAGAAGTTTGGAATCAACTGCAAATTGTGCCACTACACCATTACCCCTTTTTCCTGATAAGTTATGAATATGTTGAACAGGGATGGTCCCAGTAAGTACCCTTGGGACATACCACTGTTTACCCCTCTTCATTCTGAAAACTGACCAACCCCTCATTTTCTATCTTTCAACTAGTTACCAGTCCATTAGAAGACCTTCTTTCTTATCCTATGACAGCTTAATGTGCTTCACAGCCTTTGGTGAGGGACCTTGTCAAAGGCTTTCTGAATATCTAAATACACTATAGCCACTGGATCCCCCTTGTCCAAGCTTGTTGACCTCCTCAAAACATTCTAATAGATTTGTGAGGCATGATTTCTCTTTACAAAAATCATGTTGACTCTTTCCCAACAAATTATGTTCACTTACGTGTCTGATAGTTCTGTCCTTTACTATAGTTTCAACTGGCTTGTTCAGTATTGAAGGCAGGCTTACCAGCCTGTAATTGCTGGGATCACTTCTGGAGCTAAGTTCCCTATAAGCTGGGCAGCACCTATTTAGTGCCACACAGGCAATCAAGGAACCTGCCGAGGGATCTGCTACAGATGGGCCAGGGCTACCCATCATCCCTGACGTTGCCAGGGGATGGATGGCCTGAAGCCAGCACTAGCCCAAACCTGCTGCAGCTGGAGCACCTCTTCCCCGGTCTGAACACAACTATGGCTGGAGCAGCCCAGTTCCAACCCAAATCCAGCCACGGCTCGAACCTGCCAAAGCAAAGAAAGGGCACATATCCTTCCACACCGCCACCACCACCGTCTCCCTCCCTTCCCTCCTCCCCTCCCGCCCCCCCTCCCCGGCCACTCTGGAACCACCAGGGAAGGGAGAAGTGCCTTCTCCCCACTCCAAACCCAGATGCTGCTGTGAGGAGAGAGAGCTGGGGGGAGGCCTCTTTCCTTGCAGTAACTCTGGAGCACCCTTCTTCACCCAAATTCCTCATCCCCAGCCTT
The DNA here is from genome assembly GCA_030068395.1 of Apalone spinifera. NCBI lineage: Eukaryota > Metazoa > Chordata > Testudines > Trionychidae > Apalone > Apalone spinifera. The sequence goes on along the minus strand of JANRFK010004893.1, from coordinate 20,177,906 downwards.
TGCCAGAGCTCTCACCCCCCAACCTTTGGCTGCAGCTATGAGACCCTCATCCTTGACCCCAGTCCAGAGCCCACACCTCCAACCAGAGCCCTCACACCCTTGAATCCCGACCTCTACCCCAGGCCTATCCCTCTAACACTCAGAACCCTTTGTCCCATTCCCATCAGATGAATTGTATTTGTAAAATGTGTCACACATGGCCGTCATATTGGCGCACATAACATAAAATTAGAGGGAAAAGTGCTCTGGAGCCCTTATTTAAAAATGGCATCATGTTAGCTATTCTCCAGTCACTTGGTACAGAAGCTGATTTAAATGATGAGTGCAATAGTTTGTAACCCTAAGTATGTTTGTGCAGCTAGAGGGATGCAAAGACCTTTAAAAAGCCCCAAAAAGCTGTTGAGGATTCCTCAAGTACAGGGAAATCCCTGTCTGGCATGAAGCCAGCATAGCTTTATGGGACTTCCTGCCAGCATCCCCACAGAACAGTTTCTTGGGCTTAGCTGGGAGAAGACTTGTTCTAAGAGTGGAACAGATCCAGGAGCAGAGGAAGCTCCCTGCCCTCAAGGCCCTGACCCCGTACAGCCTCTTTCTCTGAGGCTCAGCTCCCACACTGCCTCTCCCCCCCAAAAAACACCCCTCTCTGTTTGCACCTCTCTGCTCCCACTCTCTGTCGTTTGCCCTTTTGGCTGGCAAAAAGTGGGAAGGCATCTTAATTCTGTCATTTTCTAACTTTGGAGTGTTTGGTTTGCAACCTTAATAATATTCTTTTACTGCAGCTGTTGTGTGTGTGTAAACACATACATTTTCCCACCCACACACTCTGCACATGCTTGAACAGGGCTGTTTTCATTAAAATGGCTTTTTAACATTCTAAGGCTGACTCTTTGTCATTATGAACAGGGACTCTGTCAGCTACTTAGTTATTAAAGTTTTAATGACACAGCAATTGAAGTTATTTCTGTGACTTGAATAACTCTGTGAGGTAGTTGTTGAGGCTTTTTTTGGCTGTTTTACACAGATGTGTGTTCAATGGTATATCTTATCTCCAATTTCACTTAGCAATTTTAACTAACTTCATGATTTTTATATTTCAATACAAATCTATATAAAATGCAGATACACTATTTAGGATAAAATTCTATAAGATCCTTTCTGCTTAAATATATCATCCAGACACTAACAATCTGGGATTAGGAGGAAAAAACTTTCCTTACAAGCATGTTATTGCATAACCATTAATTTGTCAATTTCACACTTTCTCTTGAAACTTCTGGCCAGTATTGGAGACAGAACCCTGGACTAGATAGGTCAAATGGTTGATCATCTCTAGTAATTCTATTTTTGTATCATTCATATGACTTGGGTCTTGTCTATACTTATTAGAGGATTGACGCTCCAGAGATTGATCATCTGTGGTTCAATGTAGCAGGTCTGGTAAAGACCCACTAAATCAAACGCTGAAGATGCCCACATCAATTGCAGTATTCCTCCCAGTAGTAGCCATGAGGAGTAAGAGAAGTTGATGGGAGAGTTTCTCCTATCGACCTCCCAGTATGGGACAGCCCCAGAAAAATCTATGTAAGATCATCAACTCAAGCTACTATCATAGCTGGAATTGAGTATCTTACATCAATTTTCTTCGCCAATGTAGACCTGGCCTGAGATGTATCATCTTTAGTTACTTTTCTCTCACATTAAACCAGGCAGGACAAAATATTATCTGACTGACTTTGAAGTTTGGTCCATTACATTTTCCTGCTTTTTCAAATATAGAAGAGCAGTCACAGGCTGGTGACAAATCCTCGTGGATTTGTTTTGAGACAGTATAAGTTCCCTTTCATGTACAGAGAAAGTGACAGGGGCCAGAAAACTTCTAAGAGGCAAAGACACACATTTCTCAGGGGTATGCAACAGGAATAATTGTTTTTTAAATTATCTTAAACATAGGGTGACCAGCTGTCCCGTTTTTTAAAGGGACAAGTCCTGTATTTAAGCCTTTCTGCAGATGCCCCTACTTTTTCTTAAAAATGTGCAAATTGTCTCATAATTTCTATCCCTCCCTTTAATATTGGCAGGTCCTGCTGCTAGCTGGATCCCTGCTCTCCAGCCACCCACCCACATGTAGTGAATGTGGGGGGGAGGAATGGCTGACAGGCCAGTGACTGACAATGGGAGTGGGTAAGTGAGTCTGATGGTGGGGCAAAGATGCAGCACAGGAGACCAGCTATTCTGATTAATCAGCACAGCCCTCACTATGTGCCTTCACCAGCAGGGCAACTTCCTGTCCCATTTCTGGCCAGCACTGGCTGTGCACTGCAAGCTGTGGTGCCTGGTAAGTGCAGGCAGGTGCCAGGGGGCAGACAGTTACATGTAACCCCTGCTACCCATTGGCCCTTTACATGTTCTCCTTCTCACAGTCCTCTCCTTGATTTGCCCCTTCACCCATTCCCAGCCCCACTGCTCCTCTATATTCCCCTCAGCAGGGTACATTCTACTCCTAGTGTTGTGTGGAGAACCAGCCTCTGGCTGGAGAGCCCATCAACAGCCTGGCCAGCAGGCTCCTTCCTTTCCCCACTGCCTCTGGCGGGGCTGGTGCTCTGGGAAAGCCCAAGAACCTCTGGCCAGGGGTGTTGGCCAGGTGAAGCCAAGCACAGCACGTGCCAGAGTCCCACACAACACTAGCACGGGAAGCCTTTCCACCCCTCAGCTAAGCTCTAGAATAGTGGTAGGAGGAGGGGAGGGATTTCCAGCCTGTTCATGCTCCCAACCTGCAGGATCTACAGCAGCCCCCTGGGCAGGGGCTTAGCATCCTTTTCCTCCACACACACCCTCCCACTCATTTTCTGCCCACAGGGCTGATCTATCCTCTAGGCACCCTCCCCTGCTGAGCCCCCTCTTGGGCCGGGTTCACTGAAGCCTCTGCAGACAGGTTCCTGAGGTCCTGGTGCACAATACATCCTTATGGCTTCAACCCTCCCTGCCTGTGATGTAGCTGGTGGTCGGGGTGGCCAGGTTATATAGGTGGCCAGCAGCAGCCTCAAGGTATTCGCTGCCTTTTGACATGGTGTAAGCAGGATGGGAAAAGCTGCTTCTCACCATGAGGAGGGGTGGGAGGAAAGGATGAGCTCTACACAGACATGGGCCAAGTTATCCCTTTTAACCCATCTGCTGTGGCTGGAAGCAGCTCCAGGCCCTTCTCTCCTGCACAAGCACAGGAATGTGACCCTACATGCCACACACATACTTTTCCCCGCTCCCACCGCGTTGCCTTGGGAAGATGCAATGCCAAATACCAGGAGAGGCAGGTCCATCCCAGGGCCCAGGCAGGCATGGAAGAGAGCCTGGGGCAAGAAGGGTTAGTCAGTCGCTCACCTACCCCATGTGAGAGAAGTGTATAGGAGTGTGTGCGCATTTCCTTTCCCCATGTGACCCTCTCTTCAAAGCCTTAAAGATAAGAAGTCAAATAAGAATCCAGCTGCTTAGTATATTTTTTAAACAGGGGCTCAGTAAACTTGTTGTTAATTTGAACATCTCTACTGCACAGTTCTGATTGATTGCTGTTGAACTTGCTTGAGTATGAGTAATTTTACTAGGTGTCCCATATTCAGCATAAGGAAATACAGTCACCCTATTTTAACATATAGTGAAGGATAGACAGCTCTAGCTCAGTAGCTTCCTGTGAGCCTTCAGGGGATGAAGAGGAATGCTTCATGTTTTATGCCAAAGCATTATAAGGATAAAAAACAGGATACAAAAATCAAGGCTCAGGTGGCAACAAACCTGAAATCAATATACTTCACTATTAGTGCTGGTCAAATAATGAAAATAATTATTGACTAATAATTTATTTAACAAATGATTGAAAAGGCATTTAAATGCATTAGTTGCAAATATGTGTCACATATTCAGTTCTACTTGGTATTCATGAACCTCTGAAGAATTAAAACTGACAATTGCTTGTAACTGTGTAATTTCTCTAACGTTCTACAGGAATTACAATCTCATTAAACTACTACATTTTCTGGCTGGCTTTGTAGGGAGGAAATACTCCTAATTCTCAGGTTTTGTTATCCCTCACAAATGACTTTTACAGGCTTTTGCTGGCGTTGTAGGGATAACATAATAAACTATTAAAAATGATTTCCCAAGTGGAAGTGACTCCCCATAATTTGTTCCCCACAACTTAAGTTTGTGCTTAGATCTAGTGTTATCAAGCTTGATAAGTGTTTAGATTTATTATTATTATTATTATTATTTGTTAAGATTGTTAAATGTTTAGATTTATAATTATTGCCCCCTAGAATATAATTTGTTAAGAATATAATATTAGGTCATGTAACTTAAAACTGTTACTATGTAGCCAGAAACAGCTCCCCTCTCTGTGTCCCAGGGCATGCTCAAACTTTTGCAAGTGGCTACTTGTCAAGCCACTGGCTCTGCTCTGAGAGCCAAGCCCTATAATTGATTAAGGGCATTGTTACATTACTTAGGGAATGTATGTAAGAGAGAGAGTGCTTGGACAATGAATGAATGGTTTGAG
>JANRFK010004893.1:20156955-20173263 GCA_030068395.1 Apalone spinifera | reverse complement strand
GTAGTGATAGGAATAAATAGTTAAACAACGTTGTTTGCTTCTATCTTTTCTTTAGTTTTTTTTTTATTATTATTATCTTTACAATAAATGTGGCTTTTTGCCTTATCCCCCTCATAAGATCCTGCTTGCTTTTATTGGTACAACAGCGTGACTTTTACAGGCTTAGATGGAGCCATTGCAGCACCATTTGGAAGGGTTGTAACAGTTGAGTTTACAGTGCATTGGGCACAGAAGATCTGCACAGAGAGTACAATGCCAACAGAAGTGACTCCATTGTAACAACTCCTGAAGCCAAAGGGACTACTTCATTCCTATTCAAAACATGCTGGATCCAAAAGAAACCATCCCAAACACATAGAAAAAGAAGAAAAAGGGTCTTAAATTCTCTCACTACAGACTGTGAAATGAAAAGTTAGAGTTAAACACCTAAGTAAAGCTGGTCAGAAAATTCTGAGTTTCAACATTGTTCTAAGAAAAAGGAGGAGTAAATTTTCTCTCACACACAAAATTTCTATTTCCAACCAGGCTGATGCCTAAATAATATTGTTATGGTTCTGAGTGCAATTCCTAAACAGAAGCAAGGTATTTGTCTGAGCATATTCTGATATTACAACATGAACTTGGCACTGTCTCTTTCTCAATATTATTGGTCTGAGAACACTGGAATGTAAGCAAAGTTACTTTGTTTAAGGACATCTGCCAATGTCATACCACTCCATTTTTCCGTTTTGTTGAAAGAAAAAAAAAACAACTCAATTTTTCTCACCATGGTCAACATGCACAGGAAGTTGGATGCAATCAATGGGATGGCACATTACTGGTATGGAAAAATTCAGGCACAATCCTGAACTCAACAAAAATCCATAAGGCCCCAAACAAGCTGTTAGGTCTGTAGCATTCTCTTAGACATGAGTTCATGCTCAAGTCCTGGGTCTCACCCTTCTAATTCTTCACTTGCAGCCTTCCTCAGAGGTCCTAGGAAAATTGACCAACTTACCCTTATTGACTTGGACTTGCCAGTGACCTGCTGCTCATAGACTAGATGTTGTTTTCTTCTTTAAGGGTTACCAAGTAGCCATCTTGTTTCTTCTGTATCTAGTAAATACCCCTCTACTCTACTGTCTCTTCAGTGGGAATTAGGAAATGACCTAACCTCCATGCCTCTCCTAGCATCAGGAAAGTAGTAGACACATTCTCTGTCCTTCTGGAGCCACTGCTAGGTGAAGCGGCAGGGTCAAACATCGCCCCTTCTCACTTGGTTCTTAACCAAAGATATACACAGTAACTTAGCAGACCTTTCCTGAATCTAAAATCTACCATATCCAGCAGTACAGGTGTTTCAGCTAAAACAATAAGGGATAAAACAGTTTAATGTTAGTATGTAACTTACCATTAGGCTTCAGAATTTGTATTCCATGCTGAATGAGGCAGTTCATACAGCTACTTTTTCAGCCTTTCTGCAGGCAGAGGAAGGCATTGGATCAAATTTGGAAGATTGTCTATTTAGTTTTAATGAGAGTTTGAATTCTGTAGGGAATTACAGAGGCACCAAGAAATGCTGATTCACACACTGGCATCTTTAAAATCTTGCTGGCGTGACTTTTACAGGCTTAGAGTGGTTTATATAGTCACCTGAGCCTACAGACGGAGTTGCAACTCCATCTCTCAAAATAAGCTTTTTTTAAAATCATGAAATAATAATGTTTCATGGATCTGCCCTTCTTTTCTTCTCACTCTTCAAACTTCCACCACAGTTGGTAGATCTAAAAATTACTCCTTTTTGAGGAATAAGTAATGTCACTCAGGGTATGTCTACACAGCAAAGTTATTTCGAAATAACTATGCGAGCATCTACACAGCAGTTCTGTTAATTCAAAATTATTATAATTATAATTTTGAAATAACGGATGGCTTATTCCAACTTCTGTAAACCTCATTTTACGTTGAAGAATAACGCCTATTCCAAAATAGCTATTTCGGAATAAGGCATGTGTAGACACTCCCCTTCTACTATTTTGAAATAGCCCCTCACCAGAGCCATTCTAAATTATTCCTCCTGGGGTTCTAAATTGAGACAGCACATCTACATTAGGGAAGCTTGCAGAGACACAGGTAAATATAGTCATCTGAATGGTGAGATTCTGCTACCCCTGGAGGGACAATCCCACAGCATAGCAGGTATTGCTTCTGGAGAAGGTAGAAAGAAGGCAAAAAGGGACACATACCACTGAGTTATCTTCACCTCTGGATTTCTTTGCGCAGCCTGTCTACATGTCTCAGAAAGCTCTGGGGAAGAGACAGTTTTTATGTACTGTACAGCTCAATGAAGACTGTTAGTACCTAACAGTGGAATGAACACCAAGATCGGAGCCAGGAGCCCATGAGCTGACACAGACTCACCATGGACTTGTGGGAAACTGGAGGAAGTCACAATCCCTATACCTCAGTATTCTCCCCCTCCCCCAGTAGAACAGGGCTAGTATCTCCCTCCTGTGGAATTAGTGTGCTCACAACGCTGTGAAGCGCTATGTAAGGATGGAGTGGTCTTACTCTCAGGTCCATGACATTGGCCCTGCCATTTAGGCCAACTGAATTGATCCAAACTTATGTTTTGAAGTCATGGTGTTCATTTGAGATCTGCTCATTCAAACAAGAGGGTGCATAGTGCTAAGAGAGAAAGAGCAACATGCTTTAGGAACTGTGAGCTATAGTACTGCTTTGCCAATTCACAAGATCCATATAGCTGAGCTGTAACACCATGCAAACCACTGCCTGAAGCAGAAATGCTGCCTAGCCCAAAGGCAATTCAGCCCTGTTACAATCCTGTAGGGATCTGTCTCTCAGCAGTCAGAAGATGCCACCATGAGGGACTTTTCCCACTTCTTCTGTCCAAACAAGTGAAAGGAAGCCAACACTATGGCTTTGTCTACACTATGGGTACGTCTACACTATGGGTACGTCTAAACTATGTTCTATTTTCGAAAGAGGATCTACAAATACCACGGGATCTCACTTTTGACAGCTCTCCTGGACGCGTTTTTTTCAGGAAAAAAAACTGTTTTTCAAAAAAACTTCATAAACCTCATTTTTTAAGGAAGAGCAGTTTTTTTCGAAAAAGAGGGTTTTTTTCCGAAAAAAAACCGCATCCAGACTACTTTCACTTTTGAAAGCTCTGCTTTCGAAAGTGAGATTGGAAGAAGATATGCAAATTTCCATGGAACCTGCATATCGTCTTACGAAAATAGAGTGTAGTCTAGAGACAGCCTATGACTTTTGCCGGAAGAAGCAATGCAAATGAAGTGCAGATTAGCATTTTCTCACGTTTCATTTGCATAATCTCTTCTGATCAATTTTTGCACAAGGGGTTTTTACGCAAAAACAAACAGTGTGGATGGGTCCATTTTGCACAAAAACCCCTTTTTGTGCAAGATCCTTATGCCTCTCCCTGGGAGATTATGCAAATGAAGCACAAGAGAATGCTAATCCACACTTCATTTGCATTGCCTCTTCCGGCAATAGTCATAGTGTAGACAAAGCCTATATGTGTTACATATCATATATGAGGTCCCCAAAGAAGCAAGTCTGGGCACCCAAATAGGTCTTGGACTATTCAAGTCAGGGGTCCTCAATTTTTAGCACTCAACAAGAGAGATATGGCACTCTATTTAGGAGATTCTGGAAAAATCCGTTAGAAGGCATTTAAATAGCTTTGCATTCTCCTATTGCATCAGATGGGGAAAATTTTAAAAGTAATGTCAGGAAGTTTATACCCAAATGTAGAGTTTTTTTAAGAACTTTCTTTCATCACTCTCTTGAAATACCCCAACTGTGCTATTAGTAGAAATGTTTTCATAACATTCATTACTTTCAATGAAAACAACTTTATTTGGATTTGAACATTCTTCTGCAGCACCTGAATCCCAAACATCACAACACTGGGCATGAGGACTAAAAAGTTATGGTAAATAAAAATGAAAGAAACTAGCCCGTTTCCATTGGTCAAGCTAACAGAAATACCAACAGTAAACAAAACAAGTCTTGAAAACCAAAGTAGACCTTTTAAATTCCTTCTGCAATTTTTTTAAACAGTATAATTTTAAACTTAATGGTCGTCCTTTAATTTTTGGAAGAACTACTGGTGACTGAAACCAGTAGCAAACATTGTTTTTTATTTTATTTATTTATTTATTTATTCATTTGCCAGTACCTAAATTTCTTCTCCTTTCCATAATGGCACAAGTGTGTATGAATTTAACATATACAATAGAGGTTTGTTTGAACTCTGACATTTGCCATTAAATGAAAGGAAAATAATTATCCAACCTAAGCAGTACGCTCACTAACACAGTCTTTAGGGAAATATTTAGCTCAGCAGCTTTGTTCGTTTTATTATTTGAAAAACTTTCCAGCTAGCTTTAGACAAGGTTCTGTGTAGTACTATATTTTCCCTCAAACTGAAGATTATTCATGAATAAAGACCCAAAATGGAAATTGAGGCATGTGTGTGTGATGGGTGAGAGTGCTTTTTGGTTCACAGCTCACTCACTGTCTTTCCTCTTCACACCCACATGCCTACCCATCACAATCTTGGCAAGCCAGAAACCTGAAACCAAATAATCATAATCAGAAACATAAGAGAGAAAAATCCCCTTGTGTATATTTAGTTGAGCAACAAAATTTTAAAATCCCCCAGTGTAAAAAAAAAATCATCATGGTATGGTAATGAGTAGAGAGGATGATTTTCTGTTCTGTAGAGGGAATATGGCTGTATAAAAATGAAGCAGATTATATTGAAACACTAGCTGCTGACTGAGAATTTCCTGGTGTTTTAATTTAAATTCTCAGATGTTAAGAACTGCATTTCCAGAGGGAAAATTCAGACATTTTTCATACACAAAAATAATTATGCAGAACCATACACATCTCCCTCCCATCCTGAGGTGAGGCAGTCTGAACAGAGTTTGTTTGTAAACTAAAATATGTTAAAGCATTAACCTGGCATGCAGAAGAGGTGGATTCAATTTTCTGCTTTGCCAAAGACTAACTTTGATTTTGGGCAAGTTTTCAGACTCTCTGTGCCTCAGTTTCCCTCACCTGTAAAATGGAGATAAAACTTCCTTACTCACAGGGTATGTCTATACTCCACCTAGGAGCACACTTCCCAGCACAGGTAGACAGACACATGCTAGTTCTGCTTGAGCTAATGCAATGAAATAGCATTAGTCATGGGTAGCAGCTTGGGCTAACTCCCCGAGTACAAACCTTCTCAGGAACCCTGGGAACATACTCATGCAGCTACCCGTAGCTGCCTATCATGCTACCTGCTGTTATACTGTTTTTAGTGTGTTTGCTCATGCAGAGCTATTGTGCAACTGCCAATGTGCTCTGGTAAGCATAGCCCCAGTGGCAGTGTAGATATATCTTGTTGTGAAGATAAATATGTTTAAGATTCTGAGGTGCTCAGAGCCTGTGATAGTGGACAACATATAAAGTACAAGACCATTATCAGGAACTGTGCTGGGAAGTCAGTGAAATTTTGTTAAAAGCAGTGGGTGTAACAGCCACTCCTCATTCAAGATAAGTGCAAAGAGCAACTGAGCTCTTTAAAGAGCAAATAACTGAAACAAGAGCCTCTAGGCCAACAGAGGCCACACGTGATGCTGCAAACAGGGGAGCCAAAAGCCGTGAGCCGCTAAGCAAGGTAAGGGGGCTGCTCCCTGCCCCTGGAATGGGAGGAAGGAGTGGGTCTGGGGTAGAGTTGCCAGGTGTCCAGTATTCACCCGGACAGTCCGGTATCTTTCCTCCTGTCCAGTAAAAAAAAATTAAGAGAATACCAGACACCTAAAATGTCCAGTATTTTCTGAATTTTTCCCTGGTCAGGAGGCGAAAATGCCAGACACCTGGCAACCCTACAAACACTCAGCATCTGGCCTCCCCCCAAGCCCTCCCCTGGCTCCCAACACCTCCAGCCCCCATGCATACCTGGTTCCATAAGGCTGCTGGCACAAAATGGCTGCTGACCAAGGGGAAGCCCTGGGTCTTAGTGCTTAACTGCTCCCCTGTTCCTAGCCCTGCACTCTTAAAGGGGAGATGCTGTTTTAATGCTGTCTTATTTTAAAAAAAAATTCTTAATAAGTCTTGGAGTCCTTTTTTTTTTGCTCCCCCTCCCCTTTTTTTTCTCCTTCAACAGAATTTTTTCCCAGTGTTGTTGGATTTTTTTGGGGGGGGGGAGTGGTGGGTTCGGATTTTTTTGTTTCAACCATCTGGCAACCCTAGACTGGGGTAGCTGGCCCTCAGCATTGCACAGAGCACACTGTGCCACCCCAGCCCTCAAATCTGCCCAGAGCATGCTGTGTGGTGCTCCAGAGGCAATTTAAAGGGCCCCATTGAATTGCCAGGCCTCAGAACAACTGCCTCTTTACCCCCTTTTGAAGTGCCTAGCTGGAATAGAGGCTGTGCCATAATGGCCCGGGGGCTTCCCAGACAGCTAATACCCACTCAATCCCTCACCACTGCATTTCTTTACAGCTGTGTGTGCAGGGGCTTTGGGGCAGATTTGCTGGCAGGAAAGAGATTTGGCACTGTGAGCAAAGAAGCTCTTTCCAGTTGCATTGAGGGAAACAAGACTTCATGTGCATTCTGGTAAGCAAGACCACACCATACAAATATTTGACTCCATCTTTATGTCATCTCTTAATGGAAGCAACCTGAAAAGTCCTGTCTTTTGGCTCATCACCCAGATTAAAAGATTTTTCTGGAGGTAGGAGTACAGAGTAGGTTGAGACACTTAAAATGACTGAAGTGTTCAATTTAGAACAGCTGCTGTTAAATATTCAGAATAAAGTCACAACCATTTTGTGAGGTCTAGATCATATATTCATGCAAGATTTGTGGCAATGCAGACTTGGTTGATTTTATAAGATGTGCTACTACTGAGTAGCCAGCTCTCATATTATTGCTAGCTTTGCTAGACCAGGAGTAAAAAGGGGGAATGTTTTTTATTAAAGCTGCTCTTGATTTCACAATCAGAATTATTCTTGTCTTCCATTCTCTTATATTACTCAAAATGACAACCTCCTCTCACTCTTTTCAGTAGGGATAAAGCTTAGCGGCCTTCTGATTTCCGGTGGGATGGTAACAGATCTGGTTAAGCTCCCCCCCCCCCTCCATCTGATGTTATTAGAGCCATACATTGGATTCACATTGGTCTGGGTAGGCTCCAGCAATTGTCTCTTCCTTTGGCAACTCCACATCCCTACCTGTTCTGCCTGCCTGGTGCACCTACCAGGAAGCAGGAAAAGCCTCCATACCTCAACTCCACTCCCCAGCAGGAGAGAATGAGATGCCCTCATTGGAGATATGCCAGTGTAAATCAGTAGTGAGAGGAGATTTGGGCTCATGTTTCTAAACTGTACCACAGCCTCAGACAAGGAAGATTAAAGCGACTGGATCTATTTATGGAGGCAAGATCAAGCAGGATGTTAATAATTTATATACAGTATTCTTCTGTATGCATCTAAGGGCAAAATATGTGAGGGGTTTGGAATTATTATTTTGCTGTGTTTGTAATAGAAGAAAACAATGTGTGAAAGTCTTCTCTACTACTACTTGTTTAGCTGTGAGTCTCATCATGACATGAAGTTCTCATGCAAGTTTGGTGAAAAGAAGCTTGATAGACTAAAGTTCTGTATTTCTCGTGCAAATAAAGCACCAAAAGTTCTCAAAGCACCTTACTCACCTCAGTTCACACCTGGAGAGACCACCTATAAAGGCAAGGGAATAGTTCATGTTCCATACCCATTCTAACCTCTATCTTTTGTCAAGGCTGTCAACCAGGCTGCTAGTTGTACTCATTATGATAATGGTTTTTATGATGCAGCCTCCTGAGCTTTAGGAATTGGATTGCCATGAAACCAATTTCACATAAACTACAAAAAAACTGACAGACAAAATAACTTTGGCTAAATCTGGAGAACTCAGACTAAGCCCTCAATATTCCAACAGGCAAAATTACTAAAAAATCCCAATACTGTCAGTAGGTTCTCTTCCAAAAGACACCTTTTGAACAAAATTGAAAAGAATGCCATGGCTTTCTACAAATGACAGACAGAACCTCTCTTTTTTCAAAGTGTAAGGTCCATTCTAAACAGATCTATTCCAGTACAAACGTACAGAGCATTCAAACACTAATTAGATTGATTTGAATTTAAAAAAAAAACATAATTACAAGGTTCAAATAGTTCTAGAGGCCAACAGTTCCTGAAGATTCAGGTGGCACTAGAGCATTGTATCTTATGACAACTCCATCTTGGATGCCTTTGAATAAATCTCCTTAGAGACAACTTTTTAGTAGTTAGACATTTTAAAATTCCACATCTTCCAGAACTTTTGCCATTTGGGATCAAAAGTTTTTTTGTTTTTTTTTAAAGAAGTTATTTTTAACACCTCTAGTTTTCCCATTGTGAAATAAAAGACTCAAGAAGTTACTTACTTCATCTTTTTGATATATAAGACTGAAATCTCAAGTTATTCTCTGGATATCCTGGGAAGAGCATGAAGTTGGACATGTGGGGCTTCTAAAAGTTGGTGTGTGGAATTTTATTAAGCTTTTTGTTTTAACAAAATGTGGCTAGTCAGGAGTTACCCATTCTCTAGAATCTAGTAAGAGGAGAATGGTGTGGATTCAAGGGAAGGCACAATCATTCTGTATGATGGAGAAAAACAAACGTCAACATAGACAAAACACAAGAGCTTTCTTAGTTCAGCTCTAGTCAACCTACAGGCAGGGCAGGATTGTATGCTATTGCAGGTCCGATTAATTCCAATTTTAAACAGAATTCCAAAAGCAATGAGAACCTCTAGGGCAGGGCTACTCAACTGTGGAAGCCCCAAGGGGCCACAATGATGCTCACAGCACATGCCGAGGGCCGCAACTTAAATGTGGTTGCATATACATGTAAATATATATGCAAATAGCTTTTCACATTGATGAGCATGATTACAAAGATTAAGGCAAGACTACACAACACGCAGACCCCATTTAAGTCAGTTCTACTGATATTAATAAAATGCAGTAGTTACCCGATTTCCACCAATATGACAGCACTTTTAATGAGCAATGACAGTCCAGGAATTTAATTACAAAAACGCATCTCAACAGAAAACCATTATATTGACTTGCCATTATGGAACATGTTCCTAGTGGAGGCCATGTTCAAAGGATCCCACCTGCGGACCGCGTGTTAAGCCCCGCGTAAGCCCAAACTGCACTGTGGGCCTTAAAAAAATTGGCTAAGGGCCACATGCGCCCCCCCCCACCCCCACATGTTGAGTAGCCTTGCTCTAGGGAGACTATTTCACTACCAGGGAAACTTTCCTGATATTCAGCATAAAATTTCATTTGCTCACTAGGATTCCATTTTCCCCCTAGCCAACTTACTCCACTGGCACCAGTATTCACTTTTCCTCCTTCATCTTAGTGTTTACACCCTTCATCTTTTCCACAGATGGCTGTTCTACAGCCAGCCTATCTTTTTAACCTTTGAAACTTTCTTTCTAAATCCCTTAACCATTTTTTGATTCCTTCCATAAACAGCACAAGAGGTGAGGTCTCACTAAAGCCATAGTATAGTTTAAATGGGATTCTTTAGGTGAGCAAGTACTTTTTTACGTGTATAAATATTTGAATGATCAGAATGTAAATTCGCTTGTCTGACATGACATTGGAAAAAAAGAAATGAATGAAGGTTACAAAAGAGAAGATGAAAACCAAAAAAAAGTGCTTGATACAAATACAGAAAGAGCCAATTACCAAAACGGGGGGGGGGGGAGGGGAAGTGGGGGAGGGAGCGGAAGAAAAAGTGTGAAGAGCAGGTAAAGCTGTTAGCTGGGCTTTATTAGTCAGCTGTTGTAGACAAAAAGGTGTGATTTCCTCCAGCCCCCTAGCCAGTAAACAGTTGCAGAGATGGTGGTCCAGCTCGGTCTTTTATTCCATGAGGCGAAAGAACTTTGTTGCACCACTCCCGTGTAAGTATGGAAAGCAGAGGATATTTATGTCTGGTCTCAAAGGTGGAGTGGTGTTTCCAAGCCATAGGAAACAGACAGTAAGAGCTTTAATGAAGCACTCTCTAAGCAGTGATGTCTCAGTCACAAATGGCTCTTTAAAGTGTCTCCTGCGGCTCTTTGCAGCACTTCATATTAAAGCATTGGTTAATAATTCAATCACAATCTAAGTTATTAAACAATCAGGGTGCTTTTACTATGTTATTAACCAATTGTAGTTAATAAAATAATATTTGCTGTCATTTTGCTGGGAAGATAATGAACTAAGTATTTCCCTTGTCACACTGTTTAAATATGACTATCTAGAATTACAGTAAATGGAACAATGAATTCACACTACTCTGGCTCTTTTGGGTGATGATGATCACTAATTTGGCTCCTGAACCACTGAGGTCTGAGTATCTCTTCTAGAGAGTATCTGCTTTGGCAGGGGCCCGGTGAACAGAGCACCTCTCAGCCCTGAGAAAAGTGTGCCACCTGCTGGACAAGTTAGGGAACTGAAGGGTGATGGTGGGGGGTAATGTTGGTCCCTAAAAAGAACCAGAAAATGAACATCTGAATTCATTAGCATGAAAGTAAAACCCCTTTCCTCTCTCTGGACAGAGCCCAGACACCACAATACATGAGGCCCAACATGACTCTGCCCTACAGCGTATGGCCTTGATTCTCTACTATCCTAAAACACAGATCAGGCATGTAGAGTGGCTGCCACAGAGACCCAGTTATGGGTCCCTGATCCTTGGCCACTTGACTTTGGCAGAAGGTAGAGTCTAATTTCCCTTCTTGGGCCTCCTAGCAGCGGACAATAACAACTCCAGCATGGCCCAGCTCAACCCTTATACAGACATACGGACAGAAACTGGTAGAGAAGGCAGCTACGCTACGCTTGCATAGATTCCCCACACGTCAAGTGGATTATTCTGTGGGAATCTGTCTAGTTTAATCCCAATGAGCTGATACTTGCTTTCTAAAGCACTTTGAGTTCCTGAGATGAAAAACGAATGTAAGAGCTAAATATTATTACTCCAGATTTGCATCAGAGTGAGAGAGAATGGGCCTTTCTTATCAGGAAGTTCTTTCCTTCCAAGACCTTCAGAGGGGTAGCTGAGTTACAAACTAAATGGAAAATCTTAAAATCAACGAATAGTCTTGAAACCCCTAAGAGACTAACAAAACATGTAGATGGCATCCTGAGCTTTCGCGGGCATAATCCACTTCTTCAGCTGAAGAGTGAGTTGTGCCCACAAAAGTTCATGATACTATCTAAATGTTTTCTTCTTGAGTAGTAAAAGGACACAGTTTACAGCAAGAAAATAAGATAATTAAAGTAATCAGGATATCTAATACAACCTGCATATTAGCACATTATTGGCAATTATAATATTAATATGCTACTAATAAATGGAAAAATTCCTAGCTTTAAATTCAGCTCAGTCTTAGATTTTGGATCTCTCCCATCCAAAAGCACTCTTTTCTTTCCCTCCCATGTACCAAACAGTTTCACAGACCTTCTCATGGGCACCTGTACAAAGGGATTGGAAAACTTGAGTGGGAGTTTACCACACCCTTTCCAGGAGCCAGATAGAGCCCAGAATTTCTCCCACTGTCTGTGGAGATAATTCCAGGAGGTGAAGTAAAAGGAAGGAGGAGAAAAATCTTCACAGGAGTTTTGATAACAGCATTATTTAACCCTAAGGCATTGTAGACAGAAAACACCTCTACTATCGTCTCCTCTAGCTGGCTGTTTGCAACTGGCCAGGGTAATGGAATATCTGTCTTGGTTTTATAACTGCAGAATAAGAACATGACAAAGCGGTTTGAGTGGGAGGGGGTATTTCCCTGCAGTACTGTGCGTTCTGAGTTCTGCATCCCGGTTTGAGCTCTGAAACCAAAGTCCCTGTTAGAGAGTGGCACTGAATTTACCTATTATGAGAACATTAAATCCTTCATCTCCTTTCTCTGAATGCTGACCTCTTCTTTCTGTCCACAAATAAGGTTTGCTACTCCAGCTCTCAGCAGCCTGATATACTCCATATTGCAGATTAGGGTACATGGCTGATTTGTGGTCAGACTGGAAGGAGCACTGCAGATGAATTAAACAAAAAGGCAGTGGTAATTAACAGCCAAATAGGAAGTCAAACTCCTTTCTGTTGGTACAGTCTATGACTATGTCTGCACTATAGCTAGAGCCATCCCTAGGCAGGCACAGGTCCCATCCCACTCCACCCTGCCCCTGCTTTGTCTTGCCCCCACTCCACCCCACCCCTCGCTCCCATTCCACCCCTTTCCTGAAGCACCCTCACCCCAGTTACATGAGCTGGAGAATTAGTGGGGGATCTGGTGCAGTGGGAGCTGGAGCAACCCAGCAGCCTGCTCTGACTACTGACTTTGCCTATCACTTAAAAACTTATCTTTTGTATTCAATAAGCATGATACAATGTTTATCCTTCCCAGTGAGTTTGACTGAAGTTCTGGGTAAATCTCCTCAGGTTACAAAGGCTGGTGCACATCCTTTGATGAAGTTGTAAACCAATTAAGAAACTTGCATTGCTCAAGGGTCCTGAACAAGGTAAGACAGTATATTCCTGTGGTACCAAGCTGGGAGCTAGGGGGATTTAACTGATGCCTTTTTCTGTGGGATTTGTGAGTGACTCTGGAAGCATTCATGCAATCTAGCAGAGTGTAGGGCTCCACACACAGTTGCACTGAATGGTAACCTCATCTGGTGGGGTTTGCTGCCTTCCACCAGTAAGGCCTTGCAGGAGACCATCTACACAGCATGGCTGCACTTGAAATAAGCTATGCAACTTGAGCTATGTTAATTGCGTAGATTATGTCGAAATAGCTTATTTCAACTTTGGACACGCGTATACAGCAGTTATTTCAAAATAGAGTACTCTTCCCTTACTTCCCTTACTCCTCATACAATGAGGTTTACAGAAGTTGGAGTACCCGTTGTTTCAAATTTATTTCAAAATAATGGGCTTGCTATGTAGACGTGCAATAAGTTATTTCATACTACTCTGAAATAACATTGCTGTGTAGACATGCCCTAAGTGAGTTAAGGAGGCTGCAGCAGTCCCACAGTCCCAGGGTTGCACCCTGGGAATCCCATCACAGCTGCATATTAAAAAGCCATGGCATTTAATCCTAATGGGATTGCTTTACTCTCAGAAAGAACAAAAGGATTAGTAGTGTAGTAGTATTATCATACTTGCCTAGTAGAAAATTCAAATTGAAAGTTTGTTTTACTTTAAATTTAAAATGTTTCAAATGAGATGGTTCGTTAGTTTCAGGATTCTCTTCCTTCATCATGATTTTCTCTATTATTTGTATTCTAGTAGCACTAAAAGTCTCCACCAAAGATCCACCCAAGATCTGTGTCCCATAGGATATGTCTATACAGCAGGACTAAAGTCAAATTAAGCTATGCAATTGATGTAGCTGTAGTTAAGTCAAAATAGCTTAACTTGTCTTTAGGCACTGTCTACACAGCAGAAAGTCAAAGGAAGAACACTCCTCCCTTCAACTTCCCTTATTCCTCGTGAAATGAGGGTTACCATGAGAGTAAGAAGTCCTCCAGCTCAACATTATTTTGAAATCAAGGCTTGTAGTGTAGACACGCTCTTTGTTATTTTGAAATAACATCAATTATTCCGAAATAACATCACTGTGCAGACGTACTATATAGTATTAGAGAGTCCCTCCCTCAACTAAATTACAATTTAAACAGACAAAATGGAATGTATGGGGGAACACAAAGGCATAGAGAAGTGAAGTGACTTGACAAGTTGAGATAAGAACCCACATCTCTTGAACTCTCACTCTATGCCTTACTTACTGAATTAAACTCTCCCCTAACAAAAGATGTCACTCTGTGACAATTAGTGGCACTGCAGCACTGTTCAACAAACTATATATACACACAAGGCAAGGTTTTGATATTAGCTACCTGTTCAAACAAAACAAATAATATTATTAAGTAAATCTGCCCTTTTATCCCTTCTTTAATATAGTGAATTTGAAAGTCTAAAACCTACTGGTGGAATCAAAATAAAAGGCAGATGTTCCCAGTAGGGACATTGAACACGAAGTTACATCAGCTTTAGCATAACATAAATGGGATACAGTCAGAGAGAGACAGTACCAGAGAGCGATTCACAATCACTGAAGACAAAGGTGAAGTAGAAAGCCCCCTGTGGACAAAGGCAGTGCTGCACTAGACTTCTACGCTGATCCCTACTCAACTGTAGCCGACTGGCAAATCAAAATTAAATATTTATGAGCCTAATATCAGGTAACTCTGTTTGCGCCACATTGACACAAGCTGCAAGCCTGCTCCTTTAGTTAAGACAACTTGGAATCCGAATGCATCATGTTTAATAATTGGCCCTACAGACTTACCCAAGTTAGGAGTTCAATTATAGAAAGTGAATAATTTCTTATAAAAAGGTGTCACAATAATCTATAATAATAAATCATAAATGTTGATGGGAGAAGGTGGAAAAGGGAGACAAAGTCTAAACTGATTCAATTCTATATTCTGTAAACAAGCAAAAAAAACCAAAACCAAAACCAAAAACTCCCATATTACCAAGCATGATCTGAACACAATCCTTAAATTATATTAGTGTATCTTTTTATTCACACTAAAACAAAAAAGGCCTACTTATACAATTCAAGCAATGTGCTCTGATCATGCCTGGTAAATATGGAGACTGAGGATTAAAAAAAACCCAAACACACACACACACAAACAAAACAAAACAAAACAAAACAAAACAAAAACACACCACCACCAATGAACCCAGAATTGATGTATTGAAAATTAGGCCTATTGGTGGACAAAATAACAAGAGAATGGACTGTTCTGCCCTACACTTCCTTTTTAGGGTTCTTAAACACTAAGCAGAAAAGCAGCTCTTGGCCAATAATTTCTGTAGAAAACTTTATCATCATGGCTGCCACCCCAACTATCACCTGGAACTCCAAAATTCAGCATATCTACACACTTAGGTTTTCATCATCCTGTTCACCAAAGATATCCTGATCAGAGAGACAAGCCCAAGTGATACCACCACCTTCAGAGCTCTGGCTAAATCCCAACCCCCACCTGCAGGTCCATCAGTGTCAGGGGGGAGGTAAAAGTGGGCAACCGCCCCAGGGCCTAGCAGTTCAAAAGGAGCTGGGGCCCCCAGGCATCGCTGCCTGGCACAATGGCTGAGAATACGACTGACTATTGCTATTCAAAAGCCACACTAAGGGTATGTCTACATTACATGGCTCCGTCAACAGAGCCATGTAGATGAGCTTTGGAGACATAGCAAAATGAAGCAGCGATTTAAATAATCACTGCTTCATTTACATCAAAATGGCTGCCGCGCTGTGCTGATCAGCTGTTTGGTGGCACAGTGCGGTAGTCTGGACGCTCCGCAGTCGACATCAAAAGCCTTTGTCGACCACCCCGTTATGCCTTGTGGGATGAGGTTTACTGGGGCGGTCGACAAAGTCTTTTGATGTCGACCGTGGAGCGTCCAGACTACCGCGCTGTGCCGCCAAACAGCTGATCGGCACAGCGTGGCAGCCATTTTTATGGCTGCCACATAGTGTAGACATACCTTCCGCAAAACCGGTCGGCCTCTTCCTGCTCTTCGGCGCAGCTGGAACGGCGATGGAAGCTAGACTCTATCTAACCTAACTACACCTATCCTAAAATAAAACCTAACTAAATTTGCGACGCACGTCCGACGCACGATGACGGCTGATGTGCATTGACCGACGCTGCCTGATGGACAGACTCGATGACGAAGTCTAAACTAAACTAAAACTAAACTAACACCTCACTCTATGCCTTACCTACGCTTAACACGGGCGTTGCTTGGCCTTTTATAAGGTGGGCTCATACATATTCATGAATGTTCTATTTTAAAATGATTGGACAAGATTGAATGCTATTTTACATAGGTTTGAAACGATTGATTGTCTTACAATACCATATTAATATACATGATACTGGTCTTTCCCTCATGCATATACAACAGATTTCAAACCCCAACAGTTCCATAATTTACATAATGATACGTGCTCACTGATATTACAGGCATGGCTTCTCAGGGATTGATTGACAGAGGGTTTACAGTTGATGGACATTCTTACATATGAGGCTTATTGCATTACAACACAGTATGGGTCGTCATTTACAGAAAGCACCATTTACATACATTCAACTCAATATTATACAATTTT
>JANRFK010004893.1:20122184-20152346 GCA_030068395.1 Apalone spinifera | reverse complement strand
CATCGATGTAGCGTAAGTAGAGAAGGAGTAAAAGGGGACAGGAGTTGAGGAAACATTGTTCTAGGTCAGCCCTAAAGATATTAGCATACTGTGGGGCCATGCGTCTGATCTGGAGGTATAAGTTGTTCTCAAACTGGAAATAATTGTGGGTGAGAACAAAGTTACATAAGTCTGCTATCATACTTCAGGCTGTCATTTTCTATTAGCTCAGGTCACTGGTCAGGTATTGTATTTTGTAGCAAGATAGCAGGTTATCCAGATCAGGGGGGTTAGGATTTTAATTACAAACTTAATGGTGTGATCTCAAATCACAGGCTTACAGAAGATCCCTGGTCACTCATCACAATTCTCATCTGTGAGAGCTCTCCACCAGATATTCTGATGTAGCCAGGTAGCAGCCTTGTTCAAGGCTGAATTCTTACTGGCTTTTTTGAAGGGTGGGGTTGAGGGGGAAGAGACTTGCCTGATAAATGGATGCCTAGGTGAGCAAGAGATCATTCAAGACAGACTGTGAAGTTTAGGGACTTGGAGTGAGGGACCTATCACTGCTCCTGACACTGAGAATGCCTGGAACCAATCAGTGAAGGCAAGACAAATCCATCTATATGGATCATGGAGAGGCCAAGGCCCCAGGCTCTGAGGTCATGATCAAGCCCAGGGGTTCTCCAGCCTCCTTGTACTGTGACTCCCTTCTAGTAACTAAGTTGTGACATGGCTCCAGGGTAGGGGCAGAGACCAAGTTTCAAGTGGGAGAGAAAGCACAGTGATTGGACTCTATGTAGACCCAGTGCATTTGGAAGTAGGTAAGACCTAGCAGTGGGGTTCACATACAATAGACTGGTGATACTTGAGGAGGGAGGGGAACCACTTACTTCATATTCTCTATAGAGCATTTGGGCTGCTTTGGACAAGTTACAGAGAGCTGCTGATTACTCTGGAGCAAATACACACACAAGTAGTTCATTTGTAGCTACAGAGGGGGCTAATTCTCAGGATTGCTGTGTACCTCAGACACACTTGCAATGTCACTCACCTCTAAAAACTCAGGCTCACATCCATGGTCTGTGAAAATAAAATCAAGTTTTTTATACCAAGTGTCCTTCTTCAAAGCATCCCTCTGATTAGCTGTAAAGGACTCCTCTCACCACAGTTGCACCCTCTGGTTCCAGGAAGCAGCTGTTGCCACACATGACAACCCTGGTGTGAGTTGCTCATGCTGTGGTCTCTCTCTGTGACTCAGCCTTCTAGCTCACTCTACAGTCCCCACTTCCAAGATATCAGAGCTCTCACCAGACAAGCTGCCCAGATGCCACTTTAGACAGTCTTCTACTTCACCTCTAGACCACTTCCCACTTCCCATATCTGATAGGGGAACTCAGGGCCATTTGCTCCCCCACCAACTCTGAGTTCCAGCCAAGATTGGCAATCCATATGTGCTCACTTTCAATTGGTGTTTTCCTGGGCTCCTTTCTATTCCTCTTCCCCATCAGCCTGGTCTATCTCTAGGTTTACCACCACAGCTTTCTCTGCTCCCTGTGGCTATCTCATCCCTCTCAGCCATTTGCCAGAATCCCTAAGTCAAGCCTGTAGCTGAGAGCTCATTTTCACCCTAGGCTTCTTCCTTATCCTAAAAAAGCGGCGAGGGGTCCTGTGGCACCTTATAGACTAACCAAAGTATTTGGAGCATAAGCTTTCGTGGGCAAAGACCCACTTCATCAGATCTGACAAAGTGGGTCTTTGCCCACGAAAGCTTATGCTCCAAACACTTTGGTTAGTCTATAAGGTGCCACAGGACCCCTTGCCGCTTTTGCAGATTCAGACTAACACGGCTACCCCTCTGATTCCTTATCCTAAAATCCCTTTACTTCTCAGGAAAGGCTGCATCTCATGCCTTACAATCAACTCCTGCTGTCACATCCGAGTTTTATCATCCTAACCGCACTCACTTCATCTGCAATTAGTCCTCATCAAGCTCTGACTCCCCTTCAGGTACAACCTATAAAGTTAATTGGCCCCTTCTAGCCCACCCTTAGCAGTCAGGGGCTGTGGGAATGAACACCCCTCACACTAAGTTTGCAAAACCTTAATTTGATAGCATTTCTTTTCATATGTAACAACATTTGAACACTAACCAACTCAAAAAAAAATTTAGGGTCTGTTCTAGGCCCAGTGGCCTGAACTAGTTTGGGGAATACTAGAAAACAAAAGGAGGGAAGGGGGATGTGCAGATCTTTTACCATCTGTTTTGTACAGCTTCAACCACCTTTGCAGTTTTTTATAGCTCAAACTGGCAGATGGTACCTATTAACGTTGTGCATTATAACAGTCCCCCAGGTCATCTCTGATTAACTTCTCTGTAGAGCTGAACAGGCTGACACCCTGAATACCAGATTAAAAATAATGGTAGCACAAATGGGGGGGTGAACACAGCTCAAGCTCTAGGGGACCCCTGACCAGGAGACACTCAAAGCCTGGCTTTAGGACAGATGGGGGACCTTGGTAAATGAGGGTAAACATCCCATGACACAAAGGAGAGTAGGGGGAGTTGTAGGGAGCCCTTGAAAGAGGAGGTTGGGAGGGTGGCACATGGTGGAGGGAACCGAGGAATGCAAGAAACCTCGGGTTTGTGAAATGAACTTAGCTGGCCACAAAGTGTGTGACCCCCTGTTATTGGTCACTGCATAACCTTTTCAGTTAGAAGAGCCCTCCCCCAAAGAACTCAGACAAGTCATAGCTGTCTGTCTTGTAGCATGAATCCAATCCCACCTTCAATTACTACACATTGGCACTACCAGAGCTGAATATATGGCCCAAGCAGATCTGTTGCTTTGCTGCCACAGGCTAGAGTCCCATTTAAACAAAGGTGAAAGTTACCCCAACTGCTGGCATTTTCCACTGACTGTGTAGACCCACCAGCTTCTTTCCCATTTCACAGACGCTCAGTTATCTGAGCTCCATAGAGCACATTGCAAATTTGGCAGAGGACATTTGGAAAGTTGTGAACCGGTCACTTTTTTACTCCTCTATTGCAGTGTACCAATAGATGGCACTGTTGAGTTTAAAGACTGGATACACGTATGTGATGCAATTTAAACTCCGAAAAAGGGTTCCAGAGGGGTTACTATGGATCCATAGTCATCACTGATTCCTATTCAATATGGACAGTATCTTATTTCACATTATCTTTCTGATGGGTCTTCATTAGGTGTTGGATGGCCTGCTCACATTGGTATTCCCAACAATCATTTCTGAATAGCTGCAGCCTCCTTTCACTGAGGATACTTTGCAGGAGAGGGACAGGGCCTTTACATTCTTCTGGCCTGTAGTGGCAACCCCCAAGCAATCTGCCAGTTGCTCACAACCTGAGTTGTGTGAGAATAACTACTCTGCCTGGGTCTAGGATAGTCCACCCCTTCAGATCTGCCAGTGAATTATCACACAAACGTAGTAGCCTTCTTTCCTCAGAGAGCCCCTGGTAAACTGTAAGTCCCAGTCAGAAACCCATTTGAAAAGCCTCGGGTTACCTCACCATTGGAATAGTGTGTGCTGACATTCTGTAGGGGAAAAAAATTGGCACGTTTCAGTATCACGACACCATGCTCAGTGATACGTTACACTTCACATTAGCAGGGCTTTGTGAATCAATAGGCTCAAGGAACCCAGGGTTTGGCTGCAGCTGTTTTGGAGACAACATCTTGGAGAGAGCTCTAAGGGAAACAATGCGTATAGATGAACCCTAGGGAGTGACTGTCTAGCCAACATTCCAATTGCAGTGTGCTGGCTGGCTGGTTTGCTCAGAGGAGATGCAGAGACACCTTTACATGACTAAGCTGTTCCTTCAGTACCAGTTTAATGATGCAGCAGGAGTAGAGAGTAATGGCCAGACTCCACCCAGGTATTCAAGAGGGAGCAAGGATGGAGGAATTTTTTCTCTTCCCTCTCTTGTGGCTCCCACAAGGGGGAACTCTGGCTAGAACACACAAGATGACCATAGGGCTGGCTCTACCATAATCACTAGCCATAGCACAGGAAGTAGGGAACAGATGTGCACATGAGCCTTCCTACAGCAGACAAACTAGACTGGATAGGCACATTGCAACTATTACAAGCACTATGTCTGTCAAAATCCAGGACTATGATTACAAGATCCAGTGGGTAGAGTAGTAGATAAAGAATCAAGGATTCTATTGCTGGCTTTGACACTGATGTGCTGTGTGATTGAATAAGTTACTTACCTTTGCAGTGCCTCAATTTCTCCATGTGTAAGATGAGAATAATTATATTTATCCCATGTGATCTATGGATGAAAAATGTTAACTCTACACTTTGGCCCTATGGAATTGTATGAATTATAGACATTTCAATCAACTAATCTAGCAGCCTTGCACCAAAATGCTTTGAAATCGCAAAGTGTAGTGAAAACAATGAGGAATCCTGTGGCACCTTAAAGACTAACACATTTATTTGGGCATAAGTTTTTGTGGTCTGAAACCCACTTCATGAGATGAACTCTAGTGGGCACAGACACTTCTCTCCTGTCACTTCCATCCCATCATCCTAGTCTTCCCTCTTCCACATCTTTGTTCCTTGTTGCCTATCTTAATATTTTTAGTGTGACTTGGGGGGACAGGTTTATAACTAACATGGCACTGTTTGCACTGTAAATCACTGCTCTCTCAAAATCAATCATAGGCAGTAATGTTTTCTTGGAGCCATTACCTCCAAGCACCTCAGAATGCAAGTTGCACTAATACCCTTTTTTCTTTTTCTATGTTTAGAGTTAAATCCTTCCAATAACAGGTCTGCATCTGCACATTCTCACCTTATGTGAATAAAGAATTGAATTGTGGACATGTTTGTTCAGTCAGGAATCGTACACAGCCTTTAACTCACCCATAGGATAAGAGGGTAATAGTGCATTATCTCTTTGTTTTGTAATGTATCATGTACAGTATTTTAGGTACTGAATGACATTCAAATTTTGAGAGGCTTCTTCCCATAGAATTTAAATATTAAGAAGGAAAAGAGTGAAGTGAAAGACTGTAGAACCAAAATTAATTCTCTATGCTGATCATTCCCTCCATACTTAGCTAGGCAAGCAAACCACTATTTGTGCAACATAAATGAAACCAGTTGTACTGAAAAGGCTGTATATACAAAGTTGCATCTGCCTAAGACAGGACTCTCTTGTCCGGCAACATCTGTGGTCCAATAGAACCACGGATGTTCCCAGGTAAGAGCCCCGGTGGCTGGGAGTCAGGCAGTAGGAAGACCATCAGCTGGGAGCCCTGGAACCCAGCAGGGCGAGCAGCAGCCCAACAGGGAGGCCAAGCAACAGCAGCATAATGGCGGGGCCAGAATCATCAAAGTCTGGCAACCAGCAGAGCCTGAGCCAGCGGTAAGCTGCCCAGCCAAGGCTGGAAACAGAGCCTGTGGCAGGATGGGGGGCCAGTGGCAAGGGACTTCCCCTGGTCTGGCAAATTTCCTCCTTCAGGACCAATTAGGTCCCGAGGGTGCCAGACCAGATAGGTCCAACCTATAATGATCCTTTAATTTAAAGCTAGCTTAGAAAGCAAAGATGGACAATGTGTACAACAAGCATTAGCTATGTTAAGCCACTCTTAAAAACACAGCTGTCCTTTGACAGGTAAAATGCTCTTCCATCTTGCAGAGTAAATCATACCAAATCGTGGCTTATGACTAAGTCCTTTGAACTGTGCTAAGGAATAAGACTTTGGAAACTTTATTTGTTCCCATCTACCCTGCAAGATGAAATAATATTACTACAGTAGACTTCCGATAATCCGGAACCTATGGGATTTAGGTGGTGCCGGATTATCAGATATGCCGGACTATCAGGAGGTACTATAAGCAGGTTATATATATACACTGTATACATTATATACTGTATATAAAGTGTTCTTAACCCTTTTTATTGTACATACTGTATTCAGTATACTGTAATGTGTTAATTTTTAAAGCCTTTTTTATCCTTTTTGCTCAGTTCAGCTGCTGCCACTGTTACCCTGTGACTCATTTTTTTGACGAAGCTCACTCGCTAGGCTCTTGTCATTTTGATGCCAGACTATCAGGAGTGCCGGATTATTGGATGCTGGACTATTGGAGTTTTACTGTACTTGAGTTGGGACCCCAGGATTTGATTATATAGTGTAGCCAGGACAGAGTCTTTAAATGCTAAAGTAAGTGTTCAAATACCACTATAATGGGTACCAGGTACACTGATTTCTGTACAAATTTTTAGCTAGAGCTAGTTTGTCTTTCATTTTGAATAAAAACACACACAGTACTAGAGTTAAGGGAATTGTTATCTGCCTTCCAAATGATGAAAAACATAATACATCCTAGACAGATTAGAAAACAAACATTTATTATACACTGGTAGTTTTACAGATCTATAAAAGTGATCAGCTTTTTCAAATACACAATTAAAATACAAAATTTGAAAACAGTGGCACATGGTGAAAAGTTAAAACTCACATGGTCTCATGTTTTTCGGCATTTGAAAGTGCCCCCACCATAACTGAACACTCATGATAGCACTTTTACAATATTAACAAATTGGACTGAGTTGGCTATACTGCAGGCACTGCTTACATCATCTTTGCATTGCACAAATAACATATTTGTGTATCAGTTACAGTCACAAGAATAACTGAGAAACAAAACTGGCTCTCGTGAATTACTGTACGTGTAGGTACAAAGAATATGGCAAAGATAAAAGAGCATGGACAATCAGATCATAAAAATATTGTATCTAAGCACCATAATATCTTGTGTGATGCAATCTACTTTGGCTTTTAAAAGAAGTGCACAAACAAGAGGGCAGGTTACTTTTATCTTAAAGCCAGCCTGCCATTTCATAGTATCACCAGATTAACTCTCAGGAATAATAAAATCAAGAATGAAAAGTAAGTGTGTGTCTGTGTGAGAGACAGAGACAGACAGAGAGATAAAAGGCCAAATTCTGTATGTTCTGTCTGCTATGGAATCAGTGCAAATCAGTACTACAAGTTATTTTGTGTCAGTTTTTAGGCCAGCAAGCAACTGAAATATAGCTTAGCGGGGAAACCATTTATGAAGTGGCTGTATATTACAATATCTATCCGGCTTGTCTTGGTTTCTTTGAGTGCTTTGTTTGTAATTTCCCCCATTAATATAAAAGTCCAGGGTCACTTTAATGGTCTGACTGCTGCATCCTGCTTACACACTCAAGCAAGCTCATCTCATTTACTGGCCGGGGCACTCAGCCTTCAGATCAGGGGTGTGTGTGGGGAAGAGTTCCTCACACTGTTCAAGGCAACTCTCCCTTCTGTATAACTCAACTACAAGGATGTGGTTGAACTGCAAACATTCTGAAGGGGAAACAAATGAGTCCTCAGGCTTTAGTACGATGAGGATAGCATTCCAAAACCCACCGAGAAAAATAAATTACAAACTTCCCGACAACCAGCCCTAGGATCTTTGCTCATGATTGTTTTGGTACTAGGGATGTTAACTATTGGATTTTTGTGTAAACGAGTAACTGCTTGAAATTTTACACGTGGGGCTCGCAGAGAACTGGTATAAAAGCACCATAATGTGGAAGGCAGAATGGGGAGGCATGTAGTCAATAGGATTAACCAATAAACCCAGGTTTATCGGTTAATTGTGTAGTTGACTACACATCGACACCCTATTTGGTATACTCCAATTAATGCAGCCAAAATTTCATACCAGATACTTCCTTTATCCTGATATTTGCTCTTGCAGAGAATTTAGTGATCCAGTACTTCTTTTCTGTTGCTAACTATTATGATCTTACAAAACTTGCATCAAGAACCAAGATAGTTTTGGCTAATGCTGCCAGCTTTTACAAATTAAATAGAAAGAGGCCAGTGAAACAAGCCATAAAGGTCATTGTGACTGTACCATAAATGAGTAGCATTTAACTCAGCATGAGGTTTTTTGATACTGTAGAACATCATCCTCTTGCTCTTTCATCTCTTTAAACGAAAAACAGAGAAATATAAGTAAAATATTTTGTCATTCTCAAGATTTAATGTGGTGTTTTATTCATAACTGTCTCTAAGACAATATTTTTTCCAGGACTTATTTTAACAGTTTATCAAAAAAGCAATATTACTTTTATAGATAAGTGCAAAAGGGGTAGTTGTGAATTGCCTGCATATGAGACGATTTGACAAATCTGTGTCTTAATTCCAGTGCAGTATACTCCTCTCCCAAATATGGCTTCATCCCACTCAAATGCATATTTGAGGGAGCAGAAATAACCAAAAAAAGAAAAAGAAAAAAAAAGCCAACACCTAAAGCATAGATGGTTTCCTGATAGTCTTTTAACATGTAGCTGATTTAAAGATGCTGTGGGGTTTTTTTGTTTTTTAAATCCAGAGACTCATGCTTTCAATTGCTATATGATAGCAGTTTGGGGATGGGAGATTAGAAACTAAACTTGAAGAAAAAAACATATCCATAGCGTCTCTGCACCGGGATCTGTTCTCCAATTATAAATAAGAACAAATCAGTTATTTAAGAAATCCTTTTTGGTTTGAATGTTCCTGAAAATGGTAGATGCTTATCAGCTTTTTCCTTCTTTTCATGCTATTCCCAAATTTTGCTTCATTTTTTCATAAACCACATAGCTGATGCTGACAGCTGGAAGCACTTTCATGAAGTTTGGGGCTATGCCCCTATAAAGTCCTAGGATCCCTTCATTAGCAATTATCCTTTGAAAGAGACCAACCATGTTTAGCTGTGGGGCTTCTTCCAACAGGGCTAGAAAAGAAAAGGAAGATAGCAATTTCCATTATTCAGCAGTTCTAGTGATGTTAATATCCTCATCATATAAAGCTCCTAACTACACAGATGCACAACTTATCACCACTAATCCAATGGGCATGGTACCGTGACCCTTCAACACTGTTTCGTAACAGAAAGCAGATCTGTTATCATCCCTAAATTTGGGCCAGGTCTCTTTCAACTGCAGACCTGGGCCTTGGAACTCCTTCCCATGAAAGGTCCACAAGAATACCTTGTTGGTTGCCTTAGCAACATGCTGGAAGTTCTATTGGTCCTGAGATCTAGCCTCTCCTATCTGATAACCTCACTCTCCCATGCAGCTTCTACCACCTTTTTTCTCACCTATTTCCAACAGTTGGAAAGTGACCCTTTTTCAGTGGTGGACATTTTCCTTAAGGGTCACAGAATGTTCCTCTACACCAAATTCTTTGGCCTCCTCTGGCCATACATTTACTCTGACAGTTAGTTCTTCATTTATTTACTTGTTGACCTTTAATTTTACAATGTTATTTTTGTATAGCTTCTGATAGGAGCTCCATAAATGGGTAATATACTTAAGGTGATTGACACAAATCTATATAATATAAATATTAAAACATACAAAGAGCAATAATCTGTAACAGGAAGGTTGTGTCAAGCACTAACAAATCCAATGCCAATCAAAAGTATAGATGGGCAAGGTTAATATGGCATTAGACACCTTAAAAACAGTCAAATTAAATAGGGAGTATTCTCCAAATTATAAATACATTTAAAATATATTCTTCCAAACCCCAAATCTCACCTTGAGCTTGCATGCGAGTTCTGATAAGAGCAAGAGGGTAGCTGGCTAACTGGCCACAGGTGCTGGAGAGAGTACCACATCCCAGCAACACAAAGACACCAGGGTTAGCAGAGTCTGATGCATAATGATCTAGCCAAGCAGTCTTCAAAGCCTGCCAGGAAAACAAATGGATTTGAATGAGAGGTATATCAAAGTTCACACTAGATGGCTAAGCAGAGTTTACAGCTAGCAACAATTTTAAGACGCTCCTATCGGAATGAAGTGACTCTCCCCCAATTACATGAGCCACAGACTGCACAAAAGGTTGACAAACAAAGGTATTTCAGACCAAGTGCAAGTGGAAAAATGAATCCAATAGAAGACCTCTCTCAGAAAATATCATGCCACCAAATTTTTCACCACTCTTTTAAACCTGGAGCCGTCAGCTTTAACACATTCTGCTGATTGCAGTTGCAGTAATATAACAGAAGGGCCTGTTTAGACTAGAAAATTGAATCTTTTAAAAAAAAAATCTATATAACGTGTTAGCTAATTTCTGTGGATTAACGTGATATTAGATACTACTTAGCACCCAGTGTAGGCAAAGACAGTACATGTTTAAAAACATATTACAGAAACTAGTACTGGTAGGCTACGTCTAGACTGGACCCCTTTTCTGGAAAAGGGATGCAGATTAGACGTATTGCAATTGCAAATGAAGCGGGGATTTAAATCTCCCCCGCTTCATTTGCATGAACATGGCTGCCGCTTTTTTCCGTCTCAGAGCTTTGATGGAAAAAAGCGCCAGTCTAGACGCGGCTCTTGCGGAAAATAAAGCCTTTTCCGCAAGATCCCTTATTCCTTTTTTTAATTGGCATTAGACACCTTAAAAACAGGCAAAGGCAATTGTGATACGTCTAATCTGCATCCCTTTTCCGGAAAAGAGGTCCAGTCTAGACGTAGCCATAAGGTTTAGGGACTCTAGGCTTTACAGGACAAAAATCAATGCCTTAAACTACATCCAGAAGCTAACTGGTAGCCAGTGCTACTAGATGAGCCATTGGTAAAATATGTCCTCAGGGCTTGCCTACACATGAAATCATTTTGAAATAGTTATTTCTGATTAAATCCATGTATGGATGCTCTTATTCTGAAATAGTTTAATCTACTCCCAAAGTAGATGAAAATAATTTGGAATAATGCACTCTTATTCTACAATAAGAGTATCCACACATGACGTTAATCAAGAATACCTTGCTGATTTCCCTAACAACATTCTGGAAGTTTTATTTGTCCTGTTGATCCATCCTCTCCTGTCTGAGAACTTTGAATTCACACCTTATTTTATATCAGATTCATTTTGTATGTAGGCAGTGTGAAGCACATTTATGATAAATTCACATTAGTATTATCCAGTTATAATGAGAGGGAATAATTACACATGGTCATCTGTATCACAGCCATATGATAACAGACAGTGGCTATCAGGGTTTGGAGTTTAAGTGAGTTGTAGAAATGACGTGGTCCAGGCATGAGAGGGGTGTTCAAAAAGAAGGATATGAGTATATGAGTATATTACATTGCAACAAGTTGTCTAATGTTTTTGTTTAAAACCAATGAAATCCACTTCCAAAATGTGGGTCAAATCTTGCAACACTTACTCATGACGGTAGTGCCCTTAGATATTACAGACAAAAGGGGGATGACAGAGAGAATCACCTGCATGTGTAAGGGCCTGATCCTGCCACTTCATCTCCCTGTAGCAGTAGTAATATTTATTATTTGTATTACCAAAGTACCACAGAGCCTGCTGTGTTAGGGACTGTACAAATGCAGACCAGAAAGATGCTCCCTGCTCCCTGCTCCAAAAAGCAGTACTTTTTTTTTCATAAAGAAAACAAATAGAAAATAGATAATACCAATGTTGCCACCTGTCGTGATTTCTTTTCACACATCTGGCTGGGGCTAGTCTCATGATGACACAAGAAGCTCCAGGCTAAAAATCTTCAGTCCTGCCTAGGAGAAGCCCCCCTCTCATCGAATGCCTTCTCCACTTACCTGCCTCTGGGGAAGGGCAGCCATTCAGGGTTGCTACAGGAAGCAGGCAGAATGCTCTCACAGTTCTGCTCTCTCCTCCCCAGCTTCCTTCCCACGAGCATTGCTCCTCTTTCCTCATATTTCCCTCCCTGCAACACCAAGACTGGGAAGGATATGAAGAGGATCCCACTGCAGCTGACCTCCCACAGGCCTACAAGAAGGGATAAAGAACCCCTGGAGGTGCAGGAGGAGCAGATGTGAGGGTAAGAGATCCCATAGAGGTAGCCAAAATCACCAAAAATCAAGACAGATCAAGACCACAATTTCAAATAACAGCACTCATGATTGTGGGGGACTCTTCCACTGATGGTTCTGATTCATGGGTTGGCAATAATGTAACACATTTTTTTTTAAATGAACAAATAAGTGTACCACAAAGTAAGTTACAGGTGTGAGTAACTAATGCATATTTTGAGAAGGCAACAGGAGGGCAGTTTACATTCTTATATTTCTAAACATATAATGCATGCATCAATTAATTAAACTGACCTCATAGACAGCTAGGTCTATACCAGCATAAGGAATTATGCCCAGAATATTGGGTACATAACCTTTGTAAAAGGCTTTCACTCCTTCTCTTTTAAAAATCTTCTTAGCACAGTCAAACATCCCAGAGTATTGTCCTGTTTTACCCACAGCCAGTCTGGTTTTTAAGACCTAAAGGCAGAAGAAATGTAGAATTAATTATTTGACAGGTCATGACACAGCTTATATATAAGAAATCTGGCACAACAAATTTTTGCATACTCGTAAGTGTCTAGTTCCAAAATGTGAACTTTGCATTTGCTGTTTAAAGTCTTTGTAACAACTAAAGTTAAAGTTTGGTTAGCACTAGTTTTCTCAAGGTTTTATCATTTGTAAGAGAAATAGGCTGCCTAACAATTACATAAAAGCTCACAGTTGTGAAGGAACAGAGTGTAGGTTTTTTACTCAATCAGAAAAAGATGGAAGTTATGATTTGCCTTTTTTCTCCTCATGTTCAAGAGAAACTTTTAAAAAAAACCACACAAATTACAAGATATATAGAGCTTCTAATTTGGGCTGGTGCTTTGCAGGGTTCCCTCTAAGGTGTGTACTTGCGCAGACATACACCAAAAATGTACCACCCGCCCACCTCCTCAGAAGAGCCATGCAGAGAGCTGGAGCTGCAGGCCATGTCGCAGCTGGCTGCTCCTCCAGCAGCCCCAGCCAGGGCCAGAGCCACATGGCGGGGGGCCGGTGGCTATTCCTCTGGCAGCCCTGGCCCGGGCCAGAGCTGAAGCCACATGACAGGCAGCTGCTCCACAGGTGCCTCAGCCAGGGCTAGAGCCTGAGCTGTGTGTGCAGCTGCATGATGGACAGCAGCTGCTCCAGCAGCCCAGGCTGGGGTGGGAGTTGATCATTGGAAGATGGAGCATTCCTGCCTGTGGCATGCCAGGCCCACAGAGCTGGAGCAGCCCGCCAGTTGACCGTAAGTAGTATCACCCAGTAAGGGTGATGTTAACCATTCATATCCCTATTTTGAATAGGAGTTCAATTGTTGGGCTTTATTGAGTTTGTGTGTGCACGCCCACGAATGTACTAGGTTGATTTTGGTTTTTAAGCCACCCAGCTAGTGGCCTTTTCTGAGCTTTTAAAACATTTAAAGGGTTTTTTTTTTTATTTATAGGAATACCTATAATTATTTTTACAATTGTATTTTAATTATAATTTTTATTGTTTTAGTTGCTTTATTTTTGACAAAGGTACTTAGGGTATTTGGGCTTTCTCTTTTTATTTTCACTTATTTTACGTTTAATATTAATCACTTAAGGAAAAAAAAGTTAAACTTTGTGAAAGCATCAGGACACTTGAAGAGTTAGCTAACCAAGTTAAGGCTGTCAGTAGATGCTTTCTGCCAGGTAAGGAGTGGCTGCCAGTTTTGCAACCTTGAATAAAAGATTTGAATGGATTTTTAGTGGACTTTTTAAAAAGCTGATTTCTTTCTTTTTCTTATATTAATATTGGGGGGGGGGTTGAAAATC
The DNA here is from genome assembly GCA_030068395.1 of Apalone spinifera. Classification (NCBI taxonomy): domain Eukaryota; kingdom Metazoa; phylum Chordata; order Testudines; family Trionychidae; genus Apalone; species Apalone spinifera. The sequence continues at coordinate 20,138,666 of JANRFK010004893.1, read as the reverse complement.
TGAGGTTCTTTGCTATGTTTATTATGAGAGACTACATATTTTAAACTTTCTGTTTAATTTTATTATGTCTCTTGTTTATTATGAGAGACTATTTTAAACTTACCTTTTCACTAGCTGAAATTTTGAACTTTTTTGTTTTTAAAATAATTTTAGATTTTCAAAGAGTTTTGGGGGTGGGGCGTGAGTGTAAATTGCAAGTTATGAACAAATGTCCCATTTAAGTTACTTACATTTCTAAACTGTTATTCGTTTTTATATTTAAGCTTTGACCAAGGTTACTTTTTTCCATCTGAGATCTTTTGGCCTGGGCCAAATATACAAAATATACAAAATAACTTCTGTATTTTAGCAATGTTGAGTTCCATCTTTTCCTTCCATGTTTCAGACATCTGATCTTAACAACATTTTGTATAGTTAAACAATGTAAGTGGGATTGTGTGTCTGCTACAACCATCACAATTCATTGTTTACAGGCTCATTTGTTAGGAAGCAGCCATTTTCTTCAAAATGACTGTAAGGCCTCCCATGCTGTGTGTAGTGACAAATCACATAGTGCACGGGTGGTCAATAAGCAGGTTGCAGGACAAAAACAGTACATTGGCACTTAGGGTTGGCCATCATAATAAAGACGTGTGGGTGAGTGTGCTGATTTGTTCGTTTTATTCTTTGTGATTGGGAAAGGGCTGTTTTAGTATTTTTTCTTCCATGTATATATTAGTGAATATATTTGTTAGTAACTGGTGGATGAAATGATAGCACACATCCAGACTAGCACACATAACCTCAATATTGGTGCACAAGACAAAACTCAGTCTGCTCATGGATGGAAAATCTTAGCAGGAACACTGGTGCTTAGCCTAAGAACAAATGTGAAATTAGCATTAGAAAGCAGAGACTATGCAGTAACTTGAACTAATTCCTTCTAAGCCTTCACTGGTGGATCAAGCTTTTCAACTAAGGATTGTAAATCATATTTAAAACATTAAAGAAGACTTATGACAGCCTTATGAGATAATTAAGGAATATATAGGGATCACTTCACTCATTACCGAAATGCAACACAACAGCTGTTTAGCAGTGCCTGTGACATTACACCAGCACTGAGAGAGAGCGAGCAAAGAACATCATATCCAAATGAAACTGCCAGGGGAATTCCCTGGGCAGGAATTTTGCCTGCTTGGAAGTCTCATAAGAGATGGCTCCCATATTTGGTTTCAGGCACTTGTGCATCCAATCTGGGCCAGGAAGAATGTAAAACTACTTTTACTATAATACAGTGGCACAGTTGGGAAGATGGGAGTCTTGTAGGACATTTCTATGCTATTGATGCCACAGCAGCACAGTTACAGACCTGTAATTAATATTTACACTGCTGCAGTGCAATAGAGCTGATGCTTCTTACAGCCATTGAAGAGTTTTTCTGTCATTGTAAATAATCCAGGTCCCTGAGCACCAGTAGCTATGTCATGGAAGAAGGCTTCTACTGAGCTAGCAATATCTACTGCAGAGTTATAACTGCCAGCATAGCTATGGTGCTCAAGGATTGATTTTTTCACACTTCGGAGCAATACAGCTATGTCAATCTAAATTTAGCCAGGCCTTTTTGTAAAACAAGGGCTACATACCTCCCTACTCATTATGATGTTATATGCCATTTGAATATGAAAAGATAACATTGTGGATTGTATTATTCTATGTGCTTAGAAGTCAGCTCTGACTTGATTTTATAAAGGACAATGACGACTTAATTAAAAAGAAAAATAAGTGTCCATCACAGTTTGTACAGAATACGATTGTTGTTGGTTTTTCATCCCCACAGAAAGACATTCATCAGAAATATCAGGATGAGTCTCCATATGATGTTAGTTTCAAATCTTGATGTGATGCTTGAACAGACCTAAATCCTTGTCCCAGCACACAGCTTGGGCAACCATGCTGTGTGACACAAGAGTAATTCAGCTTTCAGGGAGAAGGAACACATGTTCTGTCCAGTCTGCAGAATGAAAAATAGCCACTTTGCAGCTATTATTCTATTCTTGAGCGTAGAGAAACTGCTGTAATACCTTTCTGCAGGCCCCCACAAGTTGTATGGAGGACTAACGGCAGTAAATTCAGAGTACCAGATCCACCTGCCCGTAGTACGAAGAAATCCAATAGAATTAGCTTAACTTCATATGCACAGGCTACCTCAATTTATCCCCCACCCCGCATAGCAGAACTGCTATTAGTACTGTTGCACACAAGACCTCCTCTTCCCATAGCAGGGACTCATCAATGGAGTGCCCTCCAGTGTAGAACTGTAGTTACACTTCTGTCTCATTTCCCCCTAGTGGGCTTTCAATATGTTGAATTATGCTTATGTACAATGATCAATGCCCCTTGAGGAATCTCATTTATGTAATCAACTGCCAAACAGTGAGTAAACAAGCCTTCTCCTTCTCCAAGTTCCCAGGTTTTTCCTTTGACTGGAGTTGTGCAATCTCTCCCCTCCTGTCTCAGAGTATCTCCCAGGCCTCCCTGCCTTGAGAGTTTTGTAGTCTCTCCCCTCTGAAGCTGCCTCTCTGTGTTTTGGGGGATGTAACTTTCTCCAGGAGTCTCTGCTACCACTAGGTGTGGCTTTCTATCTAGCTCCTCTGCAAAGCTCTTTTCCTAGGAGTTTGCTCTCTATGTTCTGGGCTCCTGTCTGACCCTCAGAACCATATATAACCAAGTTCCATAACTAATGAATCATCAAATTAACTATTCACAGGTGAATCTGGATTGGCTCATTTGCCTTAGCAGAGCGTGTCACACGAGGCTAGATGCCAGACCTTCAGAAGGTCAGCCACAGTGGCAGACCCCCCTCTCCGCCTCAAATCAGGAAAATATTTAAGCACACAATTAACATGAAGCTCACATCTTTTACTTTATGGGACTTAAATATACACTTAAATGCTCTGCTGAACAAAGATGCTTTCCAGACTCAGAGACTTAGTATGCAATGTGAGACAATAAAATGTCTAATCTTTTAAAAAAGAAAGAACACAACCCCAACATAGAGTGGTTTGGAGCTTTTGTTTTTTAATCTAATCAATTTACTAATATGAAATTTAGAAAACAGCAAAAACCCCACACATAACACTATGCACCAGAATATCTATGTATAGAACATGCCATGTTGTTTCCCAAAAAGTGTCATGTTGCATTATGGTGTGATTCTGAAAAATTAAATCTACATAATGCAAGCCAATGTTGTAAAGTAGAAGAGCTCTTGTAGTGTTTTCCCACAGTAAGCATTATCTTGCTCTTTGGTAAAGTTAACAGGATTTTTAGCACTGACTTCATGATGAGCCAAGTTCTCTTTTGCTTACCTCCATGGGATAAATAGAGGTCTGTGCTGTTGCCCCAGCTAAAGAACCAGATACAAATCTTTCAATGGTCCCAACCTTTCCATCTTCATTAGCAAATATCTTCTTATACTGTGTAGGTAAAATACATAAAGACAAATATATCACACATCTTTCTGAAGCAGGTGAAACCCATCAGCAGAAGCCTGAATATGACATAGATGGTTTTCACAAGAAGTGTGCATTATAGATTTCCAATTAACACAACTTAAAAATATTTATAGTACAGTTCTGTGTGTAAAGATTTACAAAATCACAGATCTTCCAGCCTGTGAAAGTCCTTTACATTTGGTCCTACTAAGTGGGACTAATTCTGCCCATACTATAGTTGCAGTGGGAGAGGTCTAGGTTGGATATTAGGAAAAACTATTTCACTAGGAGGGTAATGAAGCACTGGAATGGGTTACCTACGGAAGCAATAGAATCTCTATCCCTAGAGGTTTTTAAGTCCCGGCTTGACAAAGCCCTGGCTGGGATGATTTAGCTACAGCTGGTCCTGCTTTGGGCTGGGAGCAGAACTTGATGACCTCCTGAGATCTCTTTCAGCCCTATGATTCTATAGTGGCACAAGTGTACTACTAAAGTGAATGTTGCACCAAGACACCGGTTAAAAGTCAACCATTCTAAATCCTCTAAAACTGACTTGGTTAGTCTTTGAAACTTGGTATCCCATAATAAGGTACAGGAAAGGATTAGTGACCCAAATTTAGAATAATTTGTGTTGGGATTCTGGACACAGAAGACGGAGGGAGAGGGAGAGAGAAACTTTCTAGGTGATAAGATGACTGTTGCGAAGATCTAGAGCTCAAGCTATTGATGTGATGTGGGTCAAAATAGTCTTAATCTCTCAAGTTTTAAACAAGGGATGTAAGCAACTAGTTGACTATCCGATACGCAAAAGCTTATTGGATAGTCAAGGGACTAGTCAACGAGTCGCTTCCCCCCCTTGCTGCCTCTATCAGAGCCTGTCGGCTCTTAATCTATTTAAAATGCTAAAGCTAGCAGGAGGGACCCAGCGCAAGCTGGGAATCGGCTGTCTCAACTCACGATGGGTCCCTTCTGCTGTGCTTTAGTCTTTTAAATGGATTAAGAGTGGGGTACTACCCCTCTGCGGCTCCCCACGTATCGGCTAGTCAATGGAAAATCCATTGACTAGTTGATCGAGGTAGAGGCAGAAAGGAGTATGCTTAAAAGCTGAGGTGCAGGGGAGGCAGGGGAGTAGCAGGGACTGGACACTAGTCCCAGGCGCACCTCTGCTTTTTAAATGGATTAAGAGCCAAAAGGATCTTAATCCATTTAAAAGGCTAAAGCGCAGGAGGGACCTAACGCAAGCCATGAATCAGCTGTCCCAGCCCATGCCGGGTCCTTCCTGCTGGGCTTTAGTCTTTTAAATGGATTAAGTCAGCTCTTAATCCATTTAAAAGGCAGAACTGCAGTGGGGTTAGCTCCTGCTGTGGCTCCCCACTTATCGACTAACACCTAGTCGATGGCAAATCCATCTACTAGTCGATTAGATGATTAAACTTAATTTCACATCTCCATTTTACACAAGACTGTACTTTGCACACACTAAATATCTGAGGGACCCAAACTGAGAAAATGTACATTTTTACAATGCATATATCCCAATACAGAAAAGCAGCTAGAGGATTTTTCTTTCCCACCATTTTATATGCTTTCAAGTTAAAATTTTCTAAGTGTTCTAAAATTCAAATGGCTAGTTGGATAGCTTTGAAAATTTAATGTCCCTCATGAGGACACAGTGTAGAGTTAGAAATTCAAATCTGGGGTCATTTGGCAAAGAGATTTCAAGGGTAGATGTCCTTTTAAAAAAAAAATTCCTTTTACTGCTTTGTACTATTAAACTGAAAGGTACTAACCTCTGGGTGAATCAGAGCTCACTGTGTTTGACTGCTACAAATTCGTTCTTCAATTAACTTAACTAAGAATAAGTTCATCACAAGCACCCATGGAACACAAAAGAATTTTGAATGAAATGGATGGAGAATAGTTTTATTTGGAGGAAATTATAATCAAAATATGAAGGGGAATTAGACATGTGAATGCTTAAGAACATAAGGACAGCCATACTAGGTCATAGCAAATACCCATCCAGTTCATTATACTATCTTTCAACAGAGGCCAATGCCAGGCACTTCTGAGGCAATGAAGAGAACAGGTATACATGAAGTGATTCATCCTGTCGCCCATTCCCAGCTTCTGGTAAACAGAGGTTAGGGACCCCATCCCTGTCCATCCTGGCTAATAACCATTGAAGGACCTATCCTCCATGAACTTATCTAGGAAAGGAAAGCATTAAGGAGAGAAGGAGGGCACAGTCAAAGAATGGATGCTAAACTCTTCATTTTCTGTTTTTCAGAATTTTCTGTTTTGATTCACTCAACAGTCTGCAAAGGAGCAACTCATCACTAAGCAATCCTAATTCTGCAGTAATGTCATTTTTAAAGTCACTGAATACCAACATGATTGTGCTTTTTTAACAGAGCAGAAACCTACAATCCTTGTGCACCCAGAACTTCAATATAAGTGAATGAATACTTAAGGAAAGGAGGATTCGGTCTTATGCGCACCATACCACTTGCTGTAGGCAGCCAAATACAGATACTCCGTCACTGATAAGCTGTACTAAAAGTAAGAAGTAATGTATGGAGGAAGATGAGCAATAACTGCATATTAGGGCAAACACAAACCTTCTAAGGTATAGTAAATCAAATATCCTGTACAAAATTAAATACCTTTGGTTTGGGTTTTTTGTTTACAGCCTAGAAGAGCACTGATATAGTGTACATTATTTTGCTCTTACTTCTGACCCCAGCAAGACTGCCATATTCACAGATGAGAAAGCAAAGAGTAACTGGGTGTTCTAGAATCCCAAACTAAGACTCTGAACACAGGGATATCTCTATTCCAAAGGAGGGTTAGGCTTTTAATATGTTGTGTAAAGCTGATTCAGAGGTAATTATAACTCTGAAATCCACAATGGGGGCAACTTACTGCATACAGCACAATGATACTGCATTGAAAAGGAATCCTGCATACAGGTACGTGTTAACATACACACGCTACATTTGTATGTGGTTACCATTTAGAAATCAAAATGGAAGTATTTAAATTAGACCACATCTCCATAAAAAGTTACACAGATAAGTAGGTAATTTTAAAGTCTTATGATGCAAGTTTGATCTCTTTCCTACATTGTTCTCACCATAACAGCAATAATCCATATTTTACAAATATTCTATTAACCAATTATGAGACTATTTTAAATTTGATCAATAAAACCATTGTATGTATTTTTATCATCACTTGCATTCAGTTGGTTTTTCAGTATTTAATGTTCATCCTGATTTGACACATTACCTGTTCATATGCCCAGAACTTAATAGCTGTTTCAGGTGCAATTTTAATAACATTCACACCATTTCCCCTCCAAAGGGAACGAAAGCCTCCTTCTTTCACCATCTGCTTAAGGCCACTTGATATATTCATTTTATTTGACTTTGAACCGTGAACCTATTAACCACAGTAAGAAAAAAGAAATGCTCAGATTGGACATAGGACTAATTTTTAAGAAACAAAAGGATAAGAATTGTAGTAAATAGTTAAGTCAAAACTCCCTAGAAGACAGACAGTATAATAACTTGTCTCGTAACAGAATAACTGTAATTAATCTGATATGCTGCAATATGACTGTAAACTAAGGTTTGTTTTCACACCATTAACGTATTCTGTTATATTTCTTGAAAGCTAACACTACAATAACAATATTCCAGTCTTTCATTTTTATATAAGTTGTGATATTTGGAAGAGATTTGGCTACTGATTCAAAAGGGAATATAAAATGCTTGTTATCTATAAAATGCAGTACATTATTCAAAATGCATATTATAGAAACTCTACGTAATGCGCTTTTTAGATTGAGTAGTACTTTATATGTGGCAGACTCAAAAAACAAAGGAAGCTACTGTGTAAAGTCTTATGATTTTGAAAAGTGTAAAAAATGTTATTGTATTGCTGATCTTAATACACTATTGTAGTATATACCAGTACTACTGATTTTGATAGGATATATGTGTTTTCCAGGATCAGTATATTTATTAATTATTTTAGATATCAAAAGGAAACATATTTAATATAATATCTGTACCATAAACTCACCATAAAGCAAGTCTTATTAAAAATGCATTTAATTTTTAAAAAGCAGAAAAATGCATAAGAAAAACATGCAAGTGCAAGCATGCATAAGATATCAACAAATTAGGTCCTAATTCTGCAAATCATTATGACCACAAGGATAGTTAGGTATAGATCTTTGAAGGATCATTACCTAAGCCAATACAAATTATGAAACAGTATTAAAATCACGACAGCCTGTCTCAAAAGGCTATATTCTATTAGTTAGCAAAAACTCCCATCCAGCTGGAACTCCCTTATAAAACTGTCACAACATGCCCAAATTATTCTAAAGTGATACACCAGAATTTCAAATTGCTTAAATATTGCAACTCACCTGCATCATGACTTTAAGGCGATCTAATGGTGCTGTACCTGTTCGAGAGACAGCACCAGCCACTCCTCCTGATAACAGCTGTCTCCACCACTGCCCTGACTTTTTCTCTTCCTCTGTGAATTCGTCTGGGATAGTCAAGCTATCTCCTATATCCAATACCTGTCACAACACAAAGCAGAAAAGGGGCAATAACTATTTTTCCTATTTCATCTGCTTAGTGATTTTACTGATAGTTCTGACATTGGCTTGACTACATACAGACACCCTACACAATGACAATGTATAAAAAGGTTACACTGAAGACATAAGAATAGCCATCAAAGATCTGTAATGGGGATTAGGGATGTTAAATTTACTTTAATCAACTAATTGACTGGTTGATAGAATTTGCATCAACGTGTCGATTAGTCAATAAGTTGGGGAGCTGCAGCGGGGTTACCTCTTCACCCTGGGGAGCCAACCTCACTGCAGCTCTGCCTTTTAAATGTATTAAGAGCCGGCAGACTCTTAATACATTAAAAAGCAGCAGAGCAGCAGGGGGACCCAGCACGAGCCAGGACACCTGATTCCTGGCTCGCGCCAGATCCCCCCGCTGCACATCAGCCTTTTAAACGTATTAGGAACCTACTGACTGATTCCCAGCTCACACCTGATCCCTGCTACCCCTCTGCCTCCCCTGTTCCCTGCAGAGACAGTGCTGGGGGGGGGGGAACCGTCTTTTAAGCTGGCTCCCCTCAGAACTGGTTTCTGCTCCCTCCCCTTAGTGCCTCTGATAGAGGCAGCAAAGGGGAAGGAGGGAAAAGCGACTAGTCGCTTACATCCCTATTAGGGATTTTGGATATCATTTAATTGAAGTGTCATGTAACCACATGAAATCTTAGTGGTTACAAGACTATTTGACAGTCCCCAGAGGCAGGGTGGGCAGCCAGTGTACTCTCGGTCCCATTCCTTAGAAGCCCCCTGCCACCCTTCACTGTTGCCTTTGCATCAGAAGCAGCAGTGCCAGGAGGCAGGCAGGAGCCAACCCACAAGGGATCCAGTTTAAAAAACACTCCTTGCAGAGATCAGCTACCTGCTGCTCCACATTGCTGCTTCTGACAGAATAGCTGATGTAGGGTGACAGCAGCCCCTGTCCAGGAGGGATCTGAGCTCCCCATGTACACAGAAGGCTCCGCAGGAACAGCCCATCGGCGGAGTCTGAGCTCCAGGCTTATTGGTTAATCGAGTAGTTGTCGACATGATGACATTCCTAATGGACATACTGTAATTTCATCCCACTTTTATACAATTTAAATAAAAGCAATTCTATGCTATAGAGTGACCATGCACATGTATGTGTACAAACACACACTGACTGTCTACATGAAATTAGCAATGTTGTGAAATTTGAAACAATTAAAATACGCCTCCAACTTGTCTGAACACATGAATGCAACAGTTTGTTATAAAATAACTAGAAAGTAACTAGGAAAAAGGATTTACCTTCTTTTTTGTGACATAGTTTTGTGTGGCATCCCCAAGGGGACAACACACTCATTTCTAGTCCAAATGCTTGGCAAGATACTGAACCTTAGACTTTTTCACTGATCCAGAACTAAATACTCACTCACAAGATTACTTGGGGCAAGAAGATGGGAGACCACCACCACATTTGGGGGTAAAAAGCACAAATTATACCAGCTGTCTAAAGCTTCTCAGAAAGCTTGAAGTTCTGCAATTAGTTTTGACAGAGAAAGATTTGGAAGCAGAATCTAGTGAGGAGTCAAAGATGCAGGATATTTTCATACACACACATAGAGCTACAAAAATAAATCTGCTTTAAAATAGAAGCTAAACTTACAGTAGAATGTTTCCAATAACGGACTATTTCCTCAATGTCTGTAGCTGGGTTAAATAAAAAATGATCCCGCCATTCATTCCAGTCCACGGACATTGTCCCATCAGCATCAATGCTGAAATTAAAACAAAAGTTTGAAAAATTGTAACATATCTATAAAACATAAATAATAGAATATCTTGTCACACCACCTTTTTTAAACTTAAAGACCTGTGAACCCATGCAAACGAGTCCTCACACAAAAGTGTGAAAATCCATGTACAGCAGAACCTCAATGTTATGAAAACTAATCTTATGAATGTCCAGTAATATGAACCATTTTTCCTAACCAGGGTAGGGGGGGTAGGATAAACAGATTCAACAAAAGTCACATTAACAAAGGACAAGTCTATATCCCTTCACATTTCCAGTACCGTCAATCCCCTGGAAATCATACTTTGCAGTGGTCCGAAGGACAAGAAAACAATGCAGAGTACCATACTACAACTTATACACCTTGCCTAGTATAAATTTGAGATGTTCTATTTTATGAATCTTTCAATTTTATGAACTCAAATATTTAGCAGAACAGGGATTCTACTATACTATCATATTTGGAAGGGTATGCATGGCTCTTTAGTTTCCTAAGAAAGGAAAATAGAACATGTTAAACTGAAGGTCAACTACCATAGTTAGGCAAATAGAGGTGACAGACATCTAAATATTAGCATAACTCAGATTCTGTCTTTAATGCTAATGAACAGGGCTCAACAAATCGCTGTTACTTCTTGCCTGTGGCGAATAGATTTCAGCCAGTCGCCCCGTTCACTGGCGGCACGCGCATGCGGGTCTTGACCATGCGCAGTGCGGGGCTGGCGAGTAGATTTTGCCGCCATTTGTCAAGCCCTGCTTATGAAAATAAAAATTAGTGTTATATTTTGCTAATCAATAGTTACCTTTGATTAAAAAATATTTTAAGGCTGAGCTGGAATTATGTAAATGTGTTTAGGAACAGATATTTGAAGGATATACAGACAGACTCACAAACAATGATTAGAAATACAAATAGTTCCTGACCTTTGTAGAATCTTTTCTGCCTGTTGTTCTGAAATAACAATACCCAAGATCTTGAGGGACTGGACAATCTCTGATGCTTCAATTTTTCCTTAAAGCATTAAAAGAAAATATGTACAAGATAAATACTTCTTCAGACCTCAGTATGTAAGCTCAAATGATAATCATCTTCTACTTGAAGATTTGAGAAGTCTTTAAACTAACATTTCATTCAAAGCAGCATAGACCATTTAATACACTTTTACGCTGAAGTCCTAAATGATATAACTGGATAACATGTATTTATAATATGTAAGTTCATCAACACTTAAGCCAACCTTCCCCCATAGTGAGAACCTGGTCTAAGGAACCTAATTCTAGCTACGTAAAAACCATAGCTGGAATCGACACACCTTAACCTGAGCTTCAGCACCATCCTCACAGCAGTAGGTCAACAGGAGAAACACTCCCATCAACTTCCCTTACTCCTCATGAGGAGTAAGTGTACCAATGCCAAAGGGGTGCCCTTAGTACACGGGTGGGCAAGAGTCTGCCAGCAGGCTGGATCCAGCCCAGCAAGCCGCCGGATCCAGTCTGTGGCTGCCTCACTGGAACCATTAAGCACAGTGCAGCTGCTGCTGCTTTAAATGTGGCTGTTCTATGCTGGGGAGCAAAGAGGGAGGCTTTGTGATCTGTCCTGCACCCTAGCAAAATCTCTCAGCTTCCATTGGCCAGTTTCTGGACAATAGGAGCTGAGAAATTGTGCTGGAGACAGGGGCAGCCAATGAAGCCTCCCTCCTTCCCTTCCTGCCCCCTGTAGCTCCCTCCACCCCCACTGCCTGGAGCAGAGCCACGTGGAACAGCTTGCCACTGCAGCTCAGGTTCCTGCAAGGCTGATGGCTGGGAGCCACTTAGGTAAGCACCTCCCAGCCAGAGCCTGTATCAGGCACCCATGCCCTGTCCCCCTTCTACCTGCCACAGACCACCACCCAAATCCTCTGTACCCCATCCCACTTTCTCCCAGGTCACAACTCCCTCCCAGGCTCTGCACCCCTGCCTAGAGCCCCTCCCCCATGACAGAATCCTTTTCTGCACCCATAATCCTTCCTTCACCCCAATTCCCTCTAAGACTCCACACTCCCTCCTGCACCCCAGTTCCCTACTTCAAGTTCCCTTCTGCACCCCACCTCTGTCCCAGACCCTGCACACCTTCGGTAGAAATACAGACTTTGACCACTTGCCAAAAATCTTGGAATGGCCCCCCCACATTAAAAATTACTGCCCATCCTTGCCTTAGTGGGTCTTTACTAGACACACTAAATTGAACACCAGAAGATCGACCGATACTCTTATAATTGGCCAGCCTAAGATATAAAGGGAAACCAAACTCTACATTCTCAGTGGACCCCCAAATGATACGGGGCTGGGTAAACAACTTCCTTTTCTGCAGCCAGTCTTTTCCCTGAGTGGAAATGGGAAAGTGGGTGTTGGGGGAACCCAGGCCCACCCTGTACTATGGATTCCAGCCCAGGGCCCTGTAATAGCAGCTGCCTATAGAAGTCTCCAACACCAGATATGAGACAGCTACAAAATCCCTGGGCTACTTCCACAAGCCTTCCCTAGCACCTTCCTTATCTCAGGCTCTTCCTACCAGACTCTGCTGGTGCTTGCTCCTCCTAGACCAGGGGTGGGCAATAATTTTTGACCAGGGGCCACTTCAGAAATTTTTGAAGTGGCTCCAGGCTGCCCCAGAAGGGGTGGAGCCTCAGGCCGAAGAGACGGGTCCAGGACACTTCCGTGCTTCCCCACCCACAGACTCTGATTAGCCTGGGGGTTGGGTGACTGTGCAAAGTCTTCCCCCCGCCCTCCCCAGAGAAAACCACCAGCTGTTCTGAATAGCTGGCGGTTCCCTCTAGGTACCTGTGCCCCTGGTGGTGGGGGGAGACTTCGCATGCTCCCTCCTTCTGCCCCCAAGTCAATCAGGGCCTGGGGAGGGGGAGCACGTGAAGTCTCTCACTCCCTGCAAGGGAGCACCGCACTTAGAGTCAACCACCAGCTAAGCAGAAGCTGGCAGTTGACTTTAAGTGAGGAGCCCCTTGCAGGGCGGGAGGAGACTTTGTGCACTCCCTCCGCTCCCAGGCCAATCAGGGCTTCTAAGCGTGGCACACTCCTTACAGGGCAGGGACAGGGCAGGAGGAGACTTTGCATGCTTCTCCCCTCTTCCAGGCCCTGATTGGCCTGGGGGAGGAAGGAGCAACAGGACCTCCGTGGGCCAGATCAACTTGCTTGGCCAGATCCAGCCCACAGAGGCCCTTTTGCCCACCCCTGTCCTAGACCCTCTGTAGTGCTCTCTCTATCCTCTCAGCTTCCTGCATACTGCAGAGAAGCTCTTTTTAACAAGTTTCAACTGGTTCTTTAATTGGCCCCAGGTATTCTAACTAGCCTTGGCTTACTTAGCTCTGTAAGCCCATTAAATAGCTCCAGGTGCTCAACTGCCCTTATTGATTCTGGCACGTTCTTGCTGGTTCTGGAATAGCCCCTGTCAGTTTACCCGGTGAACAGATATTTACGCAGTCTGACACTAATATACCTCCCTTCCAATACTCTGGCCTGACCCTATCACAAATACGTAATCAAAATTATGAGTCTGCTCCTAATCCAATTGAAATTCACTGGAGAGGATACAAGTTTGATATTAGCAATACAAGTTCCATCTCAGAAAACAGTACAAGCACAAAAATTATCTCCACATATATTACATACAATATTTCCATTACAAAAAAATTATTTAGGTCCTTAAATGTTTTGGGGAAATAAACCATGTTATACTGAATTATTCTGAAACCTAGTTCAGTAATTGGCATCAACATTTTCTTTCAAACTGATTTTTGAGCCCCAGGACAAGTGAAAATAAATACATACCATCATTGTTTTTGTCCAGACTCTTAAATGCTAGTTTCATTTTTTTCTCATGGTCTTTAAGGTACTGCATGAATTCTTCGAAGTCCAGCTGCCCATCCTTGTTTACATCCCCAGCTTTAAAAATTTTCTGTTTACAGAAAAACAATTAAGAAAATATTGTTCATCAAAAAATAAATTAAATAAAAGTGCTTTGTAATATTAAGATTTGCATAATCAATCATGACATATTCTCACATTTCAGAAGGCAACACTTTTCTTCACTCCAAAAACTGATTTCCCACTCCCAAGATGGTGTTGCCAGGAGGGCTTTGGCTTCCTTGACCACGGGATGCTGTTCCAAGAAGGACTGCTAAGTAGGGATGGAGTTCACCTTTCAAGGAAGGGGAAGACCGTATTTGATTCAGATGGGCTAACCTAGTGAGGAGGGCTTTAAACTGGGGGCAGGTGACCAAAGCCCAAAGGTAAGTGAAAAACATGAAGGCCTGAGAGATGGCTCAGAAATGGGAGGGAGCATGGGCTGAAATAGCAAAAATAAAGGAGGGACAAGGCAGAACTGGGGTGGGAGAGGGGGCAAAATCAAATCAGTATCTTAGATGTCTATATTCAAAGACATGAAGCATGGGGAATAAGCAGTAAGAACTTGAAGTGCTAATAAACAAACACAACTATGACATAGTTGGTATCACAGAGACTTGGTAGGATAATACACACAACTGGAATATTGGTATAGAAGGGTACAGCTTGCTCAGGAATGATAGGCAGGGAAAAAAGGGAGGAGGTGTTGCCTTGTATATTAACAATGAATACACTTGGACTGAGGTGGAGATGGACATAGGAGACAGACTTGTTAAGAGTCTCTAGGTTAGGTTAAAAGAGGAAAAAAACAAGGGTGATGGCATGCTAGGGATCTACTACAGAACACGAACCTAGGCAGAAGACCTGGATGAGGCTTTTTTTAAACAACTAACAATATCATCCAAAGCGCAGGATTTGATGGTGATGGGGGATTTCAACTACCCAGACATATTTTGGGAAACTAACACTGCAGGGTCAAGACTATCCAATAAGTTCTTTTATTTTATTTTTTATTTCAGAAGGTTGAGAAAGCTACTTGGGAGAAGCTGTTCTTCATTTGATTTTAACAAAGAGGGAGGAACTGGTTGAAAATTTGAAAGTGGAAGGCAGCTTGGGTGAAAGTGATCGTGAAATCATAAGAGTTCATGATTCTAAGGAATTGTAGAAGAACAGCAAAATAGAGACAATGGATTTCAGGAAGGCAGATTGTAGGTAAGATCCCATGGGAAGCAAGACTCAGGAAAAACAACTGCCGAGAGTTGGCAGTTTTTTAAAGGGACATTATTAAGGGTCCAAAACAAACTATTCCACTGCATAGGAAAGATAGAAAGTATGGCAGGAGACCTCCTTGGATCAACCAGGAGATCTTATATGATAGCGGAAACCAAGTCAAATGACAAAGGATGAATATAAGTAAACACAGGTATTCAGGGGAAAGATTAGAAAGGCAAAGGCACAAAACAAGCTCAATCTAGCTAGAGAGATAAAGGGTAACAAGAAGCTGTTCTACAAGTATATTAGAAGCAAGAGGAAGACCAAGGACAGGGTAGGCCTAATGCTCAGTGAAGAGGGAGAAACAATAACAGGAAACTTGGAAATGGCAAAGGTGCTTAATGACTTCTTTGTTTCAGTTTTCATTAAGATGATGGATGGTGACAAGACGCCTAACATAGTGAATGCTAGTGGAAATAGGGTAGGTTTAGAAGTTAAAATGAAAAAAGAACAAGTTATAAATGACTTAGAAAAGTTAGATATCTGCAAGTCACCAGGGCCTGATGAAATGCATCCTAGAAAACTCAAGGAGTTGATGGAGGAGGTAACTACAGACCAGTCAGTTTAACTCATGTTCCAGGGAAGATAATGGAACAAGTAATTAATGGAATCCATCTGCAACCATCTGGAAGGTAATAAAGTGATAGGTAACAGCCAGCATTGGTTTGACATGATTTGTTCTTTACAAATCCATCTGATAGCTTTCTTTGATAGGATAACGAGTCTTGTGGATAAAGGAGAAATGGTGGATGCAGTATACCTAGACTTTAGCAAGGCATTTGACACAGTCTTGCATGACCTTCTTATTAATAAGCTAGGGAAATGAAACCTACATGGGGCTATTATAAGGTGGGTGCATAACTGGCTGGATAATCATTTTCAGAGAGTAGTTATTAACGTTCACAGTCATGCTGGAAGGGCATAACAAGTGAGGTTCCACAGGGGTCTGGTTTGGGACTAGTTCTGTTCAATATCTTCATCAATGATTTAAATATTGGTAGAGCGAGTACGCTTATTAAGTTTTCAGATGATACCAAGCTAAGAGGGGTTGCAAGTGTTTTGGAGGATAGGGACAAAATTCAAAATGATGTGGACAAACTGGAGACATGGTCTGAGGTAAACAGGATTAATTTTAATAAGGACAAATGCAAACTATTCCACTTAGGAAGGAACAATCCATTTCACACATACAGAATGGGAAAAGACTGTGTAGGAAGGAGTACTGCTGAAAGGGATTCAGGGGTCATAGTGGACGACAAGTTAAACATGAGTCAACAGTGTGACACTGTTGCAAAAAAAAAAAAAAAAGCAGCAAACTTGATTCTTAGATGCATTAACAGGAATGTTGTGAGCAAGACACGAGAAGTCATTCTTCCACTCCATTCTGTGCTAATTAGGCCCCAATTGGTGTGTTGTGTCCATTTCTG
>JANRFK010004893.1:20102685-20115804 GCA_030068395.1 Apalone spinifera | reverse complement strand
AGGACAAGCAGCGGAGCAGAGCACCCTCCTGCTTGTCGATAACTACTGCAGTCTCGGGGGTGGGAAGCCCGCTCCCCTCCCAGAAACTCTTGGCAGCGGCGTGGGGCTTCCCCTGCCTTCTTGCAAAACGGCGGAGTTGCTCCATTCCCCATCAGCAGCTCCAATTGTCCAGCTGACCGGAGCTCTTCCGGATTCCAGGTGGTGCCGGACTATCGGGAGTGCCGGACCGCTGGATGCCGGACAACTGGAGTTTTATTGTACATCCTATTTTTTCAAGCTCATCTTGGTTCAGTCTCTTTCAACATTCACTCAGTTATGTCAATTTTGAGGACTGTATCGATTTGGTGATTGTGCGTTTTATGTTTGGTTTTATAAGAAACAATCCCATTCCAGGCACATCCCATTTTCCTGGCACAATCCAACACTTACGTTGGTTTAAGTTATAATCACAGGAAGCTGTATCCCGAATTTGGTGGTCCTAGCTCTTACGGTTTAAGAGGAGTTCTTGATCAAACAGAAACACAAACTAAAAATATATAGTATATTCTCAATCAAATTAGCTTGTTATTTTCACTGATTAATTAAATCTTATGAAGATTTAAAAGTCATTAGTTACCAAAAGATTGCTGGGTGTTTCCAACTTAGACTCTTAATTGATGCAATTAATGACTCATGCTCATTCTGTGAACTATGACTAGTAAATAGAGTGCAGTGCAGTAGATGCATTACAATGAAACAAAATGAAAACAGCACTATATATCAGTACTGTAAGCCTAGCTGTGACCAGATGTTTTCATATTACATATTAAAATCAGGTGGGTCACATATACTGACCAGTAGTTCCACTGGTTTTCCCTACACTGGAGAGGGGCTATAGTTGAAGAAAAGCTTCCTTACTGAATAGCCCTTCATAACTTTGCCTCCTAGTCTAATGTTATCTCTTTATTAGACTGCAAGCTTCTTGGACAAAATTCAACTATGGTTAAGTGAGTGAAACTCCACCATCTTCAGTGGATGTGTACTCCATAATACCAAGGCTAACTATGGTCCCGTCCTATTTATATCTGTAAAGAACAATGCACACTTATGGCACCCTATAAATAACAATATTAAATGCACTAAATTAAAAATTATAGCTAAATTAAGTATTTCCACATTGCAATGGCTGAAGAACAGTTCCAGTACAGATTCTTTCAAATCCAAAAGAACCTGAGGCTAGGCCTAACTAGGTTGGACCTCCCTGGCTCGACACCCTCCCTGGCCCGGCACCCTCGGGACCTGACCAGTCCCAGATAAGGGATTTTGCCGGACCAGGAGAGCTCATTTCTGGACCCCAGACACTGGCTCTGCAGGCCTGGGGTGCTAGCCACTCAGTCAGTTCTTCAACTCCTGCTGGTACTACTGCCTTGCCAACCCCGCCGCACACTGGAGCTCCAGGGTTGCGAAGGTGCAGTGGTCCCGGACCCATGCAAGCTGGTACTGCTCGGTCCTGGCTTGCGCCAGGTCCAGGATCCCCGAACAGGGGCTGCTTCATGGCAGCAGGCCCTTTCCGTGGGTGGGCCCAGCTCCTCACTGACCCCCCCCCCGTGGATAGGGGTTGCTGCTGGAGCAGCCTCTGCCTGTGGCAAACCTCAACTCGCTGCGGGCAGAAGCTGCTTCGCAGCATCCTCTCCTACCCCCCACAGCTGCCTCTGATAGAGGCAGCAGGGGGAGCAGGCGGCACCACAGAGATAGTGATGGGGGGGGAGCCAGCTTTTAAGCTCATACAGAGGCAACAAAGGGGGTGAGGGGAAGCAAGTATTCAAGTAGTCGATCCTCACTTACAACTCTATCCAGGCCCCAGTGGGCGGCCCTGCCATCAGCTCACTTGTCATCATGGGTAGTTGGCTGGTGGTCTGTGGAAAGGTCTGTGTTGAGTGCGGAGGACCGCAGGCCAAAACGTTTGAGAACCACTGCTGTAGGGGAAAGGGATACTTATCCATATTCATTTGGATGAAACTGAGTACATTGAGCACACCACCAAGTTGCTCAAAGGCTCTGGCCCCTTGACCTTCCTGCCCATAGCATTTGTGGGGGCAAGTGTTTCCTCTGCACATCCATACACATCGCCAGTTTTGCCTGTGGATGTCTTAAGATGGCCTTAAGCCACTTCTGAATCACACTATGTGCAGACTCTATTAGGGATGTTAGAGTTTAACCAGTTAACCAAGAAGCTAATACCTACTGTTTAACATTATCAGTTAAACGCTGCCCGCCTAGGGAATCAGCTCCTCCTCCCCCCTCCAACCACTATGGCTCTGCATTTGAACTTGGAGCTGGCAGGCAAGCTCAGGCCTGGCATGTGCTGGGTCTCGGCAGCTGGGCCAACTCTTGGGCTGCCCCCATTGCAGCTCTGCATTTGAATTTGGAGCGGACCAGGGCCAGCTTCTGGGACTGGCACATGCTGGGACTCAACCTACCAGCTCCTACTGCAGAGCCCGCAGCAGGCTGTAGTACATCCCCAGGCAAAACTTAACAGTTTACCTTGTAACTGATAGGATATTTAATGGGTACACAGTTACTGTTTTAAATGATTTCTAAAATTCCTAATGTCTACACAAACAGCACTGCAGTGGCACAACTGCACCAACAAAGCTATGCCGCTCTAACACATCTGGTGACGATACTCTATGCTGATCACAGTGAGCTCTGCTGTCGGCATAAAAACAACCTCCGTAAGTGGTGCAAGCTATGTTGGAAGAAGGAGAGTAAGATGGATGTGCAAAAGCAATGTAATGACTGTGGTGGCTTTTACATTTGTAGCAGCTAAAGGAAGAGCTTTTAAAAGATGACCACTATCATTATGAGAAGATGCTGGAGATGGATAGGGCACGTGATGAGAAGGGAGGCAGACGCCATTGTAAAGGTAGCACTTCACTGGATGCCTTAAGGACAATGGAAACATGGGAGGCCCAAGACAACATGGCAGCGTACTGTTGAGGCAGATATGAAGAGAATGAACTACATCTGGGACACACAGGAGAAAATAGCCAAAGAAACAAAAATGGAGAACCTTTGTTGCTGCCCTACATGCCAGCAGGCGTAACAGGCATTAACTAAAGGAAGAGAAGACAATTCCTACTCTCAGTCACCTTACTGAAGCCAGGTAACTCCACTAAATTCAGAGGATTTATTTCCAACTTACACTGATGTACCTGAGCTGTTCTTGGCAGTGAGATTCTCAGTTTCTACATTTGGTTCAGTTTTTCTATATGTAAAAGTTAGCAAGCAAAACTAAAGAGATTGACAGAATTATTAGGAAGTTGCCTGCCATGATAAAATTTGTACTTATAAAATTAGAAATACATGACATTTTGAGTATCAGAGGGGTTGCCATGTGAGTCTGAATCTGCAAAAGCAACGAGGAGTCCTGTGGCACCTTATAGACTAACAGATTTATTGGCGCATAAGCTCTGATAAAGCATCTGACAAAGTGGGTCTTTGCCCACAAAAGCTTATGCTCCAATAAATCTGTAAATCTATAAGAAACCACGTGACATTTTGACACAGTTTTCAGTGCAGAATGCAGGGACATTAAACATTCAGTTTCCCTCAACCATTAGAAAATCTGAGTGCCTAATTCCCTCTCCCCCTCCTTGCCCCTTTGCCCCCCCCCCATATATATTTCATTCCCTGCATTCTGCAACCTTATCACAGGCATGAAACCGGTGCGACAGGTTTTCAATAGTGAACATACAAAATATGACTGACATTCACTGCTGGCATGCAATTTAAAACTGACAATTCTCTCAGTTAAGCAAACAGACTGTACTGTCTCTTCCCTAAGTAACTAATGAAAATAGAGAACACAAATTCATTGATTGCAAGAGTGGTTTTGAACCCTTCAACTAAATCAGGTTTTCTAATTCAACATATCCACTGCTGGTTTCTCTTGCACCCATTTTACACAGTTGTAATTCCATTCACTTTCGGTGAGCCTGCTCTAGATTTGCACCATCACAGCTGAAAACAAAATCCACACCTTTGAGTTGAAAGCTATATGACATGTTTCTGTCTCAGAAGTGGATTTCCTTCTTTTATTTTCAAGTATTAATATTAATAAACTGCGTTGGATAATGACAATATAAAATATGAATGAATACCAAGGATAGGCAGGAAGCTAAAAGCCCTTCAAGTAATCTTTTATTTATTCAGGATCAACTTTTGAAAATAATGAGTTTAAGAATACATAGTTTTAAGAATACTAACATTATAATTAGGCTATTTTGTCCTGGTTTTCCATTAGGGATGTAAAAAGTTAACCTGATAATTGGTTACCCAGTAAGCATTAGGCTTACTAGAATGCTTACTTGATAACCATTTAACTGGATTGCAAGCCATGTGGAGCCAGCTGGTGGGACCTCAGCCAGGTCAGAGCAACAGGCAGGATGATATGGTGGGCAGGCAGGATCCCAGCCCTGCTGTGGCGGCAGGGGCAGGCAGGACCCCAGCCCACCTGCACGCCACCGCAGACCCCGACCCCGCCACCACCGCTCCCAGCCCACTCCAGAGGCCCTAACATGTCTGCCCGCAGCAACAGTAAGACCCTCTACCCTAGCTATCCTGCTCCCACCAACAGTTAACTGGTTAAATTATACAATTTACAGGAGGCCTATAATATATGGCATTATTAAAAAATAAAATGAGAGAACTGTATAATGTTGCACTCTGGTTATATTACATAGAAATTTGAGATAGACGATGAATGTGACAGCGGAGAGCTCTATTTTGCTAAACTAATCTCAGGGTTGATTGCAAATCTAGAAAGTCAACATAAATTAACAATAATTAAAACAAATGTAAACTTTTAAGATTAGCTAACCTAATAAGGCCAACTTCACCAGCTTTGACAAACAAGGAGATCTAATTAAAAGTCACACAAACCAAATGTTGCCTTCTCAGAATAAAATCACCTTATCATAAGAACTTTCTAATCCATAGAATTATGTATGGTAAGTAAACCATTTCAGCCAAGTAAACCTGGCTGAAAAAGAATAAGAAATAGAATATTTCTTTTTAGATATATGGGATCAGATTATCAACTGGTGTAACTCAGCACAGCTCTATGAAACTCAGTGTAGCTAGGGTGATTTTGATCAGTTAAGAATCTTGTCAATCATATTGCTGTAATATAGGATTTTTATATCCCTAAATGAAATTAATGAAATTATATCATTGACAATAAAGAGCATACAAGTTCAATGGTCCAATGAGAACACAACAATACAATGAAGTATGAATGTTTAAGAATTTGGGGGGGCGGAGGGGAGGTCATGAAATGTTTCTAAGAAACAAACTAAACAGGGTATTTTAACTCCACCGGTCAGCCACTGCCCAGGCTCAAAACAATTTCTACTTGCACCTCCTGCTTCAGTAGCCATTTATGGTGTTACACTCTACTGACAGAGCCTGAAGGTGCTCAAACTTTTTTTTTTACCTGGTGCCCAAGAGGAACTTACACCTCCATGACTCAGATCATGCAAACAGATAGATGCAGAATGTGCAAATCAGTGCCAAAATCAGCAATTCATTCTTTTTATTATTCTGGGCCTGTAATGTGCTATCAGGTATCATACAACAAGGGGTGGTGAAATACCAGAGATGTGAGACACAAAGCCAAGCCCAACTGCCCACAGAATTACCAACTGCCAGGCTATTAATACAATTTTGAACTCAGGATATTTTATCTATTTACATACAGCCTTACAGAAAGCTTATATACAATGGTATTTACAATAAAAACTGTATACTAAGGAATTAAAAACACAGACCTCAGTCCTGAATTGGGTGTATGCAAGCTCACCATGATGACAGTAAAGTCACATTCACATGCAGATCCATTTGCAGGATTGGGGCTATAAAGAGTTAACAGCTTGAGCAGTCTTTAAAAAGTCGTTTAGCTTAAGATATCTACATTCAGCATATTAAAAGGAAAAACAAAATTGTTTTCCACCAGAACCCAGATTAAAAGGTGTGCACATTTTAGGCCTGTAGCTCCTTTCACCTACACTGACTTCAACTCAGTTACTCCTGATTTACACCAATATAGTTGGGAGGAGGATCTAGCCCTTCTTATACACCTATATCTAAATGTAGAAAGTGACTTCAGAAATGTAGTTCTATTTTGATTATTTGGCCTGCGTCTCCTAATGTTTTAGGCCTTGTACCCCACTGCAGGGCAGAAGGAAACTGAATGAAATAGGCAAGAGAGCAAACAAATAAAAAATACAGTTGGGGAATAACTAGAGTGTTCAGGGAAAGGTGAAGAACTTTCGAGCAGCTGGCTTTCAAGAGGAAAGGGTGGATGCCTGTGTACCTAGATACAGGGCAGCTAAATTCACACTGCTGACCAGAGCAGTTCACTCACGAGGTGCATTGCCGGACACCTCCTGGTAGCCACTGACAGGCACAAAACCAAGTGCAGAGTACAGTGACACTGTGGCCAGAACACAAAAAGTTCTGCTCCTCTCCTCGAGGGGGCCTTTGTTGGCAAAGCTGCAGAGTTTTGTCATGGGGACGGGCACTACAGTGTGTACATCGCCCCCGTTTGGTCGACAAAAGCTGCCTTTGGCCAATACAACTCTATGGTGCAGACTAGGCCATACTTCCCTGGAGAGGCTGAGCCCCATGCTGCACACCGGCCTGAGGCCACGGCACTCACTGCTGCAGAAGGCACCACGGGCGTCACCTCCCCGCACACACATCCTACCCCGGCCCCTACCTCTTCTGCATCTTTGCCCAGGGGGATGCCCAGGGCTTTCAGGCCCGCCTGCAGCTCGGCGATGTCCACTCTCCCGTCCTCATTGAGGTCCAGCTTCTTGAAGAGATTCTCGTACCGGGAGCTGTTGTTGGCTTCTTCGCAGGCAGCTTGGGGGAGTACCCAGCCCCGCAGGAACCGAAACATGGTGCGGCCGGCCGGGGGCGGGCGGAGCAGCGGGGAGCCGCAGGCGGTCAGGGGCAAGCGGAGCGGGGAGGCCGGAGCCGAGCGGGGAGGAGGAGCAGGCAGTGCGCGCAGCGGGAAGGGAAGGGCGGCTCCCCTAGGCCCGCTCTGCCTGGCCACGGCCTGGGCGGGGCGTAGCTCCCTGGCCTGAGCAACCGAGCCGGGTGCGAGGCTGGGCCGGGCGGGGCTGCTCCAGCTAGACAAGGGAGCCCGTGCGCGCCCCTCCTGCCTCGGGCGCCTGGCCACGGGCGGTGCCGAGAGCGGAGCAGGGTGCAGCTGCCTGGTGAGGCACAGCAAGGGAAGGCGGATCGATATCCCTGGCCCGGCCGGGAAGGGAGCTGCGGGGGGCTGGAGACAGGGCGGGGAGCTGCAAAGCGGAGAGAGCTTAACATCCACTGTGGTCAAAACAGGGAAACCCAGCTTCCTGGAACCTAGCTGCGCCCCACTCGCCGGGTATGGGGCAGCGGGTCGGTGCTTAGCAGGGGGACTGCAAATGCTTGTTTGCTTCAAACTGTTTTCAACCCGCTTTTCTGCTGCCCTCGGTTTTTCCCTGTCCGGTGACTAGTCCTACTCTTCGGCACGGAGAGGAAGAATGGCCCCGTAGTTAGGGGGCTTTGAGACTCAAGTAGAGCAGCATTTCTTCCCTGCTCTACCACATTATTCTGTGAGCTGAGGTTAGCCTTGTTCCTCAGTTCCTGTTTGTCAAATGGAGATCATACTTCAATCATATGAGGTTGCGAAGAGAATACATTAAAGGGTCATCTGAAGAAGTGGGCTGTGCCCATGAAAGCTCATGATACCATCTACATTTTTTGTTAGTCTATAAAGTGCTATCAGACCACTTGTTGTTTATTTAAGTTTTTACATTAAAGATTTGTGAGGTGCTCAGGGGGCAATGGAACACGTGTAAGTACCTAAGATTCTTAGGCTTTTACATACCACACACATCGACACAGAATCTGAGAACTTACATTAGTTTGATACTAATTTAAAATATTATAAAACACAATTGGAAATAAATAGTGAAGGGAAAGTGCAATGTTGAAGTTAATATTTAAAACAATCCCTTGGTTATGCTACTAATGTTTTACATTATAAAAATAAAGATAATTTGCTATATCCAGTAGGGATATGATAATGTACCTGGGTATATGGTTAACCGATGAGCCTAGGCTCATCAATTGACCTTCACAGTAACACCCAGCTTCCCCTCCTCTTCCCCTCCTGATAGAGGCAGCAGTGGGGTGAAGGAGAGGGAAGGGCAAGGGCCAGGCAGCTTCCTGGGAGCTTACTGCCAGCTCCTCACCACCAACACTACCATGCTGCTGCCTCTGTCAGTGCCCAGGGCAGGCAGCTCTGGGGGAGCCTGTGCTCCCACTGAGCCAGCTTAAAAGCCAGCATATGGTTGGTTGGACTCAGGCCTGCATAATGCAGTGCAGAGCTGTAACAGGGGTGAGGCGAGTGAGGTGCTTGCCTTGGGCACATAGCTGAAGGGGCGCAGAAAAGACAGCTACTACGCTGTCTTCACTCGTGCCACATCAGCACCCCCACCCGCGCCAAAGATGGTCTTGCTTCAGGCGCCAAATTAGCTATTTATGACTCTGATGCAGTGTATATATTAGAGTGTAGGGCTGGACCAGTAGTGATGGTGGAAGAGCTCAGTTCACTGAACTGAACTGGGCAAGAGCCAAGCTGGTATAGCTGACCAAGTGAATCCAGACAAGTTAGCTGTATGTTATAGCTGGACCTGGTGGTGTGGGCTTTGCTAAACTGGAACAGAGCCAACCTCTTCACCACCAGTGAGTCTGTCTGTATTGATGAGAAAAGCATTGGGTGGTGTCACGTTACTGGATTTTAAGGGGAGCAGCCAGATCACTGCTGCACCCATGGGGGGAAGTGGTATTTGCCTCAAAGTGTATACAAAGGTGGCCATGTGAGATGTCGAATGAGAGCTTATGGTCTACTGATTCTGTATATGCTATTTGTATATTTGTACGATGTATGTGAGTGGAGTTATAAATATGTGCTCTGTGTTGATGCTGAGAACTGGGTGATTCGATGCATGTAATGTATTATCCTTTAACAACCTTACTCGCATGCTTTTCTTTCTTTTAGTAATAAACCTTTAGATTTTAGATTCTAAAGGATTGGCTCAGCGTGGTCTTGTGAGTAAGATTCAGAGTGTGAATTAATTGGGACCTGTGGCTGGTTTCTAGGGACCAGAAGAACCCGTTTGAGGTAGGTGAGATTTGGTTCTATAACCCCTCACCTGTGTGCATGCCCGGAGCTGATTGGGGTACAGGGAGAGCTGGAGTGCGAGAGGGGTTTTGCTCGTGAGGCTTCTGGCTGGCCAGATTGGCAGCTGAAGTGCTCTCTGTGTGTGACTGGTTTGTGGTCTCTTCGGGAAGGGCCTCCAGTCAGGGGCTGTAAGGATCCCCGAGTTTGAGCAATGCGCCCTGAGCGGATGCCCTCAGCTGTGCCCAGACCCAGCCTGGTCCGTCACAGGTGGCTAGTCAGGGATAGTTTACTATTAAGAATTCTGAACCACAAAAAACAGGTAATTTATAGTCGTTAGAATTGTGAGCTCACCCATGCCCCTGATACTGTTTGGGATTTTCTCATTTTTATATAAATACTGTATCTTTTCCAAGTAAAAAGTTTTTTTGGTTTTATATTCCCAAGGACTCCTGTGTGCTTTCAAGTGGGGAAAAATGCCTGTGATGGCATCAGGGGAATTTAAAATTTTAATTCTCTAAATGCTGGGGGACAGAGTAAGATTTACATTTCCTCTTCCACAAAACACCCGGGCTACATCTACACTGGCCAGTCTTGCGCAAGAACATATGCAAATGAGCCGTGGCGCTGAATAACGCTGCACCTCATTTGCATACTTAATGAGCCGCCACTTTGCGCAAGGGACTTTTGCAAAAGAAGGAGCAGTCTACACTGCTCCTTCTTGTGCAAAAACCCCTTCTTGTGTAAGAGGCATTCTGCCTGAAAATAAGCGGCCATATTTTCTTGCACAAAAGTCCCTTGTGCAAAAATGGCAGCTCATTAAGTATGCAAATGAGGTGTGGCAGTATTCAGCGCCAGGCCTCATTTGCATATGTTCTTGCGCAAGACTGGCCAGTGTAGACGTAGCCCCGCAGTCTAGTCATAGCCTGAGTGACAATAACCATTAGTGACAATAACCGTTCATTCATTTAATAACCATTCTGCATTAATATTTTAAACCACAGTGTATTCTGTTTGATAACTTTCTGCACAAATCTGTGGGATTGATTCCTCTCTTAGGCTTGGCTCTGCTTTTAAAAGTTAGGTCACATAGCTACATTGGTCAGGTGTGTGAAAAAAATCCTCTAAAGTGCCGATCCAACCCCCAGAGAAGTTGCAGGTATGTTGTTGGACAGATGCATTCTTCCAACAACATACCTGCAACTACTCTGGGGGTTGGATCGGCACTTGAGAGGATTTTTTTTCACACACCTGACCAATGTAGCTATGTGACCTAACTTTTAAAAGCAGAGCCAAGCCTAAGAGAGGAATCAATCCCACAGATTTGTGCAGAAAGTTATCAAACAGAATATATCGTGGTTTAAAATATTAATGCAAAGAATGGTTATGTGAGAGTGTGTACCAGGTTTTGAGGCCCCCTGCTGGAGGCCTCAGGTGTAAGAGGAAACCTTTTTGGTTTATGTTAGCAGCATCTGCATTCTATCTTGGATTTCAGGAACTGGCAAGCCGGAATCCATCTTGGTTGCTGTTCTTCCCCACCCTCACATACACATTGTCACCCTTTTTACTGTAAAGTGAGAGATCAGGACAGTTACCTGACCCAAGTCTGCCCAGTAGGAGCAGGATATTCTATAAGAGATAGCACATGTCAGACAGAACTGCCCATCTGAGTGGCAAAGTGCAGTGGTGTTGACTACAGTGTTGCATTTAGCTCAGGTGTCTAGGTCTGAGCACCATTCCATAGGATTCAGGGAAGGATTATCTTACTTGCATGCAAGGGTGAGCTGTCAATAGCCATTCTTATTTGTGATCTTACCCATGTTGACGCAGGGGAAGAACAGAAGAGACTGTGTGGAGATAAAACCTGTCTGTATCCTGAGATCCACTCTTCACTAGCTGGTCCACCTGGACAGAATCCGGAGCCACTCCCCATCATGAGGGCTTTGGGTAAAGCTGCAAAAAGATGGTAGAGACCTTTTGATCCTTCATAGCCCTACCTGGTTTCTGCCTTGGGAAGGAGTAAACCCTTTTTGGTCACAGTCAGCATACCAACAGTGTTACTCTTACCTGTTTTCCTTAGTCATCTGTGTTGGGGGGGGGGTCTTATAGTTTGACTTTGTACACCTGCTTATCCTTACCTGGTTAACTGTTTTGGGTAAATAAACATGCATTAAGTTTGCATCTGCAATTTGGTTAGTTTATTCTGGGACATAAATACCATTGACAGATGCAGGATAAGGAAGATGGATCTCTAGGACTGATCTCTGCCAATTGAAAACCAGTCAATACAGTGTCCTCCTGTACCCCATCCCAGAGAAGAGCAGAAGGAGTCAAGTCCTCCAAGTGGTTTAAGGGAACCTGCAGCCACTCCTTAGCCTCTCAGGCCAGAGCCTAGGTTTTTCCCTGCAGCAGCCCCAGGATCTGCTCCCTGGGGAATTTTCTGCTTTTGGTCTGGCTAGAGATACAGCCTGGATCCAAGTGCCCTCGAGTGGTTGGGGGGAAGTAGCCAATGAGGGAGGCTGCAAGGAACAGCCATTTAGGGCCCAGCAGGCTCACATAAAAGGAGTTGCAGAGCCAAAGTCACTCAAATGCTTCCTGGAGCTAAAAGAGTAAGGGTTGTGGCTGGCTGATGGAACAGCAGGACCATGAATAGTTTATTTGCTGGCAAGGACCAGAGGAGCAAGAGAGAGATCCTGGCTAGCTTCTGGGACTGAGCCCAAGATAGTCCCCTGGAAGGGACTAGGGAGCACAAGGGAGGAGCTTCTGGCTGGCTGCAGGGTCTGAATAAAGATTCAAGGAGGGTTACAGGAAGATAATATTTCCAGGAAGGAAGTGAAAGAGTAGGGCTTTTCTTTTGTAGCTGTAAGCAGGGGCTGAACTACTGCTTGCTATCAGCCAGCTAAAAGAAGAGAGCTGCCCTGGGGGTGAGTATGCTCGCTCAAATTGTTTAGCTCTACAAGATTCTTAACTGTTAACTGTTGATATGTAAATACAGCTCATGCTGGGATGGGGAAGGAATCCGAGGTGTGGTTATGTAAATCCGATTCAGCCAGGGCTGATGGAAGATCAGTGTTGGAATGGAATGTGATGTATTATAACTAATTTGGGGTGTTGTGGGGGTCACAAATCATGCTACCCCTAAATGTGGGAACTGTAAAAATGACACCAGTACTTGGAGTAGAGACACCATCATTGTAAGAGGTCTCAGATGAACAAGCCTCCCCCTTCCAGAGGTGAGTGAACTGAGTTGGGGGGGGGAGGGGCAGAGGGCTTGAACCAGCCTGCTTCATGCCTGCCTGCCTGCCAGGCTTGAGCTTTAAGACTGGTTCAACCTGACTTTTTCCCCCTTGTTTTAAGGATAGACCTAAAGCAGACTCCATCAGGAATCTTTTTGCTAGTCGAGTGGAAGTTGGAATCTTTTGCCAGCCTAGCTGGTAGCTAAAGAGTGGAAATCACTAAGAGCTGAAGTCACTGATTTAGCCTGGAGTCAGACCCATTGCAGCCAGCAACATTGCTGGCGGGAGCGGAAACCAGCGGAGCAGCTGGCAGGAACGACAGGCAAGCAGCCGGTAGAAGCAGCGGCAGGCGGCCAGTGGAGCAATTGACAGGAATGACTGGCAGGTGGCCCCAGCAGACCACAGGAGCAGCACAAAGATGGCATGGCCTCAGGCTCAATGAGTGGAGTCATCAGGGTGATGTGTCAGGGTCCACACTGACTGGATAGAGCTGTAAGTGGGGTATTTGAAGTGGGGTATGGAGAAAGTTTGGGTAAGTGAATGGAACCCTTACATTGTTGGACTAGTGAGCCTGAGGGGCTCAGTCCATTTGAGCAGGGACGGTTACTCGTGGGAGGTTAGGAACTATGTTTGTGGTATTTTTCCGAGCTAATGCCATGTAACTTCTCT
>JANRFK010004893.1:20042958-20067559 GCA_030068395.1 Apalone spinifera | reverse complement strand
TCCATAAAAGGCTATTAGCCAGGGGATAGAAATGGTGTCCTCTGTTTGTCAGAGACTGGAGAAGGACGGCATGAGACAAATCACTTGATCATTGTCTTCTGTCCACCCCCTCTGGGGCACCTGGTGCTGGCCACTGTCGGCAGACAGGCTACTGGGCTAGATGGACCTTTGGTCTGACCCAGTACTTATGTTCTTATAGTCTAACTCAGTGATCTCCAATCTTTTTACACTCAAGATCACTTTTTAAATGTCAGAACAAGCCAAGATCTACCACCCCGTCCTTCCCCCAAGATTCCACCCCTTCCTTGAAGCCCCGCCCTCTCTATTCTCCTCCTCTCCATCACTTGCTATCCCCAGCCCTTATACACTCTACACTGCCACTTTTTTTTATTCTTTTGTAGGAAGAGGTTTTTCCAACATTTGGCCTGTCTAGACTGGACCAAATGTCAGAAAAACCCCTTCTTTCAGAAGCCCCCTTATTCCTCGTGGAACAAGGAATACAGGGGTTACCAAAAGAGCATGTTTGCTCTTCCACTAAAAAAAGCAGAAGAACAAATGCGTCCCTGGATGCTGTAATCCTGGAAAAACTTCTGCAGTCTAGCCATACCCTCACTGGATTGAGAGAGAATTTGTGGGCTCTGGAGTGGGGAGGTGCAAGCTCTGGGAGGAAATTTGGATGCAGGAGGAGGTGGAGAAGGGGACGCTGGCTCGGGGAGGGGGCTCCAGGCTGGGGAGTGTTGGGGTCAGATGGAGGATTGGGGTACTAAGCAAGCCACAGGCTTGTGGATGAGAGGATGCAGGAATTTGGGTTGGGGTATGTGAGGGACTATGGGCAGGGGGGTCCAGTATATGATAGGCTCAGATCTAGGGTCTTGGGGTGGGGTGGGGTGCAGGAGTGTTATGATGCTGCGGTCAGATGGGGGCTTGGCCCCAATTGGGGGTTTGTTGGCCAGGCTTCATTTTTAAATAAAATACTATGTCGAACACAAAAAGTTTCTGCATTGTCTTTATTTATGAGAAGAGCAGGGACCTTGTTTTGAGTCGGGGTCACTGACCCACAGAAAAGTCAGTTGGGGGCCACAAAAGTGAGATGCAAAAAAAAACTCCTCCAAAAACCCCCCACGCCTCACTAATGTGGCCCTGACTTTTCTGGTGGGAGCAGGGGATGTAGTACTGGAGAAGGTTGCTAGTGGGTGCTGGGGTGGGGACACGGGGGCCAGTGGGAATAGGGGACAGGGAGTCCCCCACATCCACCTCCTCCCGGGACTCTTTTCCCCTCCCCCTGCAGAGGAGGGAAGTCCTGGTGCGCCCCTCCTCTGGGGACTGCCCCCACACCCCACAAGTTCCCGACACACCACAGATATGGGGGAGGGGAGCAGCCAGCGCACTTCTGGACCCCCCGGAAGTGGCGCGCAGCTGCAGGACTTCCATCCACCCTGCAGGAAGCCGGCACTACCTCCATTGTCGCTGGAGAGTGGGGCTTCTTGGAGGGTGGGGGAAAATGGGGGGGGGACTCCAAACGCCTCGCGATCAACTAGTCGATCGCAGTCAACTAGTCAATCGCGATCAACGGGTTGATGACCATGGGTCGAACTAAATTAGTTAAAAATGGGGTGAAAGTTCTGTGTTGTGAGATGTTTCTATTAACAGTATGAGCACCCTCTCAATATATTATGTAGACTTCTTCAGTTTATATTGTTGGCTACTGTTCTTTTAGTCTGTTCAAACAATATCCAAGAAGACAAGATACAGAAACCTTAGGTGATACTCACTGATGTAAAAACTAGTCTAGTATAAAGAGGAAAATAATAGTAATCTGAAAAAATTGCTGTCTTCCCTCTTATTCTGTGTCAGATGTCTTATTTTTTGAGGACTTCTAATTTTATTTTCCTACATTATGAGCCTTACTCTTGATCAAAGTTCAGTCCCCTTGTGAATAAAATATAGTGGTAGTGAACCATTACACTTCTGTCTTCAGAGGCTAGTGTGTAAGAACTAATTATTCACTTGTTTAAAACATTAAGTGCTATATGAATTTCAGGGATTACTCTTTCATCAGTTAACATAATAAACTTA
Source organism: Apalone spinifera (assembly GCA_030068395.1). Taxonomy (NCBI): domain Eukaryota; kingdom Metazoa; phylum Chordata; order Testudines; family Trionychidae; genus Apalone; species Apalone spinifera. The sequence continues at coordinate 20,065,483 of JANRFK010004893.1, read as the reverse complement.
GCAAATCACCATTCCTTTGTATAATTCAACAGAATATTATAAACTGTGACTTTAGTTTGTAATATATTCTACACAAATAAACCAATACAAATTTAAGTATTAAAGTAAATATACTGGATGCTATTTTGGACTCAATGCTAAGAGATGTAGCACAATATTCTCAGCCTAATGAAAGGTGTGGGGCTGGGGTGACTCTAAGACTATCAGTTGTACCTGTCAGATACTGGGTGGCTCCAAAGTTCAAAGCAGACTTTCATGTACTGTAGATGGCTAGAAGGGGCTGTTTAAGTTATGGCAACCAGGGAATTTGGCCATATCCCCTACACTAAACTTGTGAAGGTATCCTCAGAGGATGACCTGCCAGAAGTCTTTATTGGTTCTTACGGGGGGGAGGGGGCAGGTTCTCCCAAGTCAGATCTGGAGCTGCTAGAGCCCCTGTACTCTGCTCTGGACTCTCTTTTTTTTTTTTAATGGGCCTAGTATAAATGGGCCTGAGTGAAAGGATAAGGATTACACTCTGTACATAGTGAACAGGAAATTAAAATGTATTTCAATCTGTTTAGCAGGGCATAATTTGTTTTATTCTGTTTACTGCACACACCTATATTTACTTTTTGAATCACATATTGGCACGTCTACATATGTCGTTGGAACTGATTACATTAATCTGTATTACTCAAAGCAATGATTGCCAAAGGGCTACTAAATGCTAATATATTCTTTTGCTATGTACACTAGTACTTACAGTTGAAATGAGCATTTTAATGGGGTTTACTGATTTGCCACAAACAGTGTATCTGGGATTTATGGATAACCTTGTTTCCAGAAAAACATGAGTAACCAAGCTCTCCAAAGTCCTGTTACAAGATTACTTTAAAGTCTGTTTCTATTGTATAATTGATGTTAGGAGCTTGCACTAAAAGCAAAATAGAATATTTTGGTTATGTGTTTAAAACTTGTATTTTATTTCAAGATGGTGTGGTGATCTCTTTCAAACTGATGATCTAATTGTTTCCTGGAATATTAAAATTTAAAATAAAACCCAGCAAATATTGTAGCTGATCCAAATGTCTGGTTTTGTTTTTTGTTTTGGTTGCTGGCTGTCTTCTGAGATAATGGAAATTTTCAAAATTTTCTAATCTAATAAAAATCAGCTCCAACTACTTTCTTTCTAACTGGCTCCAGGTGTGGAATTGGAAGCATTTCAAAGAATGCTACCACGGAGGAATTTTAATCTTTTACCTAGCAACCTAAATTTCCCTCCCTCTCATCTCTCTCCCACTTGTGTCATTTGTACCTAAGTGTGCCACCACGGGCTTCACCCTAGTGCTGCATTTAAGCTTTTCTAGATGCCTCAAGACATCTGCAACCTTCACATCCACCAGGCAGCTCACCCTGTGGTTCTCCTGGTCATCACAAACCCATCTATATTGCTAATAATCTGATCCCTATTGCTATTACATGTCTCTTCCTAGTAATTTGGGTCCCCTTCCCAGTAGAAGATGTTAAAATTAGATTAATCAACTAATCGAATAGTCAATGGGTTTTCCATCGACTATTTGATTAGTCGATAAAGGTGCTTCCACTTTGAAATGTAGCAAGAGCCACCCAGCTGTTGCTATATTTCAAAGGTGGAAGTGCCACGCAGGGGCTTTTGTGCATTTCAAAGACTGAAACATGCATGGAGCCTGGTGCCAGTGGGGAGGGCCAAGAGCTCCATGCAGGCACTTGCCCTTGTACATTTCAAAGATTAAAACGTCGCATGGAGCCCAAGCTCCGCTGACCTGGTCTCCATGCAACATTTCGATCTTTGAAATCTACAAGAACCCCTTTTGGGTCTCTTGTACATTTCAAAGATAGAACGCTGCTGTGCCCCTGCCCCCTCCCGTGCAGCTGGGAGGAACCGGCTTTTAAGCCGGCTCCCCCCAGCACCACCTCCTCTTCCCCTCCCCCTTGCTGCCTCTTTCTGATAGAGGCAGCATGGGGTGGGGAAGCAACTAGATGACTAGTCTAGTCAATTAGTCGCTTACATCCCTACTTCCCAGTGGATATCTCCAGTGTGAGAGGGTAGCATGACATCTGGAAAGAGGTTCCCAACCATAAAAGAGTTTTCTTCTGCTCCTCCTTGATGATCTCCTTCCCTGAGACTTTTCCTGCTCGTCCTCAACAGCACGGAGACTCTGAGTCCATGATATTGTGGTAGACGTATCATGTACGTCTTCTGTAGTGAAACCAGTTTTTTTTTAGGGAACGCTTTCTGAATTACACTACCATCCCTGGAATAACATGATTTCCACAGCCGTCCCGTTGCCGGCGGCTGTGCCAGGCTTTCCCCACCTCCCTGCAAAGTGGTGGAGGGTTCACCGCTTGCCACGCCGTTCCCCGCTGACTCCCCCTCGCTGGACTTGCTGTTCCCCGCTGACTCCCCCCTTTGCCCCTTCTTCTCTGCCTCCGCTTGCAAGCTGGCGGCTGGGTTTCCCCAGCTGGCCCGTTGCCAGTGGCTGCACGGGGCTTCCCCTGCCTCCTGCAAAGCATAAATAAAAATGTACACCACTCACCACACCGTTCCCCACTGACCCTCCCCCCCCCTTGCTGGATGTAGTGCGGGTCTTGGCAGACCCATCACAGGGGCATACTCCCAACCCAATCCCCCTCCCCTGTCCTCCCCTTCCCTTCCCCAGAGCCAAACATCTCCCCTCCCTGCTGTAACCCAGTCCCCTTTTTCCCCCAACCCTATGTCCCGATCCCAACACATACCACTGCTTGAAACACAACCCCCACCTTTTCCATTATTTTCAATGGGAAAATTGACCCTGCATAACATGTTTTCACTTAACACGATCATTTTCTGAAACATATCTATAGTATTAAATGAGGAATTACTGTAGTTAAAATTGGCATACTGATAATATTTGGTATGGGGTAGCTGAGTTATTTACATTTTTATACATTGAACTGTTCTAGTTTTAAGTATTTTTATGCCTATTACTTGTGTATGTAACCAAACTTATTGCTTAGGAATAATTTTTGACCAGGGTCACTTCAAAAATTGTTGAAGTGTCCACGGACTGCCCCAGAAGGGGCAAGACCTCAGGTGGAAAGGCGGGGCCAGGACACTCTGTGCTTCCCCACCCACAGACTCTGATTGGTCTGGATGTAGGGGAGCGCACAAAGTCTTCCTACCCCGAAAGAACTGCCAGCTGTTCTGAACAGCTGGCGGTTCCCTCTAGGTATCCACACCCCTGGCAGTGGGAGGAGACTTCGTGTGTTCCCCCTGCTGCACACCAATCAATCAGAGCCTTGGGAGGGGGAGCATGTGAAGTCTTTTGCTCCCTGCCCCACCCTGCAAAGAAGCAGCAGGTGGAGGCTGACTTTAAGTGAGGTGCTTCTTTGTAGGGAAAGAGGAGACTTCACGCGCTTTCCCCCGCCCCCAAGCCCTGATTGGCCTGTGGGCGGAGGGAACGCAAAATGTCCTTCCACTCTGCCAGGAGTGCACAGCATTTGTAAGCGCCATGCACTGCTTACAGGATGGGGACAGGGTGGGAGGAGACTTTGTGTGTTCCCCCCGCCCCAGGCCAATCAGAGCTTGGGGGTGAGGGGAGCATGCAAAGTCTCCACCCACCCTGCCAGGAGCGCGCAATGCTTTTAAGTGCCATGCACTCCTGGCAGGGCGGGAGACAACTTGGCGCATTTCCCCCAACCCAAGGCCCTTATTGACCTGCGAGAGAGGGGAATGGCAGGGACTCCGAGGGCTGGATCAACTTGCTTGGTGGGCCAGATCCAACCCACAGAGGCTCTTTTGCCCACTCCTGTGCTTAGGTATGCATTTGATCTAAGAAAAAGTTAAAAGGAAGGAATAAGGCTTAATAGGAAATAGGCCTGCTACACATTCATGTCTATGGTTGAGGTCATTGAGGCAGTTGTTAATTATTCCTGTTGCAGACCATGAAAAGCTTTTTCAGCTGGAAATAAACCCGACAGATCAACTCTGCTATTGTTTGACTAGCCAGTGATCATGTAAGCATTAGCTTAGTACTGTGGTATTAATTCATTCCACATTGGCTCTCCTTATGTAAAACAAATTAGTAATATCTTAGACTAAAATAAATGTATTCAGAATTGGAGTCAGGTGTCTTGCGTTGTATCCCAGCAAACAAACTTACATTCTATTAATGTAAATGTTATGGAAAGGAGATGCTGGACACTTTATTTTTACTGAATCTCTGTATTCTGCCAAGGATAGAAGTATGTTTATACATTCAAAATGTGTATCCTGGGCTTGAAATGCACTAATTAAAAACTCAATACAAACTAAACACCTTTCCTTCCAATTAAAAATAACATCCAACAATTAGTCAACAAGATGCACCATATATTGGCCCTTAGTAGTAGCTAATATTTCCATGAATCCTTCAGAAGTTTCACAATCCTCCCTAGGAAGCTGAGCAAATGGATGGACTTCACAGGGGAGGCTGAACTTGAATAGTTTCGGATAAAGGGAACTGAGGGAGTGCATTCCTGTATCATTTATATATTTTGGAGTGCATCTGTCTGTGAGTGCATTTGTTCAAGGACTCCTAAATGGTAAGAGCTAGGCCCACCAAATTTGGTATGCAGCTTTCTCTTTTCCAAACCAAAAGCAAGGTCAGGGTTTGGTTCTGCCAGGACAACCAGAAGCCCTAGAAAAGGAACCATTTTCCATAACGTGCCAAAGGAAGAGGACATTGTTCTGAGGGATGCGATATGAGAGTGGTCACTTAGACAGCAAGTCTGCCAGGGAGAGCTATACTGTCCATGTCCACTGGGGAGCAGCCGTACCACCAAGGGAGTGGCCAGTAGGGCTGGAGCTTTGCCATCTTGCCTGCCGATTAGTAGCCCATCTGCCCCAAACTTCCCCTCCCCCCAACCCCCAACACTTGGCTACAGTGCCATTAGTGGGGGAGAGAAGAACAGGTTCCTGGCAGGCTGGTGGAGGGGCAGAGAATAGGCCTCTGAGCCCTATCCTCCTGCACACACCCCCACATCCTCAAAGCCCTTCCCTGAAGTACCCAGGCAACATTGGGTAAGTCTGCTAGTTTATATATACTACAGTCGTAAGCGCCAATGAAGTCCAATGTGAACTGAACCTGTATACCCCCGCCAAAAAAATTATGATCCTTCTAAAATGACAGAAGCATACATAAAAGAAACCCATATCTCTGCATTTGCTTACAGGTCTCCTTCCACAGGAATGTTCATAGCAGTTGCTGGAGAATCAGAATCTTTACATGAGGACAGGAAAGGTGGAGAGAAATTGAAAGAGATACATTTGGGTGTTTCAGGTATGAAATAATGTTATTGGTTTTACTTGCATTTGAGATCTAAGTAACGGCTAATACATTCATGAAATATTTTGAATGTTAAACAGACATAGACATTTTATCCAAAATTCCCTTTCTACCCTACTCTTTGAGCAATCTTGCTCTTGGTACCACTATGTAAATGCAGAGTAATTATTCTGATGTGCTGGATTTACACTAGTGTAATTGCAGCAGCATATCTATTGGAAATGGGGAAGCAAGGGAAACTGGATCAATTGCATGAGTCCCTTTAAAATTCAGAAATATTTTGTAAGTGTTTTTGGTGTTACTTAAGCAAATCTTAGTGGCATTACTCTGGATTTATACCAGTGTAATTAAGAGCAGAATCTGACCCTTAACCTTTAATTTATTAATGATTATGCTTTTGTGGATACATTGACTCTAAGGCAACGTCTAAACTACACCCCTTTGTCGGCAGAGGGATGTAATTTAGACGTATTGAAAGGGCAAATGACGCCGGGATTTAAATATCCCGCGCTTCATTTGTACAATGGCGGCCGCTGCTTTTTTTCTAAACGGGGCTTTTTGGGGGGGAAAAAAACCGTGGTAGTTTAGACTGGGCATTTTCAACAGAAATGCCCTGTTTTGAAAGATCCTGTAGTACAGGATGGGCAGAGAACAGGCCTCTGAGCACCATCCTCCTGCACACACATCCACATCCTCAAAGCCCTGCCCTGAATACACAGGCAACACTGGGTAAGTCTGCTAGTTTATATATACTACAGTTGTAAGCGCCAATGAAGTCCAATGTGAACTGAACCTGTATACCTCCCAAAAAATTATGATCCTTCCAAAATGACACAAATAAAAGAAACCCATATCTCTGCATTTGCTTACAGGTCTCCTTCCACAGGAATGTTCATAGTAGTTGTAGTACAGGATCTTTCGAAACGGGACATTTCTGTAAAAAATGCCTGGTCTAAACTGCCGTTTTTTTCCCAAAAAGCCCCGTTTCGGAAAAAATTGGCGGCCGCCATTATACAAATGAAGCATGGGATATTTAAATCCCGGCTTCATTTGCCCTTTCAATACGTCTAAATTACATCCCTTTGCCGACAGAGGGGTGTAGTTTAGATGTAGCCTAAATATCTAGCTACAATATTAAATTTGATTTATCATGGATAGATATTGAATAAGGTTTTCAATGGTACAAGTTTTAAGAATCACTTAAAACTCATGTGGCATTTATCATACTGAAAGCTGATACTCTAGAACTTGGTTCACTTACTATTAAAAGGCTTTAACTTAAGGGTGAGCCTCACTGTATTTTACTAGTGCACATCAATATTAGATTAATATTAGAACATGAAATGGTACTCTGTCAATTAAAACTACAAAATTTTTTACAAAATTGATTGAAAAGTGGCCAGCACTAGGGTAACATTGCTCTTCTGGGACAAGTACCATGGCTCTTAATTGAAGTCCCAAGGTGCCCTGTGGTCACTAATATACTTTAACTGAAAGCTGTTCTGTTGTGTACCACTGATCATCTCTCTTTAGGATCAGTAATTATTTATGGTCCAGGCGAGTGTCATGTACTTGAATACTGACATTTCTTTCAGCACCTAGATTTTCCTTAGAAGCTTTTTATCTAATAGTATCAAGTCCCAGCTCTACTTTGTGAGATCTAATAATATATCTCAGACTTATAATGGCTGTAGGCCTGGGGCAGGTAAGATCCAGTCCACCAGGCCTTTTGATCTGGCCCGCCCGGCACAGAACATTGCCACTCAAAGCAACTAGCTGCTCTCTCTGGCTTTCTGCTCTGCGAGGGGGAAAGGGATAGGCTTCCTGTGCTGCCCCTGGCCCCAGCAAAATCTCTCAGATGCTATTGGCTGGAAACATTCCAGTGGGCACTGACTGATTTTGCTGGGGGCAGAGGCAGACAGCTCAGTTTCCATTGGCTGGGGGTAGGGGCAGTGCATAAAGCATCCCTCACATCCCTGCAGTACAGAGAGCCACAAGGGACAGCCAGCCAGGGGCTGCTGGCAGGCAGGGAGGGCTGCTGGCAGGTAGGGAAGCCTGCTCGAGTGTTACTGGCCAGGAGCTGGTTAGGTAAGCACCTCCTGGCCAGAGCTTGCTTCTGGCACCCTTCATCCAACTCCCTGCCACTCCTTATTATGCCCCTTCCTCAGTTCAGAATCCCCATCTGCACACATACTCCCTCCCGGACCATGTAACCCATTCTCCTGCCCCAGGTCACAAACACCTGCTTCACCAAACTCCCTTTCAGACTCCACACCCTCTTCTGCACACCAGTTCCCTACCCAGAGCCCCCTTCTGCATCTGAATTCCATCCCAGACCCCACAACTCCTCCAGAGAAAAGTGCAGACTTACGAAAATCTAGGAGTGGTCCCCCCTTCAAAAATTATTGCCCATCCCTGTTTTAGGCTACAAAGGAAGTGCTGGATTCAGCAATATTTTCTGATTGCCATTTTTTATAGATCTCTCAGCAAAGAGTGTGTCAGTCCCAGATGAACTTGGTGCATGTGGACACTCCAGAACATCAAGCTATGCAAGCCAGCAATCAAAATTGTCAGGTAGAAGTTGATGTTGAATTCCTTTGAGTTGTTTTAATTAGTTTCTGTGTTTCAGGAGCTTCACAAAACATTTTGATGTAAATAGGCTTTGGTGTAAAATGAAACTTTCTACCTTGTTAGAGCTTTTGAATTGTTGAACCTTTTTAAAACCAAACTACCAACAGTTGTGAAATTACCTGGGTTTGTATTGGTTTGTTTTGGGGGGACTAGTTTTTGTTTTTTTTTTAACTCTGTCATTCTGAAATGTTTACGTGGAGATAGTGTATATGGAAGCTTTTAACAACAAATAACTGAAGTTAGAATCTGTTTCTTAAATTGAGACTCCAAGCTTCAAGCATTCTAAAAAGTTTAAAAGGGAATGATGATGAAAACACCAAGTTGTTAAGTCTCATTTCCTAGTAGACTTAAGCCCTTGGGTTTTCTAGACTCTAGCAATATCTGGAAGTTTGAAAGAACATCTAATAACATGGTTCTGCTGAAAGCTGACTAGCTCACCTTATTTCTCATTCATCAAAGTGTAGAATTCACTAAATGGGAAATTATTCTTCTAATTGTAATAGATATGAAGCTGCTGATTCATACCACAAATGAAAGAGTAATGTTCAGTGATTACCAACCATCATTGTATGACTTCATGTGATTCCACTTGCCTAACATTGAAAGAAGGGATATGGAAGAAGCAATTAAACAAAATCAAATAATGAAAACTGCTAATTCTTCTAAAGTAAAATGCAAACATTTTCAAGAATTGGTAAATGAACAAGACAGGATTCATGCTCATTCCAAAAGGCAGAAAACTAGATTTTCTAAGTCAAGATTAAATGTGTAAGTTGAATTGAAATAAGTGCTTGTCCAAAACAATGAGACAAACCTACAACAGAAGCTTTTTTTTTTTAAATGTCCCTTAGTCCTTTTTGTTCCTTTTGCAGCAGCTGCACTTAAAATGATTTGTCTTCAGGATATTGGCACAAATAAATCTGTAATTATGCCATATAATACCGAGAGAAGGATTTGAATTTATCAAGTTTCGTCCTTCTTTTACATGAACAAAATTACCAAAGCATTTCTGCTCTGAATATATATCTCCAAATGCAAGAAGTGAAGAAATAAAAAAATAATAATTAAAGACCTGAAAAAACCAACAGTAACCATGAAGACAAAATTAATCAGTCACATATGAAAAAGACCTGAGAAAATGTATTCCTACTTCATGTTTCTTTCTTAACCTGAAAAGAAAACATCAGATTGTGTCCAAGTTGATGAAGCTACTATCCAAGAAGGCAGAGAAAAGAACAACAAAGACTCCAAAAACAAATATATTAAGTGATTAGAGAGAGAGAGAGAGAGAGAGAGAGAGAGAGAAAACATTTGTAGGCTCTCATTAGGGAGGAAAAAACAAATCAGTGCTTTTCAGAGTTAAAGAAAAACATAGCCCTGGCCTCCAATAATCTAACTAATGTGGCGCTCTTCTCTCTTTTCCAATAGGGTATAGCACATGTCACTCCAGATCATCTAGCGTTTCTGATCTCTGCCATAGGAGAAACACCTCAGTGGGAAGTACATCTACAGGAATTGGAAGTATTCTAGAGCCATGTGAAGAGACTGAATCCAAAGTAACAGATGATAGTTTTGATACTCCTGTTAAAGATATGTCTTCAGAAAAACTCAGCAGGTACACTTAACATAACTTGAAAGGCTTCTTGTAGTGATAGTACTCTGAATTAAATGTGTTGACCATTAGTTTTAGAATCTCTAAATGTATTTATCCTGACAGGCATCCAGTGAAGCAAGACTCCGTAGAGTCACAGTTGAAGCGGGTTGATGCCACCAGAGTAGATGCAGATGATATTGTTGAAAAAATATTACAGAGTCAAGACTTCAGTTTAGACTCCAGTGCAGAAGGTATATATGGGGACAGCAAGTAAAACCTTGGAAAAATGATGAATGGTACAGTAGAGGTCGAAATTTACTAATTTAATGAGTACACCCTGCCTCTACTCTGTGTGGGTAAGGAGTGTTTATCAACTATGCTGGGAAATTGCTGGCTGATATGGTCTTCTGATAGGGAGGGAAGGTTGCAGGGTTTGTGCTCCTAGGATCCATCACTTTAACTAGGGGCACGACTACACAGCAGGGCTAAGACCAAAATAAGCTATGCAACTTGAGCTACATCAATTGCGTAGCTTAAGTCAAAATAGCTTATTTCAGTTTTGGCGCTGTCTACGCAGTAGGAAGTCCGAGAGAGAACTCTTCCTCCAACTTCCCTTACTCTTAGTACAATGTGAGAGTTGCAGGATTCGGAGTCAGAATTCCTCCAGCTCGACATTATTTTGAAATAACTGCTTGTAGTATAGACTCAGACTGTTATTTCTGAATAACGTCAGTTATTCCAAAATAACACTGCTGTGTAGACATAGCCTAAGTCTGTGCTGCAAAGGCAGAGGCAATCCTAGAAGAAAACTGCCTCTCCTGAAGCACAGCTTTTTATGACTGTGTTCCAATTGTTTTCAGATGCAAACATTTTAAAATATCATTTACAAAGTTCATGGATTTAAAATGGCTTTAAAAAAGATTCTTTAAAGAATATTTGTTTGGCAATATTGAAGGTGTCCTGTTTAAACATGCTAACTTCTTTCCTTTATAGAAGAAGGCCTGAGATTATTTGTGGGCCCTGGGGGGAGTACTTCCTTTGGAAGTCATCATCTACCTAATAGGTATGTAATTTTGAACAATAAATACTTGTTAGGTACCAGAATGCAAAACCATATTGTACTAGGGTTTTGTTTGATATATGACAGCTCAGATTATTTGGATAATACAAAGCAAAAACTTCAAACCTGGAAGTGTAAAGTTAAGTTCCTAAATACATATTGAGGCATCCAGATAGATGTGATCTAACTGTAAGCATCCATGTTTGAAACTTATAGACCTACTTCTCTGGGTCTAATTATTCCACAGCCTAATTGCTCTTAGGAAGCCTTTTTATTGTCAGTCGTGGCTATTTATTTAGTATCTGAATTTTTTCCTTATATTCAGTTTATTTTCCCTTTCATTTAATCCCACAATAGGGATGTAAAATCCCATTTAAAATGTTAAGCAGTTAAACTATATGTAAGCTTGTTGTCCATGTAGGAGGCTGCTGGTGAAGTGTAATTTTAACCAGCAAACCAATGTCTGCCTTGCAGATCAGGTATTATGCTTTCTCTTTCTGGTTTTGACAGCAGTCCTGTAAAGAGGGAATGCAGCCAGAGACTTAATTCTGTGGCTAAGGCCTTATTTACTCTTACTGAGGGATCTATTTCCTAGGGATCATTTTAGCAGGTTATGTAAAGACCCAATAAATTGATCACTGTCCCATCAACTCTGGTACTCCACCAGTTGAGAAAAGTAAAGGGGAGTCAACACGGCGGAGTTTCTCCCAGTGACAGACATAGACACATCTCCACAATAGGGACACCACTCTACTTCAAACTAAGGTACATCCATTCCAGCTACACTATTCACCTAGCTCAGGGTTTCCCAACCTATGGGTCGCCATTACATTTCAAAAGGCTTGCCAAGTGTCTCCCCAGGTGGCTCTGCCCCCCTCCTCTCTGTTTTTGAATTACCTTGGGTCACCAAGTCTTCCTGAATTGTCAAAATGGGTCCCCATCTGGAAAAGGCTGGGAACCACTGACCTAGCTGAAGTTGTGTACCTTAGTTTGACATTGCCCCCTAGTGGTAAACCTGACCTAAAGGCTACCTGACCCTGCTGTTCAGAGCTGTGAATTGCAGTGCACACTAGCATGCTGCCTTCCAAGTGCCCTGTTTTAGATGCTGGTGTCATAAACCAGGGGTTTCAAACTCCTAGCCCACAGGCCAAGTCTGTCCAGAGCAATTGTGCAATTCAGCCTGAAACTTTGGGGGCGGGAGTGTCACATTGTTCATTACCAGCACCCTCCTTCCTGCCATCGCTCCACCCTCTTCCCCCATGGCACCCCATCCTGCAAGCATGCGGCTTTTGGGGGGTTGGCGCCACCCAGCGGCAGTGGTGGCAATCTGTGGGGGAAGCATAGTGGAATGAGTGTGCTCCACTTCCCCCACACCTCTGGTCACTGTGGGAAGTGCTGGGGGGAGGCCACCACTGTTGGTGCCGCATGGCACCAGGTTCCCCCGCCCCAGGAATCCCCAGAGCCACATGCTTGGGGGCAAGGTCCCATGGGCAGAAGAGAGTGGGCAATAAGGGATGGTTCTTAGGGGGCCAGTAACAGACAGGGTCTTCCCCCCCCCCCCCTCCCAGATGAGAGAGTCCCAGGGTGGTTTGTGCAATCGCTCTGCCCAGGATTGGCCCGTGGGTTGAGAGTTTGAGACCTCTGACATAAAGTAAACAGTACCTAATTTGCATTAATGTAGTCCTGGTTGAAAGAAACCTGTTAATGTGAACTAACTACCTTTTTGTTCATACCAGTAGCATCCACATAGGATGACTAGAACTGAACAATTTAGTGCATGTTGCAATTAACACCTTTGTAATCTACAAAACAAATCCATGATTTGACTACATTGAATAATTGAATACAGGTGCCTCCTTGTAATGAGATTGAGGGAACTGGTGCTTTTGTTTCTTCTCTGGTAAATACAAATGTTATTGGCTGTGTGAGACTTGCATGTCTTAAACTACAGGCTATACATGACTTCTGTTTGTTATGGAAATTGTTTACCTTCCCCAAGTAAATTAATTGCACTGGCCTGAAAATAAATATGTATGTATAAAATTGAAAACCCCTATTATATACAGTTGTTGATCAATGGCATGATAGGGCATTTTCTAACCTGCATATTCTGCTGTTGTACTAAATAGTTTTTTACACATTCAAATAGACCTCTGGAAACACTTTGCATTTTATTGTTTCTCTGAATTTGTAAGTAAATAAATTCCATTGTTCTATATTCAGTATAAATACCTTCCATTTAAATTAGAACTGAAAACTTGTTTGTTTTTGCAATATTTTTGCAGGGTGGGATCTGGAGCATACGAACAAGTTGTGATTAAACGCTAAAACAGCAGCATTTGAACATAAGAATACTTGTAGAGTTCCTGAGTGGATAATTAAGATGTGTTCATTTAATTCTAACATTTATCAAAGTTGTGCGTGATGAGAGAGACTCTTTCAAGAGGCCAGCTCACATTTGGTCTGGAGTATCTGAGTGGGGCCTGTTCATAAAAGATCCTTCTTCAGTGGTTCCAAGGCAATTTTTAGTATCTGTCCCTTGTACAAGTTCATAACCATTGTTGTGACTGTTACCCAATGTTAGTGAATTAGTTGCTTTTGTGACTTAAGTGTAAAATATCTTGTGGAAACCTGATAAATGATGTCTATTTGAACATAGCTTAATATGGAAACTCATTAATAAGGACGTGCTCCATTTGCAATGTGACCTTTTAGAAGAAGCCCTTTATAAGATCAGTCTTAAATTAATGTAGTTCAGAACTTAAATTCTACCATTAGAAATAATTCTTCATATTTAACTTTTAAAATATTACTTGCCTTTGCAGTGCTATAATGGCTTATTCCCTCTACCAGGCCATAATTAATATAAAACAGCGATCCATTTTTTTCCCAGAAAACTACAGTAAACTTCTGATAATCCGGCACCTTTAAGACCTAGGGGGTGCCGGATTATCAGATCTGCCGGGCTATCGTAAGGGGGGTTATGGAGGTCTAGGGTGGTGTGGTGCGGGATGCCACCCCAGACCCCTCAAAGCCCCCCCCCTTCCAATAGTCCAGCTCTGCCCCAGGTGTCCCGATTCAGCCGCTGCTGGTCAGTTTCAGCAGCAGCCGAATCGGGATGCCTGCAGCAGAGCAGCTGGGGTGCTGCCGGGTTGGTCTGGTAGCATCGCCCCTTGGTGCTGCGAGACCAACCCGGCAGCACCCCAGTTGCTCTTGGGGACGCCTGGGGCAGAGCAGCTGGGGTGCTGCCGTGTTGGTCCCGCAACGCCAAGGGGCAGTGCTACAGGACCTACCAGCAGCACTCCAGCTACTCTGCCCCAGGCTTCCCCGATTCAGCCGCTGGTCAGTTTCAGCAGCAGCTGAATCGGGGAAGCTGGGGCAGAGCAGCTCCAATGGTCCGGCTGCCCGGAGCACTTCCGCGTTTCTGATGGTGCCGGACCATCAGGAGTGCCGGACCATCAGATGCCAGACCAACGGAGTTTTACTGTAATGAGTTGTGCTTTTAAAGATGCTATCTGCTTCAGTAATACTAAACGTGTGAATGCATTGAGCATAATGAACTGTAAGGTTAAATAGCAGATGGTAGATATAAATATATAAAAGCAAAATATAAATGACTAGATCAAACAATATTTGTTGCAACTTGTAAATAAAATATCGTGACTTAAGTACATCAGCAGGACTTCTGGCCCTATGTAAATGACACAATTATATTTGAAATTTCACATCAGAATTACCAAGTCATAGTAAAGCACTCAACAAGCAGGTCTTGTATGCTTAAGGATAGTGTGATTTTTATGTTTTGGGGAATAAAACTTTAAACTCTGAGATTTAGCTGTCTAAACAAAAAGTAAAAGTTTCTTCCAAATATGATTTTTGATAACGCCTGAATCTTAAAGCTCAGTGGATGATACTGTCTGGTGAAAAGCAGTCAGCAGCTTGACACCACTATGAACAGGTTTTCTAGCTTAATCCTTCACAGTTGCGTATTACTTGCATCTGAAGGTGCCTTGTTCCTAGGAGTGGAAGATAGGAGGGAAGGATAGACTACCAAAATGAAGTTTTTAAGAATAAACAAACATCTAGACTACTGCCAATATAATCTACTAACAGAAGCACTTTATATAGTATACATGCACTCTGTAATCTGAAAAATCAATCTCTGAGTAAAGGCCTCATCTTTTTTTATGTAGAATTGCTAACCACTTCATTATCTATCCATTGTTACACTTAGAGGCATGAAACATTTTGACCAAAATGTATTGTACTCTAATGTGCACAAATGCAATGGCTTTATTCTGAAATGTATTGGTTTTAGACAAATGGTGAATTAAATATCTTTTTACAAAATAATTGTTTTGATGACAGCTGTAAAAGTATGTTTATTTTTTTTAAAAGATTTCCAGTGGGCTGCCAATCTAACAGTTCGAGATTATACTAAAATACAGTTCATCTAAAATTGCAGAAGAAACCCTAGTTTTTCTGAAAATTAGCCATATAGTTTACCAATTTTTTCTTTAATAAACTAAAGATTTCAAATGCTTCTCTGAAACAAATGGTATTTAGAATCATTTTCTCTGGAAGTCTTCTTAGTCTATATTAAGAATACTTTGTTTTTACATGGTTTTACTTTTTCATAAGTGTAGAGTATAAATAAAACTGAGATCAGTGATGAACAGTTTATATTAACTTAAAGGAAACATTAATATTCAAATTCTGTTGAATATTATTAGATAACAGATATTTTTAATTCTGGTACGTGAAAAGAGTATTTTCCACTGCTTTATGTAATTTTTTTTAATTTGGGCAATTCTAATGGATAAAATGTATTAAATACAACTTGTTTGTAATAACTGCAGTTAAAAGGTGAGATTGTAGAAAAATAACAAAATGCTCATAAGAAATGTAAAAATGATCCTTTCATTAAAAAGTTGCCATTGAGTGTTTATATCATACAGGTAATACATGCCAATTTGTTTTCAAAATTTTTAAATTGAAAGAGTCGATAAGGTTATTGGGTTTAAGTTAAAATTGAGAGACCATAGCAATAAAGCAAGAAAGTTGTATTAGAAATAGGAAAAAAAATGCACTACTAAATTGTTTATGGAGAGTGCTGTGGCGCCAAAGAGCATAAATAATAACCTAAAACTCATTCTGAGGGGCAAACAACTTCGAGAGGGGTCTATTTTTTTCCTGAAACGTAAGGATGTTGGTTTTGTACATGCTGATTTAAACTGACTTTTACTCCAGTAAAACTATCCATAATTTGCTTGTTGCCACAAATCAGTAACTAATTTTAAAAGCTTCTAATTTACATTTACAGTCTCTTTAAATGCAACCTGCCTAATATTACATCTTGCTATTTCGTCTGTTCTAGCATACTATTTTTTTTAAAGTTTAATCAATTCAGTCCTTCAGCTAATGTTGTTTAATAGAGAGATTTACCAGACTTTATTAAAAATGTACCACTGTAAAAGGCAAATTTTAAACACATAAAGCAGAACTTGAGGCATCCTTAAAGAATATGAGGAATAGGGACTGGCTGCTACTGATTTTTCAAATGTAATCTATATTTTTAAAATATAAATTAATTGTAAATATATATATATATATTTTATAAGGGTAGAAGCTAATGTTGATATTTAGAGGAAAACAAATGTGTCGTTCAATAGAGCTGGTTGGTTACAGATAATTTATTTAAAATACACAGGATAGACATTGCTAGTAATCCAGTAACCAAAGATGCCCCATCCCTCTGGCTTTCCTACAGCAGCATGGTTCTGTGACTGACTGCAAAATTATTCATGGCTTAAAATTTAAATGTATGGAGAGTGCTCTTCTATTTTTAGTTCAATAAAGCATATTTGCAAAACCACCTTTTCTTTTCGAGCTACTATGTCTATTTGTCAGCATTCAGAACAAAGGTAGGTGCTCCCTTCACTTGAAAAGGAAAAATGTATTACAGTATTTGGGTACAAAGTTAATATTGAAAATGTCAGATTAATTTTCTAAAGTGGCCTCTTTCTTTTTTGGAATATCATTTAAAATGTTTGTAATAGTACTCCTTGATTTTGAAGAACAGTACTGCAACTGGGTCATTTGATTTTCATTTTTCTTTTTTAAAAATAATGAATGTGGGGGCTTCTGTAAAAACCTTAACAGGTTCTACTGACTGAATGTGAATTGCAGAGCACAGCAGGGCATTAAACAGTGCAAAGCTAGCTTAACTTATTGTGGTGAGTATTTTGTTCGAAATTCCCTTCTCAGCCTGTGCATACACTAAGGCCCCTTAATACCATTCTGGAAGTTTGCAATTAATTTGAAATAGTTATTTCAATAGAACTGCTTCATTCAGCAGCAGGTATCATTGTCAGTTCAGAGAAGTCTTGAACATCTGGAATTTTCCATAACAACCTGGAAAATAGTTGCAACATATAGATTTGATTGCATGGGGACCAATGGGTTCAGCTTTTGGTCAAGGTACAGCATGAATTACTGTAAACTGGTTTCTTGATTCAGTGCCTGAGATCTGAAATGAGTCAGCATCATTAATCATTTAGTGTACAAAAAGCACAGGTGTTAGTTTATAACTTTACAAGTATTTAAGCCCTTGATAGCTTCTAATTTCTGTACCTAATTTTTACAAGCATTTATGCCAAACCCATTATGTCCTCCAGCAGGATTTTTTGAGCATATGTATGGTAAATTGAGCTTTTAATTCTGTTTTCAAGTGGCTCAGGGGACAGGGCTGTGGTGTGTGGATGGTGCAGGAGTGTTGTGGTACAAGACTGGGGATGTGGGGAATGTAGGAATTTGGGGATGTGAAGGGCTCAGGGCAGGGGGTTCAGGTGGGGAGTGCAGGAGTGTTATGATGCTGCAGCCAGATGGGAATTGGCCCCAACTGGGGGCTTGCTGGCTAGGCTTCATTTAAAATAAAGTATGTTCAACACAAAAGGTGTCAACATTGTCTTTGTTTATGGGAGGGGTGGGGAACCTGTTTTGGGGCAGAGGCCACTGACCCACAGAAAAATCAGCCGGGGACTACACAAGTGAGATGCAAAAAACCACCCCCCCCCCCCAAAAAAAAGGCAGGCCCAAGCCTCACTGATGTGGCCCCAAGTGAGACACCTTCCTCCTGAGGCACTCCTGCCCCATGGTCAGTAGGGAGGACTGAGGTTCAAGAGCTCAGGCCAGATTAACACTTCTGGTGTTCCAGGTTGGTGAATTTTATGGGCCCCCTAAGCTCTGAGGTGGGGCCAAAAATGAGGGATCCCATGTGCGGGACAGAGCTGCCAGTGAGTGGTATGGGGGTGCAGGAGCAAGCTGGGAGTAGGTGTCTGGCCAGGAGGCAGGAGCAGAATGCTGGTGGGAGTCTGGCCAGGGAGCAGCAGCAGGGTCCTGGTGAGTGTCTGGCCTGGGGCCAGGGTGCTGGTGGGGGTCTGGCCAGTGGAGAGGGGGCAGGGGCAACTCAGCCAGTACCTAGGAGTCTCCAGGGATGAGGATCTCTGGGGGAGGATCTGCAGAGGATGCTGGAAGAAGCACACATACATCTCCTTTAAGAAATCCAACTGCTCCGGATCCTGCACCATCATCTTAGCTACTCCTCCCCTTCTACCCCCGCATTCTCCCAGAGCATGGGAAGGGAAGGAAAGACAAGAAAGTGTGCACAGTGTTATGTGCAGGACAGGAGTGCATACTTTCTTGTCTTCCCTTCCTTCCCTGTGCTGCCTGCCTTCCTTCCTGTGGCATGCAGGGGTAGTCCCGTGGCTCCGTGCCAGATCCAGAGCTGGATTTGGCATGGACCTCAGGACTTCCCCCACACACACACACACACACGCTGCAAGAAGCCGGAGCTAACTCTATTTTTGTGGGAGGCTGTCGCACCAGCACGAGCTCCTTGTTGGGGGTGGGAGAAGCAAAGGGAGACTGGGAACGTTGCCTTGTGATCAACTGGCAGTGCCCTTGCAATCAACCAGTCGATTGCGATCAACTGGTTGGTGGCCATGGTTTTAGACTGTCTAACATGTAGGCCCCAATGACTGCTATGGGAAGTATGCCATCTCTTGGCCAATAACAGTATCACCTACAGACAAATTTTTATTCTGCAAACTCTTCCCTTGGGCTTCCTCATTTACAGCATTAGGACTGATCTTCCATATGGACCAGATTTTAAATTGATAAACATATACTAAGTTGTCTAACTGAATGCCTATTAAAAATAAAATTAAACTGATTATTATGAAGAGCCATGTTTATCATTATAGGAAATTCTGAGAGAAGGCTTTAATATACTAGAGAACTATACTAGTTTAATTTAAAAATTGCTCTAGTTAAACCAACTTCATAATGTAGACATACCTGAAACAGTTTAATCTTTGCTTATATCACTTTAATTTAAATCAGTACGTTACCAACTTATGCGAAGATAATATAAGGCTAAGACTATGCACCGGTGTTCACATTTGTTGGAGGGAGAAAGTCTTTTAACCTAGAATGGTCCACACTGGTGCTTAAATCAGTGCAACTTACATTGCTCAGGGGAGTGGTTTATCATACCCCTGAAGGACATACATTTTACCCTTATGTAGTTGGGCGGAGTGGCCACCCACTGATCTGGAGGTGGAGGAGCTCCTGTGGGAGGCCTAACCAGCTACATTTGGTGGAGAACGTGGGCGCGACCCACCCCCTGAAGAAAGGGGCTCAGGGCATACCTCAGTGGTTCAAAAAGTTTCCCACAATGGATCTGGACAAAGTATAAGTTCCTGGCTGAGAGCCAGAAGCAGCTGGTACAGCAGTTGGGCACCCAGCTCTGGCAGCTCCTCCAGCAGATGGCGACACAGCAGCAGCAAGATCCCCAACTGCAGCGTGTCCAGCAGTTGACTGCCATCTGGTCTCAGCCTAATGGGCCACAATACGGACCTGCTAGAGAGCCAACCAGCCCTACCACTCCTGTCCGCCTCACTGAGATGGGGCCTGAATATGACTCCAAAGCCATCACCTTGATGGAAAACTTGCTGGCAGTTGACAACCCCATGGGGCTAGGAACCTGCACCCCGAGGCCCGCACTATGAGCACATGCTTCGGCATCAACACCACAGCCTAGCCTGAGGGCAGCACCGCATGCCAGACTCCCGCAAGCAGAGGGCCCGTGTGGCGTGGCCCCATGTCCAAGTATGCCCAAGCTACAGGGAAACCCTGAGACACCCCCTCCTCCCCATCTGTTAATACAGGAACATTGGTGCTATCCTCCACTTGAGGGCCCTGCAAACTTCCCCCATCCTGAACTTGGACCACGTTTTTTATGCGGCTGCCTGGGATGCTTACAATGCGATTGCCCCGAGATGGGTTGCACCCTGGCCTGCCAAAACTCATGACCCCAGTACAGGTGGAGTCATGGCAAGTGGTAGCCCTCCTTGATTCAAGGTGTGGCCGGATCCTCATCTGGAGAGGAGATAATCCTGACCTCCATGGTACCAGAAGGAGAACTGTGCCTGCAATGCATTCATGAGTGTGTGAAAGCGTACCCCCATGCTAAGATTCCCCCTAACCATCCAAGGGATGACAGACGATAATGGTAGGGGTGGCTCATACTTTGGCCTAACCCATTATCCTGGACCGAGACTGGCCAGGATTCAATGCCTTCCTCTGAGAGACTAGCCTCGGGATACCCCTTGTCCTGATTGGGCTAGAAAGAGCCCACCTCAGTGAGGTTCCTCAGGAGACCCAACGAGGGGAGCCTGTGGGAGAGGAGGGTCCCTCTGAGATGGAAGCACATGAAGCGCCCAACCCCTCCCACTCTTTCATTGAGGAGGACTCAGAGTCGCTAGCCTTGACAGACTTTCTGTGGGGCCAGCGGGAAGACCCGACACCAAGGGCAGACTGACCAGATAGCCTCTGTCGATGGCGTGATAACAGACCCATGGAGAGCTTCGCAGTGGCCTCATTTCAAATTAAGGGCGGATCGCCTCTACTGGGCAATGCGAGACCCTCAGACCCAGGTCGTCAGGACTCAGCTCCTCGTTCCCCATTGCCATCGAATGGCTGTGCTACGGCTCACCCACGACATCCCCATGGCTGGCCTTCTAGGACAGGAGAAGACTGACAAGAGTGCTGTCCCGTTTCTTTTGGCATGGGATACATTGGGAAGTGAAAGACTATTGCCAGCTAGCCACCGACCCTGGAGTGCCAAAAGCCCTTACCTGTAGTTAAGACCCCTTTTGAACAAGTTACTTTAGAACTGGTGGGACCACTCCTGAGGAGCAAGGCTAGATTCCTCTATATTCTTGTCCTACTAGACTACACTACGCAGTTCCCTGAAGCCATCCTGCTGCGGAACACCCGCACATGGACTATAGTTTCAGACCTTGCGAAGATCTTCGCTCAGGTGGGGCTTCCTCGCGAGCTCCTCCCAGACCAGAGTAACTTTACCTCTCAATCACTCGTTCAGGTATTGGCCTTGTTGGACATCCACAAATTAAAAACATCAGTATACCACCCCCAAACCACTGGGCTTGTTGAACGTTTAAACCTCACCCTGAAGAGGATGCTAAGGAAGCTTCCCCCATCTGAGCTGCAGCAATGGGATCAATTACTTTCCCCTCTGCTACTTGCAGCCTGCGAAGTACCTCAGGCATCAACCTACTTTTCCCCGTTTGAACTGCTGACCGGCGATGTCATGGGAGTATACTGGGTCTGATGAGAGAGAGCTGGGAATAAACCCCCTCAACCTCACAGACTTCTCCAATATGGGTTCCAGCTCCAAGAGCAGCTAGCCTGGGCAGGTGCCCTTGCTCGTGAAAATCTTCAGACTGCTAAAGGAATCCAGTAGCAGGCTTATAACTGTGGAGCCCAGGAGAGAACATTTGAACCCGGGGATCAACTACTTTTACTTCTCCCCTCCAAGGAATCAGTTTCTTGCCTGCTGGCAAGGGCTTTATGAAGTCATCCGCTGGCTGGGGCCGGTAACACATGAGATTTATCAGCCTGATTGGAGAGAAAAAGACAAAACAAGTGCACCATGTGAATCTGTTAAAACCGTGGCGAGAGCATGAGGGGTTGATGATTACTCCTTATCCCTCTGAGCCTGCCCTAACCCCCTAGATACCTGAGCTGAGTGAGGAAGGAGAACCACAGCTTGGGGACACCCTCTCAGAAGACCAGCAGAAGCGAGCACAACGCCTCATAGAGGCCTTCAAAAAAACCTTCACCACGCACCCCGGAAGAACTACCATCATAACACATAGTATCTGGCTCACACAATCCATGAGAGTAATTGCCCTTTTCCCCACCGGATATGGGAGATAGTTGAAAAGGTCAGAACCATGCTGGAGTTGGGTGTGGTGGAACAGTCCAAGAGCAAGTGGCAGAGCCTGGTGGTACTAGTCCCAAAGCCTGGTAGTACTAATCCTAAAGCCTGATAGAAGTATATGGTTCTGCATTGATTTTTAGAAAGGTCCACACCATCTCTAAGTTCAATGCATAACCAATGCCTAGGACCAATGAACTTTTAGACCGCCTGGGGATGGCAAATTTTATAACAAAGCTTGATCTCACAAAGGGATATTGGCAGATCCCCTTGGAGCAGAGTTGTGAGAGCAGACAGCCTTTACTACCCCATTGGCACTGTTTCAATTTGTGAGGATGCCTTTCAGTCTCCATGGGGCCATGATGGACCACCTACTTTCCCCTCCTGTTGAGTATGCTGCAGCTTATCTCAACAAGATGGTCATCTACAATCAAGTGTGGGAAGAACACCTACTCGGGTAGCTGCTGTCTTCCGAACCCTCCGGGATGCCAGCCTTATAGCCAACCCAAAAAGTTTAAGATTGGGTGGCAGGAAACCACTTACCTTGGTTATCGCCTGGTGTAGCCAGACAGGAACCCCCCTGTAACATCCATTTTTACTTGCTTGAA